>JABJVO010000093.1:1123590-1141159 GCA_026770805.1 Boulengeromyrus knoepffleri
TCAAAACTCCTACACAGGCCTTAACACTGTCCACGCTCAAAACTCCTACACAGGCCTTAACACTGTCCACGCTCAAAACTCCTACACAGGCCTTAACACTGTCCACGCTCAAAGCTCCTCTGAGGGTGAATGTTGCGATAAAGAGGGCAGGGTATGATGGTTTGCAGAAACCATGCAGGTGCCACTCTGACCTCATCTAGCTGTTGCCTGAGGGTAGCATCTCTCCACCTCCTTCATAAATTAGACGCTGCCCCCCCCCTCCCTCAGACAAGGTCTTCTCAGATCCACACTTCCTGCCGCTGTCTTGGCATATAGGCCATTAGACTCACTGTGACAATGGGATCATCTTTGGGGGTCTTGGGTTGCTGGAAGAGCCCCCCGCCCCCACCACACACACATCCCAGAAAACAAGCATAGCCCTTTGCCCATAAACCCGTCTGAAATCTTTTACAATCAGCAGAGTTCGATTCTGTCTCCATGTAACCACACCAGAGAAAAAAAGCAGAAGGTGATCAGCGTGGAGCCCTCAGTCCAGGGTTTGACAGGCAGGGAATAGAGCATCCCAGACAGGGGGCATGTCCGTGTGATTCCTGTAAAAATTTTAAGAGGAGCACTTAGAGTGCTGTTCAGCTTCAGTTCACTGCCGTCCCTGCAGGACGCCCTAATCAGAGCATCGAAACCTGAGACGCAGACGGGTGGCTTATAGCCATCGCGGCAAGTAATGCTGCCTCATGCAGTGAAATGCTTCTTCCTGGGCCTGGGAAACTGGAGCCGGGTCAGTGCCCGCTTGTCTGGAGATGTCCAGAACATCACGTATTTAAGATACCTTATCAACCGCCCGTCTGCCAGGTAGTGGGCAGGGAGGTCCGGGGAGCCTGGCGCCCAACTCACCTCACACAGCCCTGTGGCCAGATGGGAGGTTGTGACTGGTCGATGCACAGTCCTGTGGCCAGACAGGAGGCTGTAATTGGTCAATACGCAGCCTTCTGACCAGAGGGGAGGCAGACATTGGTCAATATGCAGCTCTGTGGCCACAGGGGAGACAGTGATTGGTCTATATAAAGCTTTGTGGCCAGACAGGAGGCTGTGTTTGGTATACAGTTAACCAGTAGGCCTGGATTTTCTGACAGGGAGAGCAAGAAAAGAATGGGAGTGAGTGCAGAGCTGCCAGAGTCCAGAGGAGAGCAGCACTGCCCTGAGGGCACCCAGCGGATGTGGGCCTTAGCGTAGGCCCAACAGGTCAATCACCATGCAAAAGCATACCCTGACAGAGAGACAGACCCACAGGTACTGAGAGGTATGCAGGCTCATGGACTGACACACTGTTAATATTACACACACACAAACCCGAGCATTTGGAAACGTCAGGCGTCTGTGGAAGTCATGCCCAGCTCACACTCAAACAAACCCCGTGTCTTTAAGTCTGGAGGACCGACACACATTACGGCGAGGTCTGTGAGCCAACCAGTGTGCGCCTGCCATCCTGTCTACTGGGTACGCCGCGCCGTGATTGGCTGTCTGGGGCTGACTGTCAGAGGTGCCCACAGCGTGGTGGTGGCCCCCTCAGGTTGCTCTGATTTGCCCCCCTTGCCTTTGCAGTGGTTGATCTGTGATTTCCCCTATAGTGGCTCCTTCCTGAGTAATACATTCTCCTCTTATTGGTACTCACAGTCAAACAGTCACATACACAATATCTCTCTGATAAGCGCTTTCACAGGGCGCAATGACAGGGCTGCGTGCGGGACCCTGCAGAGGACCACCAGGGTAAAGGTGTGTGGGGGGGAAGGTTGCCCTGTCTACCTCCATTACTGGTCGGTAATTAAGAACCAGAGAAGGACTGATTGCTTCTGACTGCCTTTCAAAGCACAGTAATTAAAGCCTGGAACTGCAGGAGGGAGAGGGAGCGAGAGAAGGGCCAGTGCGCGACTGGGTCACATGACCACCTGCTGTCCTAATCCCGTGCCAGGCCGGCCCAGCCGCCAGGCTCAGCTGTGACGCTCTCCAGTGCAAGTGTCAGGATGTTTGGGGGAGAGACTCTGCGTTCGACTACTGTTTCAGTACAGGGGGTTGTGAGTTTGGCAAGATGTTGTCCAGCAGACAACATACTGGGTTCGCCATGTTGTGTGGTTCAGGTAATTGACGCGTGCATCCCGACCTGCCCGCACATCAAGGGGCCAGGGGGGGAGAGCTTATCATCAGGATGGGTCAAAGACCCACAGCCGAAGGTCACCCCTTCAGGAACCAGCCCAGCTGGAATGTCACCTGTGGCTGTATACCCAAAGAGGTGAAAAGGCTCTGAATGGGCCAGGGACCAGCCAACAGCGTGGGACTGCCCCGAGATGGGACACCCGGCATAGCACCCCTCCTCTGTGATACACGGGGGGGCGGGCCGGGCCCCGCTGACCCGCTAGGATGCAGCTGTCAGACATATGGCCTTACACGGCCGTTAACCTCTTTGTGCACTGGGCTGTGTCGGCCCGAGCTGTGAGCCTGACAGCGCCGCCCTGCTGGTTCACAAGCCACGTGGAAGGTCTGACCACAAGGAGCAGCATTGGGAAGCTGCCCCACCCAGCTAAACAACTTCATGTTCCCCGAAAAGGCAAAGATACACCAGTTTAAAAAGTTGCTTTTTGATTGTCGTTGCAGTGAACATAAAAGTGTTATGTGTTTCCCAGGGTGTCATCAGGTTTACTGCGCTGGTCCCCCAAAGAACAACAGGAGCAGCATGAAGGACAAATCCTAAGCTGGGGAAAATGCAGCAGAAGGAGACACAGACATGCAGATATATAGGTATGACCTGGACACACACACGTACTGGACACACACACATACTGGACACACACACGTACTGTACACACACACGTACTGTACACACACACGTACTGGACACACAAACAGACCTGTGTGTCATTCATTTCTATGAGAAAAACCCTAATCCCGGCAATGAGAACCTTAACCCCTTCCCAGCCGTAACCTTAACCATAAGTAACCAAACAATACTCAAGAGTTTTGACATTTTTAGTTTTTTGATTGCATTCACAGATCTTTATGAGGACCTGAAAAATGGTCCCCACAACATCTAAATAAGAGGTTTTTATCACATTTTGGGGGACATTTAAACCTAATTTTCACACACACACAGTCACACACACAGACACACAGACACAGACACAGACACACACACACACACACACACACACACACACAGACACAGACACACACACAGACACACACAGACAATCTTCAAAGGCGCATCTGAAAGAGCATAAGAAACCTGTAGCTGCCCCCCACCCCCTCCACCAGGGAGAACGCTGAAAGCCCGTCCATTAACCTTACCCCCCCAGGCAGGCCCCCTCTTTGGCAGGGGGCTTTGAAGTCAGCGTCACACATGGGGGGATGAGGGTAGGGGGCGTCGGTGGACGCGTGGCTGTAACATTCATAGTGACCCCTACCCAGGGGACAGTGATCTGCCTGCCCCGCCAGTCTCTTCTGCCACCTCGTCCTGCTTCTGCATACCTGTCGCTCCCCAAATGAAGGCACTGTGTGGAAAGCGCTCCCCCTCCCCCCCAGCTGCCGTGTAGCTGAGTGGGTTAGGACACCATACTCTAGGGCTGTGTGATACGAACAGACTCATTTCCCGATATATTAACGTGGGCAGTGGTGTCTTAATGGTTAGAGACACAGTTGTAATTGAAAGGCTGCTGGTTGGAATCCCTGACCAGCAAGGTGCCACTGAGGTACCCTGAGCAAGGTACCGCCCCCAAGCACTGCTCCCCCTGCGATGTCACATATGGTTAAATGCAGAGGACACATTTTGTTGTTGTGCTGTGGTGTGCCAACAATGACCACTGATCACCAAATTCTAAATTCATATCAAGGCTACACCTCATATTTAGTGATTTTTTTCTACAGATCAGCAGTGGTAGGAATTGGACAAGTGTCCACAAATAAAAGGAAGTGAGGTCACAAATAAAAGGAAGTGAGGTCACAAATGTAAACAACACAGCTGGGCTATTGAACGTGAAATGCACACACTGACATTGAAATATTAATTAAAATTCGGCCCGTAAAGACATCTAGAAAACCTAGGGGTGCTGCTTGCTTTTGTTGAAAGATATTTCAGCCGGAAACTGAATATCAAGGCAACTTTACCGCGGTGTTATAGTTAAGAGTTAAACCCGAACCCACTTTCAGCTATACCTCCCTGATGTACTCGCTTGGTGATGTATGTGGGGATGTGCAGATCTATACCGAAATATTCCAGAAAGCGGGTTTCAGTTTAAACCTTAACTGCAGTAATTTAGCTTTATATGCGGTTTTCCAGCTGTAATATCTTTCAGTGATCTTTCATGTTCAATAGCCCAGCTGTCTTGCTTGATGATGTACATTGTCGCCCATAATTTAATGCGTAATAAAGCCCACGTTACAGGACATGTCTGTATTTAGGTTTATCCATGGAGTCACGTTGCAGCAAAGAGCAAGTGGACAAGTGTGGTGGGATCGCAAAACTATTGCGAGTGAACGTAAAACTCTTTGAAAAAACATTTTCCTGCCCAGACCTCTTAGAGGCTCTGTAGTGGGTCGAACAGGATAAAAATATGCAAGTAAATAATAGAGAAGTCACAAATGTAATGCGATCCACAGACAGACAGGAGGTGATCCACAAATCATAATTCAGAGTCATTATTTGCTCTTTTGTTAGCTTCTGGTCCATGTGACAGCATCAGGATATGGGGGCTCACCTGGTCAGCGGACCCTGAAGTAGAGCAGACACATTCACCTGGGTGGTGGTCGTCACCAGAGACACACACAGTGTGCACACACACACACACACACACACACACACGCCTTGGGGATATTTATGGAGCTTCCCTGAAGGCCAAACTGTGTGGATATATCAGCACTCACCTCTCCAAGGCTATAATTCTCCTGGGAAAACACACCCACTGACCAACAGGGGTTCAGTTTGTAAGTCCCCAAGAAGCCTCTGTTCGTAATCATAGTCAGAGCTTTGATTTATTTTTGCATTTTGCATTACACTTATTTATTTATCAGATTCTTTTGTCCAAAAGACAGACAGACACATCTTTGAGAAAGTAGGGTCAGCCAGTCACCGGAGCAATTAGGGCTTAAGGGCCTCGCTCAGGAGCCCAACGGTGACATCACTCTGGGGGTTAAGGGCCTCGCTCAGGGGCCCAACGGTGACATCACTCTGGGGGTTAAGGGCCTCGCTCAGGGGCCCAACGGTGACATCACTCTGGGGGTTAAGGGCCTCGCTCAGGGGCCCAAGGTGGCATCAGTCTGTTGACCACAGGAGTCAGGAAACATACCAATTAAAAGTAAGACTCAGCATGAGGTGCCCAGGATGATGGGAAGGTGAATGTGAAGCAGGAAGATACCCTGGGTTCTCTGCATGCTCCCGGAAGCAGCCTACCTGTACCATGGTGTCTCAGGCTCAATCAATACCTCAGACCAACCAGGTGAAGCAGTGGTACATTGAGAGGGGGCGACTGTGAGTCAATACAGTGCCCGAGGCAGCAGTGAAACTGCAGTAACAGTAATAATAGTGTACAGAAAGCCAGGGTCTGTAACCAGGACCACGCTGTGCAGAGGAATGGACAGACAGAGCTGCCCCCTTTATCAGAACGTCCCCAGTCCTTCTACCACATCACCCTGTGTGTCAATCTCGCTGCTCTACCAGCTGAAGACCCTTGCTCACGAATGTGTCTGGGGCGTCTCTCGACTGTGTCTGGGGTCTCTCTGGCTGTGTCTAGGGCCTCTCTGGGCTGTGTCTGGGGCCTCTCTGGGCTGTGTCTGGGGTCTCTCTGGGCTGTGTCTGGGGTCTCTCTGGGCTGTGACTGGGGCCTCTCTGGGCTGTGTCTGGGGCCTCTCTGGCTGTGTCTAGGACCTCTCTGGGCTGTGTTTGTGGTGTCTCTGGGGTATCTCTGGGCTGTGTCTGAGATACCTCTGGAGTCTCTCTGGACTGTGTTGGGGGCCTCTCTGGACTTTATCTAGGACCTCTCTGGGCTGTGTCTGGGGTCTGTCTGGCTGTGTCTGGGAACTCTCTGGGCTGTGTCTGGGGTCTGTCTGGCTGTGTCTGGGAACTCTCTGGGCTGTGTCTGGGGTCTCTCTGGCTGTGTCTAGGACCTCTCTGGGCTGTGTCTGGGGTCTCTCTGGCTGTGTCTAGGGCCTCTCTGGGCTGTGTCTAGGGCCTCTCTGGGCTGTGTCTGGGACCTCTCTGGGCTGTGTCTAGGGCCTCTCTGGGCTGTGTCTGGGGCCTCTCTGTGCTGTGTCTGGGGTCTCTCTGGCTGTGTCTAGGGCCTCTCTGGGCTGTGTCTATGGCGTCTCTGGACTGTGTCTGGGACCTCACTGGGATGTGTCTGGGGCCTCTCTGGGCTGTTCCTGGGCCATCTCTGGAGTGTCTCGAGGCCTTTATGGGGCTTCCCTGGACCATCTCTGGGGTGTCTCTAGGCTGCCTCTGTTAAGCGATGCACTGAAATTTTCTCCAGACCATTTGTCTGAGTGAATCTCAGAAGCTAAACTCTCACCTGCTCCACCTCCCTCTTCCTCCCTCCCCCTCTGCAGCCGGCTGATTGGCATACTGCCCCCCTCCCCCCACTAGTAATAGGCTGCAGATGGTGAGGTGATGCCCACCTGGCACCACTTAGGTAAGGTGCCCCTTTACTTCTCTGCATAGTGCTGCCATGCTGGGGTCACACACACACACGCATACAGACACAGATACACACAGACATACAGGCACACAGATACACACACACACAGGCACACAGACACAGATACACACACACACACAGGCACACAGACACAGATACACACAGGCACACACATACAGGCACACACACACACACACACATACAGACACAGATACACACACAGACCCAAAGATACACACTCATGTTTGTATTCATGTCTTTGTGGCGACCATCCATTAATTTTCATGGGAAAAACTCTTAATCCCAACAATGATAACTTTTACCATAAGTCACCAAACAAAATACAAGGCTTTTGACATATTTAGTTTTTTTATTTCAGTTACGGATTTTTGAAGGGACAATTGAGTTTCTGGGGCCTGAGTTTCCAAAAAATGTCCCAAAAAGGTCAACATAAAAGGTCGCATTTGATCACATTGTGGGGACATTTAGGCCCCACAACAATATCCTTCGACACATACAGGTACACAGCCACACAACCCTCTGAAAAACATGCATATTTAACACCCTCTCATATCTGTCTCTGTCTTACTCGGTAGCTCTGATAATTAATTAATTAATAACATGGTGAGGCAAAGTTACCCTTCTTAACAACCACCTTAACAAGCACAGGGTGCAGGACCAACCTTGAGCAGAGGGGGCAATGTTGCTCAGTGTGAGGGCGCAGGTCCAGAGGATCCAGAGTGACAATGCCATGCTTGTGGGGCGGGTTGGGGTGTGGCCAAGAGAGGGTGGGCGTGGTCCGCGTTCTGATTGGCTCCTCCACTCGCACCCACACTGGGAGGGAGAGCCTGAGGAAAAATACACAATAAAGAAAAATATTTGTTTTATACAGCACGGAGTACCCTTCCTCAGCAAACTGTAGCTGGGAATGATAGTCAGTGTGGTGCATGTGTGTTTGTATGCAACAGCGACTGTGGAAGGAACGAAGCGCCGCATCGACCCCTCAGTATCCTGTTGATTGCTTCCTAAGGGATTCCTACACAGGCCAGGCTGCTGTGTGTCCATGTGTGTGTGAGTCTGTCTGCATGTGCAGCTCTGGGCAGCTGACAAACAGGGCAGTGAAGTCACCCAGTCTGCTGAACAGAAGCCTCATTCTGTGCTTTTCCCTCCTTTGATTCCCCTCTGTCTCTCCCTGCCCCCCTGCCTAACGCCAGCCCTCCTTCTCCTCCTCCTGGGTTTCTCCCTCCTTTGACTCCCCTCTGTCTCTCCCTGCCCCCCTGCCTAACGCCAGCCCTCCTTCTCCTCCTCCTGGGTTTCTCCCTCCTTTGACTCCCCTCTGTCTCTCCCCGCCCACCTCACATTTGCTCTCCTTCTCCTCCCCATTTCATCTCCTGTAAGTGCTGCTTTCAGTCACTGCTTCATTCCCGTGCTGATTTCTGTAGCTCCCAGCCGGTGCTAACATGTATTAGCATGCTAAGCTGAGGCCCACTCAAAAACTGAGGCAAGACTAGAGGGGCTTGCAGGCTTTAGACGCTTCTGGATAAAACAGATTTATCTCGGCTAATTACCTGAAACTCCCCTCCCAAGTCTTTGTTTAAAATTCAGCAACTGCAATACATATAGCTATACACACACACATATTTCCAGGGAAACTGCCCACAGTAATCGAAGCAGAAGTTGACCACAATACCTCCATTAATTAGCCAGGCACATTTCTAATATAATTGTATATAGTTAATATGTCAGGAGCTGATGATATTACTACCTGTAGTCAAAACGTCAGGAGCAGATAACATCACTGCCTTTACTTATAATATGCCACTAGCTGATTGCATCGTTGCCTTTACTTAATATGACAGGAGATGATGACATCATCGTGAAAATGCCAGGAGTTGATGACATCATAGTGAAAATGACAAGAGTTGATGACATCATAGTGAAAATGACAAGAGTTGATGACATCATAGTGAAAATGACAAGAGTTGATGACATCATAGTGAAAATGACAAGAGTTGACCACATTCTTATTTATCATGGCCTGTGTTGAGTGACTGGGTGTCATTAGGCATTCTGCTCCCAGGTTCCCCTGAAGCCTCCTGGTTCTGATGACCTTCACTGATATTTACCATCCTCTCTGGTGGCCTACTGAGACCAAAGAGAACACGGGCCCAAGCACTGAGATCAGAACCAGGTTACTTATGATGTTTGAGACAGCATGTGTGTGTGTGTGTGGATTAGGTTTTTTGTACATTGTGGGGACCAAATGTCCCCCACAATGTAATTAAAAACATGTTATTTTGACATTGTGGGGACCATTTTTCAGGTCCCCACAAAAATCTGTGAATGCAAGCAGAAAAGCAAAAACGCCAAAAGTGTCATGGTAATAATACAAAGTTACTTTTCAAGAGTACAAATTAAAGTCATGGAACCAGGCACAAGGTAGGCTTTGGGGGTGTGGCCATCCAGGTCATGTGACAAGCACACTCCTTGCTTTGAGCCTTATTCCCAACTGAGATTTGTTTTCTCTCTCAGAGTAAACGCCCCCACACACAGCTGTAGCCCTTCCATGACCTAACAATCATTTAATATATTCATATTCCTGTTTTTCCTAGTTTTGAGAGCCATCTTACTGCTTTCTGTCCACCCTGTCGCTTTTGTTGGACCGACATCCCACATGCGTCCCTATTCCTTCCTGCCATCCGCGTGTCGCATGGTTCCGTTTGTTTTTGCCTCTAAAGTGTGACTCATGGTTTCATTGTGGGAGGTCGCAGGTCAGCGACCCGTGCATGAGTGATCTGGCTGCACCCCCAAAGCACAGGACACCTATGCAGCAGAAAATGTGGCTTTTTTTCTCATCAATGGCATCAACGCATACTTCTATGCCGTAACTGTCCCAGCAGGCTGCATATTGATCTGCCTCACTGACATGCTATCATGCATGAGTGTGTGCATTAGAGCAACTCGCATTTCAAAATAAAATGTGAATGGCTCAACAAGCTAGCTGTCAGGATTAAGTGCTCTTGTGTCCAGCTGCTGATTCGCTTAATAAGACATCCCCCTCCTCTAACTGGCTGTCAGGCACCACACAGCAGCCAATCAGTGTGGTCCAGCCTCTCGGCCCTGTGTCATACTTCACTATTGTTTTCTTTCCCTTCCTGCCACCTCTCTCCCTTAACGGCACAAAGTCACGCCTGTGCACCTCCACAGAGAGAAATACAGAGGAAGAGAGGACAGACTGGAGAAGGGGAGGACAAAGGGACAGAGAAGGTGTAGGATGGGAAGGGAATGCTGGGTAAAACTCACATCTGGAGAGTCAGTAAGGGCTTGGAAACCAAGCGTGACCTGCGTGAGTTACTTCATACCCAAAGAACACCTCACTGTGCGCTGACACGCTTTCACGGAACTGAACCTCGGGGTGTCCGCAGCTGAGTGCACACACACACTCCCTGTGGGAAGAACACACTGTGCTTCTGTTTTGCATATCGTAACGCACTTGGATGTTACAGTGTCCTGTTGTCCATGAGAGAAAAACCATCAAAACAAACTCTGTCTGCAAAATGAGTCAAGCATCATGCTCGTGGACATGTGGGTGCGTACACAAGGGGTCATGTGCACGAGTGTGTGAGCACTCCTTGATATCTACACATGAGTGTTTGCGTGTGTGCGAGTGATTGTGCAAACGATCGTGCCTCTGAGGGAGAGCTTCAGGCACATATTAAGGAGGGGATGCGTGTGTGACACAGGCTGACAGGACAGACGCCAGCATCAGCGCAAACAATGACAAACTCCAAGGGAGTTCAGATGCATTGGCGGATCAAACCGGCACAGAGCCAGAGATGAGTCATTACCGTCAGAAAGAGAGACACTGATAAAACTGGGAGGGAGGGAAGGAGGGAGGACAGGTAGCTAAAGGAGAGACGGAAGCGAGATAAGAGGAGGATGGCAGCAAGAGAGAAAGAGGGAGAGAGTGAGACGGCAGTGGTCTCACGTTCGCTGCTAGGCAACAGTCAGGATGGGAGCACACTGGGGGATTCTGACTGATAGCGATTCTCCAACGTCTCCATTTCTCTCCCCGCACTATTCAGTCATTACCTTTCCCTTCCTGCTCTCTGCCCCAAGCTGTCCTTCTCTACCGCCGCCCCCCGGCACTGATCGCCCCTTTCCATCTCCTCCCCTGCTAACCCCTGGCCTCCCCCCTCCATTCTCAGGATGCAGATCTGGCCCGCGAGGTGAATGTAGTCCTGCACTCCGAGTATCACCAGCAGCGTCTCATGGAGGTCTGGACAGACGCCCGGCCTGCACATCTAGCTGCAGTTACAGCAGTACGTCAGGTTACCCTGTGCAGCTTTGCAACCCACGGAATTATTTTCTCTTTCAAGTAAGATAAGCATTCATGCTCCATGTTCTGTACTTTCTCTAGGATTTTAATACTGCATAATTTTAACTTTGCTGTGTCGATTTCGATGTTGTTTCATATTCAGGGCACCACAACTGCCTTTGCTCCATTACTAGCCAGCTAAGGCCATTGTCTTGTTATAAATATCTATGATTTTTTTACTTCATCGGCACTGTGGTCTTGCACCTCCAGGGCTATGGATTTCATTACTGGCGAGAGATTCAGGGTGTTCAGGCTTTCAGCAGGTCACACACACACACACACACACACACACACACACTCACACACACACCTATAGATGGTGAGAGACACTGTACGTGCTTGGTCGAGGAGCTGAGGGTCACTAGAGATGGTCCCAGACGCGCTAAGCCCATGGTCTCGGGGGCTAGGGTCACTGGAGATAGTTAGAGACACTTGATCTAGGAGGTTAGAGTCACTGCAGATTATCATAAAATACCAAGATCCAGATCCCGTGGCTTACAGTCACTGCATACGGTCAGGGACACAGAATGATGACAGTCTAAAGGCTCGTAGTGCCTTCTTGTCAGCTGACCTTGCCGGCTAATCACATTAATTTAATGCATCCCTTCCTTACTCCAGTCCTCCAAATGCCCCTGAGCACCAGCTACTGCACTACTACAGAGCAATGTCCTCAATCCTATCTTCTGAGAGCCAAGAAGCTGTCAAACTCAAGCCAGTAGTTTGGTCAGGTAGGACCAAGTGCTGTGTGGCCTCTCCATCCACCCATGCCCCCCTCCCTGCCTTCTTGTTCCTCATTCTCCTCTCAAGAAGAAAGTATCCAAATGATCTGCTCCCTCAGACCTGAATAACAGAGGCATCCTTCAGGTGGTGTGTTGAATGGTACAGAGAAAGAAGACGTAGCTTTGCGGTAGAGGCAGCCGAGCGAATCTAAAGGCTCTCCCTCCATCTCCATGACCGTTGACTCCTCTTCTCCACTCTGCTTTGTAGCTGTGCTGTTCTCCTGCTGAGTCTTTGCTCTGAGGACGCCTGTGAGAAACAGGAGCGCCCTGAATCCCATCCAGACTCACCCTACCTGCTCCTCACCGTACCTCCCTTCCAGCTTCTCTCCATTCCCAGTTATCCTTTCATCTACACTGAGTTCCCACAACTGCGCAAGTCATTCTCACACTGGGAGGGGTGACTCCCAGCCAGCAGAGGGAGGGTGCTGCATGGTTCAGGGTTAGACACTCACTAGCTATTTCTTTCATGCATGCATCCTTTTAGAGTATTAACCCCTACCCAGCCATAACCTTAACCATAAGTAACAAAACAAAATATTTGCCATTTTTAGTTTGTTAGGACCTGAAAAAATGGTCCTCATGATGTCAAAATGACAGGTTTTTATTACATTGTGGGAGATATTTGGTCCCCACAATGTAATATTAACCTAATCCACCCACACAGACACAGACACACAGACATATAATCTAAGGGGAATTATGAGACACTGACAGAACCGTGTGTCTTTTGAAAAAAATTTTGAAAACCCAGGCAAATTACTTTCATTAAACTGCATGCATTTCATTATTTCAAACTTCTTTGCATTTCTTTCAATAAAATCTGCTCCCTGTGACGTTCTTTTGAGAAACTTCCACTACAACTTGACTGCAAGTATGAAAGATCCTCCCAAAAAAAACACACTTCTAGGTGCCAAGCCCAGATAAAAGGCTGGAATTAAATGTCTTTGCTGTTGCTTTCTCGTGACAGGGGCTTGGTCGCCACCGAGTGCTGCAGGCAAACTTTTCAAGTTTTTAAGCTCCTCTCAGTCTGTCAGTCGTCGTGCAGCATGTGGGATGTGGCAGCAGAATGGTTGCACCTTGTGTCAATCACTTATCATTGGTCGGCACTGGAGCAGGAAGGGGAGGGGATGGCTGAGGACTTGTCCCATTCTGCCAGACTGAGAGGACTACCAGATGGAGAGCTCCTAGTGCATTCCCCCATTTTCCAGTGTTGTCTTTATCATTTTAGATTCCTGTTTTCCACACTCTGAGGCTATGAGTGATAGGTGATAAAGAGGGTGTTTAGCTTCTCTCCTGCGTTTCCCCCAGAACTTGGGCTGTTTGCGATGTCTTTGCTGTGTCCGGCCTGAGGCCTAGAGCCCCAGTGATGCTCCTTTTCCAGAGGAGGCCAGGGAGCTCCTCTTCCAGCGACATGTTGTGAATTCCCGGAGTGTAAATGATGGATGCACGCTTTCCAACAGCACGGCAAGGGGTTGGCAAATGGAAGGATCTGGGCTGTTGGTTCCCGTTGTAGCAGAACTGCAAACATCCCCCGAGGAATGTGACAAAACAACTTCTGTCGTATGCTGTGGGTGTATTATTTCAACAGAGCAAATGATTAATTCTACTAATTGTATGAATTAAACCCACTAAATTCAATTAAATAAAGGCAGAATCCATCGAATCTATGGGTGATGGCATAGGAACATAACATGGCTAATTGGATGGTGCTGACAGGCAATCATACCTCTGAGGGTCTCTGCAATGCCGCTGCATTAAGCGCCTCCCTTCCTGCCATCAGCACATCTGTTCAGATTGCCTGGTATCTCTCACAGTTAGCCAGGGGCCAAAAGTGTGGGATCAAGTGGGCTACCGCCTCTTCCCAGCGACTAGCCAGCAACACGCAGCCTGCTTCCCGCTTTTGGAGAGGGTCATGCTGCCTTGGGAAGACAGGGAGGCGAAGTCCAGCCTCCATAGTCATCTCGTTAGTGACGGAGTGCAACATCATAGGTGAGCCAGGCGAAGCCTTTATCCAACGGGAGTCTCGACGGGACGATTGTGAACATCTGACACAGACTCTGGACAATTCCAGAAAGGAAAACACCTGTCCTCAGGGCAGGATGGTACTTCCTGGTGTCAGCTGTGCAGCAGCGATCCAGAGCGCACCCGGTAAGCTCACATGTGGCCATGTGTCCCCAGCAATCGCGAGCCATTTCAGAGCCCAGCCGGTACGTGCATGAGCTGTCCCTCCACTCGATGCCACAATGCCAGCTGAACGCCCCTCAAAGCTGGGGATGGCTGTTTCATAAAACCCTCAAGCTTTTACAGCTTTTACATTAACCTTTGTGTAAGCTCACCGATAACCAAGCTTACATTTACAGTTTAACACAGAAAGGCCAGCTGAGAGCTAATTATCTCTAGCAAACAAAGACCCAGGTTGGTCTAAATGTGGACCACAGTAAAATCCTTACGATACCATGTACAAAACTGGGGCGGAGGTCACTCCAGCTGCCCCCTCTCCCCGCTTTCAATGGCCAGCATGCCGCCAGAGGGTGTTGGCAGTGTGGGGGTTAGGGTAAAGCAGCTTCTCCATCTTTTGTGATTTCCCCGAGATGTCAGGACACGCCGCCGGCCCGCTCACACCCCGTATACTTTTATAGTCACATGATTGCCGGCCTAATCGGCCCAGGCAGTGATAAAACTTTATTAGTTTCTTATTTTTCGGCTTGTCGCAGATCAATAGGGTAATAAATAAGGCCTGCTCTGCGTCCTTCGTTAATAAAAACACTCCTCAGGACTCTCCAGACACTTATCCCTGAGCGGTAAGGATGCCTTCCGATTAGTCAGCTATTTTTCTGATGACAACAAGCGTTTCCATATGGAATTCTACTGGCTGGCTGCCGGGAGCAACGAGCTCTGACTGGTGGCCGCATTGCTCCTCTCTGTACACATTTCCTGCCCGGCAGTTCTGCACTGGTGTTTACCAGCCATTACCATAGCGAGGTGCTTAACGATAGAGACCTTCTGGGGTCGAGCCATTTTATCCTCTTAGCAGCAGGAATTTATATTAATTCACCAAAGGTCTAGTAATTGTGGATGTTTCTCTTTCCTGAGGTTCCTTCCCCATAACACTGAGGACACCATTTAGCAAAAACCACATAAGGCAAAAATGTACTAAAGAAAATACTAAAGAACACGTTAAAAAATGAATATTGTAAATTTACTTACAGGCATATCTTGCCTTTTTCCATTAGAACTCCCATGAACTGTATGTATCTTGGGTATTTTCTGCTTAAGTCCATATTTACTTAAGGTGGTTTTACAGTTGAGAGATGCCTGTATTAATTATTATTTAAGGTCTATAAAATAACTGGGAGACTTAGCCTGTTATGTTCAACTCTGAGCCAATAAACCGAAGTGAGACTCAGGGGGGGGCAGATGTAGCAGGATGCCCCATACAGCTTTCCCCTAAATAAATAGGCTGTGTCGCGTGGTCCCGCTTGCTGTCAGGGGGCTCACACGGAACGCATGAGGAAGGTTCCTGACCGGAATTGCTCCAGAACAACAAACGAGCTGAGCGGCTGAGCGTCTCTTCCTCATTCCTCAGTCACAGGGGTCTATTAAAGTCAACCACACCACAAATATGTATCATCAACGGGCACATGAATCACAAAGAGAACCAGTTTCTGCCACTTGGATAATAAAACAAATATATTATATGAGTACAGAAGGAGGCTCAGGAAAGTGAACATTGGGAAATGATCAGTAGAGAAGGAGAAGCCCAGGGAGGTGAACATCACAAGGTCAACGGCCACAGACAGCAAGCTCAATGGCCATGGACTGCAGGGTCAGGCCACGGACAGCAGGATCAAGCCACGGACAGCAGGATCATACCGCGGACAGCAAGCTCAATGGCCATGGACTGCAGGGTCAGGCCACGGACAGCAGGATCAAGCCACGGACAGCAGGATCATACCGCGGACAGCAAGCTCAATGGCCATGGACTGCAGGGTCAGGCCACGGACAGCAGGATCAAGCCACGGACAGCAAGCTCAATGACCATGGACAGCAGGGCCCATTACATCATAATAATCATTAATATGAATGTGTTGGACGGTAAGGTGGGGATAATCATCCCATATCATATCAGTGGTCATATTAACAATTACATCATGTTATGTCAATCATAATATCCATTCTAAATGTTACAATTTACTTACTTACATAGTAAATTCTGTAGTATTTGGAACAATTTGAGTCATCAGCTACAAAAACAACCCATCCAGAAAGCATGACCTCAACAAGGGACACGCCATCTCCCAGAGGGGTGTATTTTCTCCGCAAGGACCATACCACTGACGTACAGGTAGCAGTGATCTGCACTGCAATCATTTATTCCCCATTTGGAGGACCTAGGAGGTTCCTCACACTGCAGGAGATTCTGTTTCCATAGTGTGCAGTAAACACATGCAAACACCAATGCGTTACCCCCCCCCCCCCCCCCCCCGCTACAGTGGTGCCCACTGGCAGGCAGATGAGCAGTGTTTAAAGAGCAAGCAGTCAGATACTCATCTGCTTCTCACGCTCTCTGCACTGAGAACCACGAAGTCAGCAATCTGCTAGCAATCACATGGGCCGCTCACGCCAGGGATCCTGCTGCGGGATCATAATTCCCAGGGTGCTTTTCACCAGCTACGTGTCTTTGTATTCCAGCATCAAGAATTCATGGGAAACGGGTGGTTATAAACTGTAAAATGGGTTGGTGGGAGGAGGTGGCGTCTTTCAGTGCAGATACCATGAATGTAATGTTCACTGGTGTTGGGATCAGAGATGAAACATGACTGATCTGCGGGCTGGTTGCCCTCCCCACGGGGTCCCAGAGCGGAGGGCATGGCTCATCTCCGGCTCCGCCTTAAAAGGGTTTTCCTGGCAGTAAACAAGGCAAGATCGACGCTGGCCGGAACCCCCTCCTGTGGGACATGTGAAGACCGCATTCACAATCTGAATTTGTGGGCCAGTGCCGTGTTGACGCTGGTACCTCCCAGCAAACAGCCAGGTAACCTCAGAAGGCAGCACACAGACCCATGCAAATGTCCCAGGCCCACAGATTTGCTAAGTAAATAAACATTTGCAAGACGCAGAGATGACACGCCTAGGAGCCTGGTCCCAGGGCGCCCCCCACAGGCCAGCATGTCCGCACACTGTGCAGCAACATCCGTAAATAAAGGCAGGTTTTAAAATACGACCTGCAGTCCCAAGAGCCAAGCCAGACTTATGGGCTCAGGAGTCGGGCTGTTGTGTGAGATGACAGCAGGGGGCTTGCGGGAAGATGTGTGGCTCATGAGGGGGGGGTGAGGGCCCCACATTAATGGCTGGCTGGAGAGAGTCCCATAATCTTTGTCTGATACCTCTGAGTTCAAGCGGCTGGGAGAGGCTGCTGCACCCCCCACTGGGGATAGGGGGCGCCAATATCAACACTGGGGGGTGCTGTACTCTTAGACGTGAGAGGAGGCCCGAGGGCAGCGAGACTCCAGAGATTTTGGGTGCAACCATGGCTACTTTATTTTTTAAATGTGCAAAATCCACAAATGCAACATCAGTGTGCTGCAGGGTAACAGAGCGTTCCATCTGCATGGCGTCTTACGCACAAGCTGCATCTCGGGGTAACAGAGCGTTCCAGCCGCATGGCGTCTTACGCACAAGCTGCATCTCGGGGTAACAGAGCGTTCCATCTGCATGGCGTCTTACGCACAAGCTGC
>JABJVO010000093.1:1188863-1199427 GCA_026770805.1 Boulengeromyrus knoepffleri
AGGCTGGGTCTGGGTTTGTGCCTGAGAGGAAGGCTGGGTCTGGGTTTATGCCTGAGAGGAAGGCTGGGTCTGGGTTTGTGCCTGAGAGGAAGGCTGGGTCTGGGTTTATGTCTGAGAGGAAGGGTGGGTCTGGGTTTGTGCCTGAGAGGAAGGCTGGGTCTGGGTTTGTGCCTGAGAGGAAGACTTAGTCTGTGTTTGCACCCGTAAACATGTACCAAACAAAATGGGTGTTTGATATACTGTGTTTTTCAACCAGTGTGTGTCTGCATTCACCAGATTTGCTGCATTCAGCCTCAGCTTCCTCCTTCATCATGGTTGCAGTCTTCCTTTGCTCCTCTTCCTTGCCATCCTTCCTCATGGTTACTGTCTTCCTTATTCCTCTTCCTCACCATCCTTCCTCATGGTTGTCTTTTTTTTGCTCTTCTGACTCACCATCCTTCTTCATGGTTGCTGTCTTCCATTCCTCCTCTTCCTCACCATCCTTCCTCATGGTTACTGTCTTCCTTACTCCTCTCCCTCTCGAAGCTCTATCACTATTCTTTTCTTTTCCTCTCCTGTCCCTCACTCCCTGACTCTACCCAATGCCTTTATTACAAGTCAACAATAATTAACACACATGCACTGACCCACGACTCCATACTGCTATTACACTCAACACGTTACAGCCCTCAGGTTTAAAGTCCACCGTTCTTAGCATTACTCCATATTACCGTTATACTCGTTACTTTACAGCCCTCGGGTTCAGAGTCCACCGTTCTTAGCATTACTCGATACTACTGTTATACTCATTACGTTACAGCCTTTGGGTTCAGAGTCTGCCGTTCTTAGCATTACTCCATACTACCGTTATACTCGTTACTTTACAGCCCTCGGGTTCAGAGTCCACCGTTCTTAGCATTACTTGATACTACTGTTATACTCATTACGTTACAGCCTTTGGGTTCAGAGTCTGCCGTTCTTAGCATTACTCCATACTACCATTATACTCATTACGTTACAGCCTTTGAGTTCAGAGTCCACCGTTCTTAGCATTACTCCATACTACCGTTATACTCATTACGTTACAGCCTTTGGGTTCAGAGTCTGCCGTTCTTAGCATTACTCCATACTACCGTTATACTCGTTACGTTATAGCCCTCAGGTTCAGAGTCAGCCGCTCTTAGTGTTACTCCATACTACAGTTATACTCATTACATTACAGCCCTTGGGTAAAGAGTTCGCCGCCCGAACTCTTCCAGCAAAGTCCTGCCTGTTTTTCTACATATTACATAAAGGACAGACAGGGAAATCGGATTACAATGCATGCTCATATTTATGAAAAGAGTACATTTCCATGGTTACCAATAAAAGATAGTGACTGAGTGTGTGAATTACAAATCACCATGGCGATGGCTGAAGGATAGTGTCTAATTGTGATAACCACCACTAAGCATGGAAGGCCAACAAGTACAAGTCTTTGTGTTCTCACTTGTTTGCGGTGCATTGATTTCGTTTAGGCTGCGTTACTTTTTTATCAGCTGCTGATCAGTGTTGGTCCTGTTCATTTGAGGGTTTTACGGGTCAAAAGAGCTGCTCTGTCCACATTATTGCTGCTCTGTCCCTCTCTTGCCACTGAGCTGAATGCCAGTGGTTTGTCACCACCATGGTATAATGGCCCCTAACGATCAGCAACATGCAGAACAGCTCGGCCAAGATCGCTCACATGTGACAGGCATAGTTATAGACCTGAAGGACCAGCTGCCTTTGAGTGATCAGAGCTTGGTATTCCTGGTTCTGCGAATGATATTGAAGACCTGGGTCTCACAGAATTGTTGGTAAGTGAAATATGGAAGCCCTGGTTGGGAGTATTGAGGCCCAGCACGCTCTGGATGGTAGGTAATTAGAATATTGAAGCCTGGCTCTACACGGTGAGTCGTAAGAGCGTGGGGATGCCGCTGCTCAGGAATGTGGGTGATTAGAGAGCGCTGCTCCCATCTCTCTCTTTATGCCAGGTAATTAGAGTGTGGGAGCCCTAGTTTTCTTTGACTGGTGAGTAATTAGAGTGTGGAAGGCCTGGCCTTTGGCCTGTGGGTGATTATGGTGACCTCATGCTCCTCGGGTAAAGCCTGAGGGCCACGGATCAATACCTTTCTTAATAAGGTGTGTGATTTAGCACTAGAGCAGTTAGTGGCAGCCGGTCCCATCATATCCTCACATTCAAACACACACACACACACACAGGCCATGAGGACACACCCTAAATGTAACGTACACATAGCCAAGGCACATACATACGCAGGGCTGCCAACTTTGGTTAGCTCGCTAATCAAAATCTGCACACCCATCCACATGTATTTACATGTATGTAACAGTTTTTTTTACCTTGTATATACTCTGTAGGATTTGCAAACTGCCCCAATGCTTTTGATGTAGCTAATTTTGAATGGCTTCTCCCCTCCCAGCTTCCCTGCAGTCTTGGATCCTCCTCTTCTGGCTCTCTGCTCATCCCCCCTTCCAAACTCCATGGCAATGGTTACTGCGCATTTTCCCGTTTAGCTCCCTGACTATGAAACTCCCTGACTATGAAACTCCCTGACTATGAAACTCCCTCCCTGCTGCTATTCGTCTGTCGATCTCCTTCTCATATTTCAAACACAAGTTAAAAACCTTTCTGTTTGCTCAAGTGTATAAGCTTCCCCATCCATAATATATTTTGTCATTTTATTATCTGTTTAGTTTAATCTATGTAAGCATCTTTGGGATCTTGAAAAGTGCTATTGTCATACCCAGGTAAGGAAGGAGATGAGGACAAGCTCAAAGTACCACGAGGGGTCAAAATGGAATGATGTGAGTCAGACAGGGCTGAAGCTCAGGACAAACTCTAGGGGCACACAAAGGGAGCAACATCAATGACTGGACTGGGGAACACATGACTGGGAGGCACTTTATAACACCACTGATGAGGGAGCAAACGAGAGGCAGCCGGAGTGATCCACACGAGGGCTGAAACGAGAGGTAAGACAAAACAAGCAACAGGGGTGGCTTGTTAAAGCCACACTAGGTAGAGAAGAAGAGGGGCAGGCAAGCTGAGCATGACAGCTATAAAAAAAATAAATGCATTATTATTATTATTATTTTATATGGAATAATATAGATTTGCCATAAGAGTTCTTGTGTATGAGAATTTGAAAGCATGAGTGTCATGCCAGATGTGTGAGAGATGGCAACCCTGCATACATCTGACACAGTACAGTCCATCTACATGGACACATAAACATCACAACCATTGCACAGATGTGCACAGCTCCAAGCACGTTGAAAGACACACAGGCATATTACACTTTGGTCTTGTGCCTAGTCTCTCTCTCAGTCCCTGCAGACCTGCTATCTAACAATTACAGGCCTTGGCCAAACCTACATGGGGAGGTAGACTGTATAACTGCGATACATTAAATTTAGCATGGCCACAAGAGGGGCTTGATGGCGTCAGCCCCAGAGTGTTTAAAGCTTGCCCCACCCCCTAAAAAAAACCTACTCCAGTGCCCATAATGCCTTCAGACTAGTGACACTGACATCCCATATAATGAGCACACTTCAGAGGCTGATCCTTCAGCATTTCAGACTATCTAGACTCAGCCAGTGTGGAAAGTGCAGTTCTGCACCAGCTTCACAGAGGCTGCTCACATCTGGGCTCCTCCAGCTCCATCCAGCTTTCCCTGCGGCGGCAGGAGCTCAAGGTGTCACGAAACAGGACGCTGTGGCTACCTGGATCAAAGATGACTTCACCCAAACCAGTGACCGTTTGCCTGCTTCAGTAACTGCACCTCAGTGACTAAGAAACACACTTTACAGTTATTTTACAGAAGATTTTATCCAAAGTAATATACAGCTGAGATGGCAGCCAGTCCCTGGAGCAATTAGAATTAAGAGCCCAATAGTGACAGCACTCTGCCAACCCTGGGGGGGCACCGCATGGGACAACACTGTCCCCCACTACAGGGACAATGCCATCAAGCATTTTCATAAGTCTGATGATTCTGTGTCATTGTGAGATGATTCAGTGAAGTCAGCCGGGTAGTTCTGGTAGGTGGCTTAAGGAAAACCACCTACAGCACCGCGTTGGAAAGGCCAGGGCGCTGATCCCGGCCGACCGCGGGCTGCAGCAGTGATACAGTGTTATGAGCGCAGTGGTGTTTACATGCACAGCCGGCTGCTTTTCTCCAGGACCAGCCTATCATCACCACTGTCATGTTCGCAGCATTCTGTGACTGACATCAGTCCAGTAAAAATGTCATTGGCCCTGACTCTGATTTAGGGAACCAGTTAGCTTAACTGCATGTCAGGGAAACCCACATGAAACAAATCAGAAGTGGATTCAAACCCCAGACATTTGTATTATAACCCTTTCATTTTACTAATTTGTTTGGTTTGTTTGTTTGTTTGTTTGTTTGTTTTCTTTGGCAGCAGACTGTTGCATGGGGAGGTACCTTTGTAAGGCCTCCTGGGAATCAATGCATTCCTATAATATCCTGTCTTGTGTTATCTCACACACAGGTACACAAACACACACACACACAGACACGCAGACAGGTACACAGGCACATACACACACAGAGACACGCAGATAGGTACACAGGCACATACACACACAGAGACACGCAGACAGGTACACAGGCACATACACACAGAGAGACACGCAGATAGGTACACAGGCACATACACACACAGACACGCACACAGGTACACAGGCACATAGACACACACAGAGACACGCAGACAGGTACACAGGCACATACACACACGCACACAGGTGCACAGGCACATACACACACAGATACACGCATGTACAACCTCTGTTTGATCAGCTACATTTCCAATAGATTCTCAGTAAGTCTCATACGACTCCAATGAATATTCCCAAACCGCAACCACCAAAATTCAGAAGCACCAAAATTGAACTGTTTCTGCTTATTGTTTCGTGTAAATTGTCAAATGGGGAAAATATCTGTGTTGTTTTACGGAGGGACTGCACTTAATGCTGACCTACAAAATTACAGTATAAACACACTAATACAGAGATGCAAACCAACAAATATGCACGTCAAAAAAACCCCGCAGGATGTAGTATGGTAAGGGTGTGTGTTCCTGTGTCTGTGTGTGGGGGGGGGACATGTATGTATTACATTGTGTGCACTAATTATTTAGAAATCTGTGACTGCAATTAAAAAACCAAAAATGCCAAAAGTCTTGTATTTTGCTTGGTTACTGATGGTTAAGGTCAGGACAAGGAGGGGTTAAGGTTATCGTTGCTGGTATTAGGGTCATGTCCATAGAAATGAATGTCTCACAATGATATTAGCTTAAACATATATGTTTCTCTGTGTGTATTTGGGCCCAAGTGTCCCACCCAGCAACTGCGGCCCGGCTCCGTGCCCAGGGTCTTACAGGCGGGGGCCTGATTCTTTTTGCAGAGTAGAAGTTATCCGGTCAGGGTGCCGTATCGATTGGCTCCCCTCTATTCTGTCACCCCGCGGCGGAGTGGCTTCAGTGGGCCACCCAGGTTAAATCGAGGCCCAGGACATGCTGGGTGACGCAGGCCTCTGCGAGGAGCCGCCTGGCTCACGGCGATATTCCCCTTGGCGCTTGGCCATTCGCTGCTTTTGTCTGGAAATCGATGTGAAAAAGCTGTATGAAGGTAATCCACTGTGTGAGCCCCTCCCCCCCGTCCCCCCATTCACACCTCCTTCACCTCCCCTCACTCTGCTTTCCTTCACGTTTGCTATCCTCACAAGCCCACAAGCCTCGGCGCTCCCTCCCCATCTCACCTTCCCCACACCAGCCAATCAGAGGGAGCGAATCATCTGCTGGGGAGCAAAAGTCTCCTGAAGCAGTCAGTGAAACAGGTGCTTGGCGGTGATGCAGGGAGTGCGCAGGAATATGGTGCGTGACGCGGGGAGAGGAGGAGGGAGATGCCGGCTGCGATTCGGCGCTGATTCCGCTGGCTGCTCTCGCTTGCAGTCCGCCCAGCGCTGGTTACTAGCTGCCCTTCAAGCAGCCAGCCATGAAACGTCCCCATGGGCGCAGCCATCTCCGTCAGCTACGCGTCATACTGGCCTCACAGCCTGGCCAAGAAGAACCTAACTGGCGGCTCGCTAAAGCCCGTCAGGTAATGAGCGTGCGCATCGGCTCCTCAGTCACATGCAGGCAGACATGCGGGCAGACACAGGCAGGCAGACATGCGGGCAGGCATGCAGGTGCACACACAGGCAGACATGCGGGCAGGCACGTGACCACACGCGCAGGCAGACATGCGGGTAGGCATGCAGGTGCACACACGGGGAGACATGCAGACACACCCATATCCACAGACAGGCATGCGCCGCTGAAACTCTGAGAAGGTTTAACACTTTAATCTTCTAAATCTTTTAGTGAGTCTCTTTCGTCCGTAGCTGGTATCATGCCTGCTGGCTCATTTTATGCGATATGAGAAAATTATTCTTGGAAAATTTCTGAAAAGAATTAAAAGTGGGCCTTTGAGGAGAAATATATTGTCTTCATATGTAATTCAAAGTGAATACTTATTATTCAGGGTGTCCCTGTCACGTGGCCCTGCAGTGGCCTGCTATCCCGTCCAGGGTGTCCCTGTCACATGGCCCTGCAGTGGCCTGCTATCCCGTCCAGGGTGTCCCTGTCACGTGGCCCTGCAGTGGCCTGCTATCCCATCCAGGGTGTCCCTGTCACGTGGCCCTGCAGTGGCCTGCTATCCCGTCCAGGGTGTCCCTGTCACGTGGCCCTGCAGTGCACTGCTATCCCATTCAGGGTGTCCCTGTCACGTGCCCATAAACCCTAATAGGTGAATCCAATCTCTCAATTATTCCCTCTCCTTTGCTGATTGGCATAGGGGCATAAAGCATTCCCTGTATCTACAGTAATGAAAAACAAAAATCCATTTTCCATGCTTGTCCTGTGCAGGGTCATGGGGGTCTGGGGCCGAACCCAGAAGCTACGGTCAAAAGTCATGGAACAACCCAGGATGGGGCAGCAACCGAAAAAAATATGACATTCTGCATAATTCATTTATAATCTGCAGACTGCAGACAGTTGGATATTAATGGCCATTCAGATGATCAGTGGTTTAAGTTCACCTTATAGGGGATCCATAACAGAAGCATCGGACGTGGCAGTGTGGCTGCAGAGCCTGTCTAACGCTCCACTGAGCTCTCACTCCAGGAACCTAAACATTCACCCTGGCTCGGAGAGTAACAGACAAAGGAAGGCGAGTGATAAACCGCGCTTACTGTAAATAACAGAAAGTCAAATGTTTATTATACGATCTTATTAGGGCATTTATGGGACAGCATTTGATAGGGCTGCGTCTTCTGTTCTTGAACGACCAGCATTGTAGAGTAGAAGCTGCTAAGGGCAAGGTTACGTGGAGCGAATTCACTAGCAAGGAGCTGGTGCACTGAACAAAAGGTAAAAAGGAAAATTTTATCTGCAAGAGATTTTTCTCTCAATTTATCGCTGATTCGAATGAATATTTATTTAAACAATGTCACTTAGTACTACATTAGCATAGCAATCTGACCAGTGCATGTTGAAGTTTTATTAGAATTAAATTATGTAGCAGAATGACTTAACATTCGCCTGGGAGATGAACATCATCCACAACTACGTCTTGTGAGGTTGATGGATGGTAGATTTTGCCAAGGGTAGCAGGCTGGATTGGTACTGCGCTAGCATGCAATGGAGGGCAGGCGATGGATTTCAGCTACCTGGAAAAATAAAGAATAAATAAATTTGCATTTGCAATTTCTGCCAAAAATGCTTCTGTCGACGACGGACTCACTACAGTGAACACTTATGCAATCGACATATTTCAGTGTTTGATTTTTCTCTGCATTTTTTGCTGACGTTTAACTTCTTTCATCCAGAAAAATGTTCTAGTTTCAGTCTTGGTGTTTTGATTAAAGCCATTTGCATAAAATGTGTATAGGTGTTATTCTGCAAAGCAGATGGGATTGGAGGAAGCCTGACTTGGATTTCCCTGGATGTTCTCTCACATTCCGACATACACAGACACACTTACACACAAGCAGAACATGCAGATATCACCGGCCTTCAGGTACCCATCTCCATCATTCATGCATGCAGATTCATGCACGCAGAGACACACGCGGAAACACTCGCTCATGCGAACACACTTACACAGACACACAAACACACACAGACTGAAGCAGTGAGTCCAGTGAGACTGAAGCAGTGAGTAGCACAGTCCCACCCTGTATCGCCTCCAGACTGCTTTAAGGGGTTTGAACATGTCCCCCGTTTAAAAGCAGGTCTAGAGGAGCAGAAAGGTGAGGGGGTGCCTCAGCCCACCCGGCAGCAGCAGTGGCAGGATGACGGGGGTGATTACGGCCTAGCAGGGCGTCACACACAGTGTGCCGGCTCCCCTGCTCTCTGTCAATTCAACAGCCACCCCCACGCCAAGACAGCAGTGGTACCATCTGTTATGCTGCCTCCACCTTTAATCTCTCTCTCTGTCTCACACACACACACACACACACACACACACACACACACAGGTTTGTAATTATATCTTTGTGGGGACTCTCCATTCATTGCTATGGGGAAAACTCTAATCCCAACATGATGACCCCTTAACCCCTACACGGCCATAACCTGAACCATAAGTAACCAAACAAAATACGAGACTTTTGGCTTTTTTAGTTTTTTGGTTGCATTCACAGATCTTTGTGGGGACCTGAAAATTGGTCCCCACAACATCAAAATAACAGGTTTGTATTACATTGTGGGGGACATTTGGGCAGGGGCAGGCACTGGGTATCATACACAGCAGCCAGCAGGCTGCACTGCACTTGCCAGGGCACAGGTGTTTCCCATCATGCAGTGCCAGATACTCCTTGTTTCCTCTTCGCTTCTGAAGGGCGACCCATTCAGTGCATGATTAATAGCTAATGTGTGTTAGGTAATAGCAGTGAAACTCAGGATAAACTGGCTAATGCTAAACTGCCTTACATGGACAATTGTGTCTTCAGTTAATGCCGAACCACGAACTTGGTAGCATGGGCTAATGCTAACATTGCGTATCCCATGGTCGGTCAGTGTTAACACTGTATACCTCGCTGATCACTGCTCATGTTGAGAATAGAAGTGCTGGCCAGTGCTATCATTAAGTTTTCCAGCATTGGCTAATGCTAACATCCAATATGCCAACACTGGGTAATGCCATCATTAATTATGCCAACATTGGCCAATGTTAACATTAAGTTTGCCAGTATTGGCTAATGCTAACTTCAAGTATGCCAAGATTGACATGTTTGTTAGTTTAAATCCCATCTGTGTTAATGGCTAGAAATGTAACCTCAGCTGACGGCAGTGTGCGGCCAGGGCGCTTATGCTTAACTGCTGTTTAGCAGTTAACTTAGCTTACTTACTTAATCCTCTATCCTTAGCATGGATCACGGTTTTATAGGACCTACTGTCTATTATATATGGCATTATATTAATTGAAGCCTTTCCCCTCGACGGCATGTGGACTCCTGCTCTGGGATGTGCCCGACTGCGCACCATTTAGCTTGTTCAGTTTGCACAGGTTTGTAAATGATATTTATTGCTGCTCCTCTGGGCTTATTTACAGTTATATAGCAAACCAGGGGCTTCCTGTAAACGTAAATGGGTAATAAAAGGCCGTCTGACAGCGGCCCTTAATGGTGCCCTCTGGTCACAGTCCTGTTTTAAGCCACCGGGGTTACAATGAACCGCTGCCTGGTTACACACCTTCAGGATCTCCTCCCCGACTTGGTTCTTCAGATAGGGGAAAATACGCAAGCAGTATTTAAAAAGGGTTTTCTCACAACACAAATCCTAGGACAACTGATTATCACGCTTGTGTGAGGCGCGTGTGTGAATCTCTGTGTCTGTTTGCTAAAGATAGGAGTGGAAGCAGCAGCCAGGCTAAGGGCAGAACAGAATGGAGATTTTTATAAAACTGGAGATGAGAACATATCTCAGTGTATATCCCAGTGCATAATACAGTGCATATCCCAGTGCATAATACAGTGTATATCCCAGCACATAGCTCAGTGTATATCCCAGTGCATAATACAGTGTATATCCCAGTACATATCCAAGTGCATATTCCAGTGCATAGCTCAGTGTATATCCCAGCGCATAGCTCAGTGTATATCCCAGTGCATATCCCAATGCCTATCTTAATGTATATCCTAGCGCTGATCTCAGTGTATATCCCAGTGCATAGCTCAGTGTATATCCCAGCACATATCTCAGTGTATATCCCAGGACATATCCCAAGGCATATCTCAGTGTACATCCCAGTGCATATCTCAGTGTATATCCCAGCTCATATCTCAGTGTATATCCCAGTGCATATCCCAGCTCATATCTCAGTGTATATCCCAGCGCATATCCCAGTGTATATCCCAGCGCATATCTCAGTGTATATCCCAGCGCATATCTCAGTGTACATCCCAGTGCATATCCCAGTGTATATCCCAGTGCATTTCTCAGTGTATGTCCCAGTGTATATCGCAATGCATATCTT
>JABJVO010000093.1:1277699-1289700 GCA_026770805.1 Boulengeromyrus knoepffleri
CTCTATCCAGTGACACTGACTCTACTACCACTAATCTGCCCTTTACCAACTTTATTACAACTCTATCCAGTGACACTAACCCTACGACCACTCATCTGCCATTGACTAATTTTACTACCACTCTATCCATTGACACTGACTCTACTACCACTCATTTGCCCTTAACTAGCGATAGTACCACTCGAACCGATTACACTGACTCTACTACCACTCATCTGCCATTGACTAATTTTACTACCCCTCTATCCAGTGACACTGACTCTACTACCACTAATCTGCCCTTTACCAACTTTATTACAACTCTATCCAGTGACACTGACCCTACGACCACTCATCTGCCATTGACTAACTTTACTACCACTCTATCCATTGACACTGACTCTACTACCACTCATTTGCCCTTTACTAGCGATAGTATCACTCGAACCGATTATACTGAATCTACTACCACTCATCTGCCATTGACTAATTTTACTACCCCTCTATCCAGTGACACTGACTCTACTACCACTCATCTGCCCTTTACTAGCGATAGTACCACTCAAACCGATTACACTGACTCTACTACTACTCATCTGCCATTGACTAATTTTACTACCACTCTATCCAGTAACACTGATTCTACTACCACTAATCTGCCCTTTACCAACTTTATTACAACTCTATCCAGTGACACTGACCCTACTACCACCCATCTGCCATTGACTAGTTTTACTACCACTCTATCCAGTGACACTGACTCTACTACCCCTTATCTGCCCTTTACTAACTTTACTACCACTCTATCAAGTTACACTGACTCTACTGCTGCTCATCTGCCATTGACTAACTTTACTACCACTCTATCCAGTGACACTGACTCTACTACCACTAATCTGCCCTTGACTAATTTTACTACCACTGTATCCAGTAACGCTGACTCTACTGCTACTCAGCTACCCTTGACTAACTCTACTCCCACTCAATCCACTGACTCTACTACCACTCATCTGCCCTTTACTAACGATAATACCACTCGAACCGATTACACTGACTCTACTACCACTGATCTGTCCTTTACTATCTTCACTACCACTCAACAATCCCATACTACCATTACTACCACTCATCTCCCTTCTACTATCTTCACTACCACTCAACAATCCCATACTACCATTACTACCACTCATCTCCCTTCTACTAACTTCACTACCACTCAACATTCCCATACTACCATTGCTACCACTCAACTGCCCACTACTAACATGACAACCCCTCCCCTCAATTGTGAAAATGGTGGTGTGGTAATCGGGGCCAGCTGTGTTTGTCCTGATGAGTTTACTGGGAGAAACTGCGAGATTCGTAAGTAATAACGTTTCCACATAGATGCAGACAGACATTCACCCAATTAGAGATAGCACAATAACATTTTTTCTGGTCCCATCCCAATAACATGTATCTGCCAATACTAATACCAATCCAATATTTTTCCCCTTTATCTATTTCTACTAAGCATTAAATGAGATATTTGTATCCATACATTTCCAATAACTGTAAACTGCATTCAATGCTGTAGCAGCATTGTTTGAGTTTGCTCAGAATAGGGAAATACAGTATAATGGCCATGTTTCTCAAACAACAAACTCATCTCCGCCACTACAGTACAGGGAGAAATCCACGGCCAACCTGGTTTACACGAGTCTGATTCTTTGTTTTATTCAGTAACAATGATCACAAAAATATTTCTTAAAGGGAAAAGTGTGCAATCTGTTGCCAAATTAAATATAACAAAGAAACCAGCCATAAAAAGATCACTGTACAGCCCAACCAACTATTCTTAGTCAAAGCAAACAGCGCTGGGCCCCACACTGTAGATCGAAGGTGTTCCAAAGTATGGGATATGATGTGATCAAAATATTATAATCTATAATGATATATCTTAAATTTGGCTGACCGATCTGCCGGTGCCGTACCCCCCTCCCCCGATCGGTGAATTTTTCTGACAGCACTCCCTCCCCCACCCTGATCTGTCAGTTTGACCATTGGCACCACATGGTCTGAGTAGCATATTATGGATGCTCCATCATTTTTTAATTCCCTCTTCTTTCTCTATAGCTATACCCATGTCTGATGGAAAATCGGATCGGTGTCTTACCCCCCCAATATCCAATCCAGCATTTTTTACTGTTATAAGCCCGATATTGATAGTGGGTATCAGATCGGTGCCAACTCCACACACAACATATGCACCACTCACACTCACTGACTCACACACACTCACAAACACCTGACCAGACGTACATGTTCAAGCACAAATTCTTTATCGCTGAATTCATTAATAATGCTGATACACTTTTTGTTTAACGTATCAGATTCGTTTCTAATGCTACGTTCCTTTTTTCCACAGCAAACTTTTGCAATGCCACCAAAATGGGAGGTTTTACTTTTAACAAAACTGCTGTTGGATGGTTCAGTTACTCCAATGAGCTGTGCACCTCCAGTCAAGGGAGCAGTAGGTCTACGCTCACATGCCGTCTGACGACCCTACAAGTAGCTGCAGGGGCCACTCATTTTGCTGAGATATTACTTTATGGGCCTGCATTGAATCAGAAGCATAACTTGTGACTGGAATATAAAAGAAGGTTAAAAATTAACTGGTGCTTTTGAGATATTTTGTGGTGTATGTGGTCTATATTCCCTCAAGGATCAGGATGGGGTTTTCCTGCTTGCCTGCTGAGTTTGATCTCCTCTTTGTGCTAGCGGGTTTACCCAAGGCTACCACGCAATGCACCAGTGACAATGGACAGCCTGCATTCCAGAGACCGCAGACCTTCAGATGTGGCACAAGCCTGGATGACCTCCAGCAGATGGTGAGTCTGCTCCTGCAGCCCCTCCCTGACACTAACCACACACCTTCCTGAAAGAAAAAGAGGGAAAGGCATAGGAATAGTGAACCAGGGCACACAATGTTAGTCAGATGTCATGAAGTATGCTAACTTTAACCTGAAACAAAGAGACTGGCTTGCATGCAGATTTGCATGTAATTAGAAAATAATACCTAGCAATTTATTTGCCCGCTGTTTTTTGCCTTCACAATGAAATGTGCTGCTTTTTGGGGGTAATCTGTGATTACAGATTAACTCCACCAATGCAAGTACTATTGCCATAAGCACTCAAATCCTGACATCCAAGCCCGAGACCCTCACCGCTGAGAACATCACCATGGCAGCCAGAATCACCACCACACTCCTGCTCGGCAGCTCCTTGAAGGTAACACCATGCGGCATTCTCACGCTGCTAGGATACCAGAGTTCTGCCTCAGCACTATCTCCATTGCCATGGAAACAGAGATGACCACGTCGTTTAGTGCAGAAGAGCTTGCTGGCAATTAGAATGCAACATGCAGTGATTGATGCAGATTCTTAACTCCTCATAAAAGGCTGAAGCCAAGATGAAATGGTCAGTCGCACATGCAGTACACTGCCAAAGTCTTAGACAGTTAAAGTCAATATTTAAAGCTGTTTATCTGGGTAGTAAGTGTATATTTGCACAGAAAAAAAATAAATTTAACAAAACATATGCAAATTAACAGTAACAGTAAAAATTAACAATACTTTCTTCTGTTCTCCAAAAACTTACTGATATCTTGGTGGATGGCTAGAAGATCACCACTTCAGTTCCCAAACCTCTCCAAAGGGGAAGCCCAGCCATTACATGTAATTTCACCACTAGCTCAATTAATTAATTTAAATAGTTAATAAAACCAATGAGACATTGATTAGCTATACGAGGTTATGCCAGTGGCTGAGTCAAGCAAATACATGGGTGTATTGGATGGTTGCTGCAAATTCTGGGGTGATTTTAGCAGAAGTTTTGAAATGGCTACGCTGACACATTATGACATATGCATGATAGCATAGTTAAGATCATTTAGAAATAATTTTTGCACAGCACTGTATATGTCACAGAGCTAGGCTCCTCTATTGGCCGCTTAATCGAAGGCCCACACAGATGGTAGCCAATGAAAAGCCCACTACATCAAAGGGTCATTTGAAGACACTGAGAGATTCTACGCTATGAAAGACATCAGCCTGAACTGAACCGGGGTGCTTCTGCTCTCTCTCTCGTTCTCATTTGGTAGGAAGCCATTAACTTCACAGTGGTGACCATCAGCCAACTCCTGAAAGCCAGCAGATCTGAGTTCTCTTCTCAAACCAGCAATGTCACAGAAAGGTACGCCAGGTCCTCTCCACCCTCCTGACCACAAAGGACATTAGCACACATAACCAGAACACAAGGCGGTCTATGAGCCAGACAGCAGGACCCTGAGCCCTTCCACAGAATCTTGTGGTCTAAGCCTTAAAATTGCTTACCCATGACATTCACTGACATCAGTGAAGACAGCTTTGTTAGCCGACTTATAATGCAGAGGATATAATCTCCTTTCCTTTCCCCTCATGCACAAGGAATGTTTTGTTTCCCAATCTTTTCTGTATTTGTACATGTCACACATACTTTGTGTGGATATATGTTGAAAAAAATGTTGTCACAAAGAAATACAACACAATCTAGAAGACTCAGGTTGCAAGTACATCCCCACAAAGTAAATGGAAGCAGAATGGGTTTTCTATGTGTTGCTGAATAACTTACCTTACAAATTTTGTTTCTTGTGTGTGTGTCCTCGTGTTCACTTTAGCCTGACTTCAGCACTGGAGAACTTCACCCTCACTGGAGGAGCCAGTCACTCTGAAGCAGTGGTCCAGCCCAACTTAGCAATGAAGTCCTTAAAAGTTAATATGTCACATGGGGCCACACAGGGGATCCAGTTCTCCGCCATACCCAGTACGTATGGTCCTTGGCTTTCAGCTACCACAGGATGTGTGTGTCTGGTGTGGAACACCAGCACCAGACAGGACTTAAAGGCTCATAGTCTGCTGGGAAATAGATGGTTTGAGTGTGCATTCGGTGTAGCAGTTGCTGTGTTTTTAAAAGTTTCTTTTCACATAGTACATGACATATGTCACCCAGCACTGGATTGGCAAACGATGTAATGATGTAGATTTCTTATTGCATTTTGGCTTATTTCCCAGGTACAACTCAGTCCTTTGTGTCTGACAGAATATACACCACCAGCGTACCACAGCTGACCATCAACAAGACAACACCAACAGGAGTAAACATTTTTATCAAATTTCCACAAGGTATTCCAGTTGTAGGTGTCCAAGGTAGCATAGACCCAGTATAGAGTAAACCCAGATTCTTAGCTAACCGGTCAGGCTCATCTTAGTTTGGGCTAAGCATGCTTAATTCTGTAAGACACATGAGTTTGCCCTTAGGTCAACATTTTGTGTCAGTCTACCTGCAGATCATGTCCTAAAATTGTGAAATGCTAACTCAAAAATTTGTAATGTATCTCTGTCACCATTGATAGAAAGAACTCAAGAGGCAATGAAGGTTGGCTTCGTCCTCTACCAGAATGATAAGTTTTTCCAGTCAAGGCGATTTGCAACACCCTTAGGGACCACAAGGAATGTGATCACTGGGAGTATCAGCAGTGACAGTGTTGGACTTCGGAAGACAGTGCCTGAATTCGTGGAACTGCTCTATCAACCACCCGTAGGTGTTGTCATCACCTTAATTTGCTCTTTTGAACTTTCTGCATACAACAACATGGTTAATAGCTTTACCACCAGTTTTTACATGTCTACATGAACTTGCACCTTTGCTCTGAGACTATCAATTTACATTACATCCTGATTGTTGTTTTTGAGCACCTCTGGTGTTTATCAGTAATGAATCAGATTAAAGTAAAAGTCATTACGAAACCTTATGAGGCTGCATAAAGCCTTCTGGTGAGTAATGACTACACACTGCACCGTGCTTCCCACGGGCTTCTGGTGAGTAATGACTACACACTGCACCGTGCTTCTCACGGGCTTCTGGTGAGTAATGACTACACACTGCACCGTGCTTCCCACGGGCTTCCGGTGAGTAATCACTACACACTGCACCGTGCTTCTCACGGGCTTCCGGTGAGTAATCACTACACACTGCACCGTGCTTCCCACGGGCTTCCGGTGAGTAATCACTACACACTGCACCGTGCTTCTCATGGGCTTCTGGTGAGTAATCACTACACACTGCACCGTGCTTCCCACGGACTTCTGGTGAGTAATCACTACACACTGCACCGTGCTTCCCACTGGCTTCCGGTGAGTATTCACTGCACACTGCACCGTGCTTCTCACCCTGTATGCATGTTGTTTCTTTTTTTCTGCCAGCCCATCCGCAATGCAACCCTCTACGACTTTGCCTGTGTGTTTTGGGACTACTCCCTCGGGGACTGGAGCACCGACGGCTGCTTCAAGAGCAACAGGCTCAGTGAGACCGATCTGGCCAGGGGCGTGGTGGGCTGTGTCTGCAACCACACCACCAGCTTCTCTATGCTGCTGGTGAGCGCTCTCCCATGCCTCCCCCAAGCCCATCAGCCCCTAAAGGCGCTTTCTACCCAAGGTCCTAAAGGGAGTTAGTTGGGTGTCAAAGCCCAGAGAGTATACCCAAGTCCCCCCCCCCCCCATATTATATTTACCACCACGCACATCTCCTGAGCCCCAATCTCCTCACTCAGATTCCAGGTTTTGACCCATTGGTGCTACAACCTGGGTTGCCCCCTTTAACATGGGAGACCTTGGTACAGGTCTTGCCAACAGACAGCACTACATTATGGTTGTCATGGGCGTAGAGGCATGCGGGTAGAGGGTTTCATCCTGGATAATCCGTGGGATGACCAAGTTCTCCGTGATGGCTGTGTTTGCCTGGGACTATGTGGAGCATACAGATAACTGCACCAGGACCTGGTGCATCTTCACGGTTTGTCCATGCATATCATTGATTTTGTTTATCTGCAGTCTTTCAGGAAAGATGTTAAATATTCAAAAGCGATGGACATAATCACCTTTGTTGGATGCTTTCTCTCAGTAATCGCCCTGGGTTTCACCATACTGCTCGAGCTCATCGTCAGGTAAAATCCTCCACCTTCACAGCTAATTAAATGACTTTGCACTGTCTATTGATTGTTTCTTACATGTAAATAATCATGGGGGGGAACTAGTTGGCATATTTTTGCAAATGAAGATTCCATTCAGACAAAGTTCGGGAGAAGTAAGAGAGGTTCTGAACTTGGTGCTCTCATTTATAGCTAAAGCCTGGGTTTAAATACTTCTGTATTATTATTGAATTATAGTTTGTAGACATTATGCCTGTATGCAAAGATTATGGCCTTGCAGTTTTAGTATGTTTGGCTTAGCCTGGAATCAAGAAGGGTAGTTACACAGATATAGGCAACAAAAGGAATGGAAACTCAAAACATCCAAATGACACAGGAATTCAAAGAAACTGGGCTTGACTGTGTTCTGCTTCATTCATAATTAGTCTTATGTTGCTTCTGGTTAGTCCACATCTTCTAGTTTATGGTTCTACCACTTCTTATAACTTCTATTTTACCTTCTGTTCACAGCAAGTCACGGAAGAGCAACACCACGATGATCCTAGTCAGCATATATAGCTCCCTGTTGCTGTTCAACCTGCTTTTCATCTTCGGGGCCAACAAGCCCCCAGTGGGGGGCACTATGATGGCCGACCGCAGCGGGAATCACATGCTGGAGTCAGACCTCCACGTGGACCGCGACAGTGGCCCGTGCACGGCAGTGACGGCTCTGATGCACTTTTTCCTGCTGGCTACCTTCACCTGGAATGCACTGTATGCCATGCAGATGCTTCTGACCAACCTGAGAAGGACGCAGTTGAGCTCCCTCCAGCTGTCTCAGTCGCAGTTCACCGTGATTTCCTTGGCAGTTGGCTGGGGTGAGCGAGGCACAGCGAGGCACAGCGAGTCATATCTAATTAATGACTCGGCATTTCTCAGTTTCACGTGGCTTATATACAGAGACAACGGGCTCTTGAGAACATAAGAACATAAGATATTTACAAACGAGAGGAGGCCATTTGCCCCATCAAGCTCGTTTCACTAATAGCACAGAGTTGTTCAAATCTTATCTAGCTCTGATTTTAAAGAACCCAGGGTTTTAGCTTCCGCTACTCTAGCAGGAAGACTATTCCCTACTCTAACTACACGCTGTGTAAAGAAGTGTTGTTAAATTTGGTAGCTATAGTCAACCTGGTGGTCATTTCCAAGATACACACATATTAAATCCAACAAGAGTCCGCAGTGTTCGCACCCAAAGCTAATCCCCAGCAGTGTCTTACTTGTCATCAAATTATGGGATGATATGAATGCACAGGAGATCTCCATACTGCCCTGCAAAGACAAAACACAGTCACTAAGCTGACACCGAAACTGAGAAAGAGTTTTTTGACCTGTTACCCATATGTAATGGGCAGGTAAATGATAGTGTACTTCTTCAAAAGGTATTTTGTTACAAGATAAAACAAAGCCTAATAGACTCAATTTCAGTCCTAACTCAACTTTTGGGGGCGTGTGTAGCTCAGTGGAATAGGTCTCTGTGCCTGTGATCAGCAGATCCATGTTGGAGCCCCAGCCTCAGCAGGGTGAAATGTCCATGGGGCTTTGAGCATGGCTGAGCAGGGCCACTGGGGTGTGGCACGTTAGCTGGCTCTGTGCTGTGACCATCCAAGCTATGGAGGCTCACAGTTGACAAAACCAACCAACTGTACAGGAAAAAATGGTCAAAGCTCTGACATTGTCACATCTTTGTTTTGTATTCAGGTTTTCCACTGGTGTTGACGTCCTTTACACTTGCAGTTTCGTACAGTGTGGAGAATCCACTGAACTATCGCCAGCAAGAGTTGTGAGTGCATTGACTCCAGTGTATGTGGATGTATAAACACACTTACATGGGGAGATGACCTTTGCCCAGACATGAACTAGGCTTTTAGCTTCTTCCGTGTCCTTTATAGATACCTCGTCTTTGTAGTTAAATATTTTCTAATGCGACTGAAATTATAATCACAGCTGTAAATATATTATTGTTTGGCATAGATTCCTATCAGCAGACATGACATAGCAAGCATGAAAGGACATGCCTGTAGTGGACTGTGCGTACCCCTGTCTAACTGCGGCCATGACCCATGTGACCTGCTGTCTAATAGGCTGCAGCAGCCGACCCGTCAGGTGACATAAGCAGCCGCCTAGGGCGCCGTGACCTGAGGGGGCGCTGCCTTAGCCAGCTGGTGTCCCTATGTGTCAAACAGTGTGCACCACACCTGCCCCCCAGCACAGAATGGCTTCGGCGGGGATGGGGGGGGGGGGCGCCGGTGGTGAAGCTTGCCCAGGGCTCCACGTGGGCTTCGACTGGCACTAGGTGCTTCAGAAGTGGACTTAAAGCTCCAAGCTCCTCCCATTGAAGTGTGTTAGACAGCAGGACAAGAAACCCGATCAGGCTGATCAAAAGCATAGGAACCTGTTCCCCTTCAGGTCAAAATCTGCATCCTTCTGACTACACATGCGATTCAGCCGCTCCAGCGCTCTTTCACACGGCTGAAAGACATGGGGCTCGTCTGCCAAGCTCACTCACACCTAACGCCTGTTCTAGCTGCTGGTTGGCTACCATGGATGAAAATGGGAAGTTTGACCCGCGTCGCACCCTGCTCTGGAGCTTCCTGCTGCCTGTGGCCGTGCTGCTCTTCTTCAACACCGTAGAGTTAGTTTACTTCACCATCACAGCAGTGAAGCAGGCAAGGAGGGCAAGGAGGCGTAGCAAGAGCAAAACCAACAACAGCTGGTGAGTCATAACCCCACAGAATGAACCGGTGCCGTCTTTTCCGGACCAACATACATGTGGAGGAAATGACATGACTAGTGCTGCCTGAAGTCCCACCTGCAATGTCAATCACAGCCTTAGAAAATTAAAGTGGCCTAAATTCATGACTGGCGGCAAACACCAGCTCCGCCCATCAGAGCCCCATTTCTCCCACAATTAGAAGGGACTTCAATAGGCAGCCAACATATCAGACTTCGAGTGAAATCCTTTTCTATCTTGCCTGGGGTACACCGGATGAAAATTCTTTCAGAGTGTTGGAGGTGTACAAACCTCACACTTTGTCGTTACCTGAACTACACTGTAAAAAAAAATCCCGTTGTTTTTACGGAAAAAAGCTGGCAGCTGTGGTTACCAGAATTATTCTGTAAAAAATACTGTACAAGTGTAAACAACTTTGCAGAAACTTTTGTAAATTTTACTCGATTTCAATGTAAAACAGCCACCAACTACATGTGAAGTTTACTTGGTTTCAGTGTAGAATAAGCAATGATTAGATGTGAATTATACTGAGATAACTGGAACAACAGCAGCATGGCCCTGCTAAATTAAGAGAAAGAATATGCTGAATTTACAAATTCACTATGTAAAATGTTACAATGTTGGTATGTGAAATTGACAGGCTGTTTTGTAAAGCTGTTTACATTTTTGCCGTATTTTTTTACAAAATTATTCTGGTAACCACAGCTGCCAGCACTTGCTTGCCAGGGAAAACATGCTCTTTATTAGTAGTCCTGAAAAGGGCAACATCTGGCACGCAATGAGTACCGAACCAGTTATACGCAGGAAACACGAGGTTGTCAGACGCTCAACTGTAAGACGCATACACGGTGGGAGATTTATGTAGGCTAATCACACACGAGGATCAGACAGGGTACACATAAGACACAGGTAAACACACGCGCAACAATAAGGAAATATAACCATTAACAATAACAACAATACAAGGGCTATTTATAACTGCACGCGGGGCAATCCTGGACATTTGCCCCGCTGGTGCTACAGAATTTTTTATCGCCTCAGTGGAAAAATACCTTCTTATCAACTGAGCAGAGGTGTTGCTACGAGGTGAAGTTCTGACGGTATCTCCGAATGTACTGCAATTTCAAAAGCTGACTGACAAACCAGAAAATCCTGACTCGTGTGGGCTATTTCTTGTTGGTTCATAACGCACGAAGCAAAAAGCAAGTGTTGATATATCATTTAAAGTTTTACTGTTTCTCATCTGTAAAGCACAAAATATTAATTTGTAAAATGTAACATGGTTTCTTTCAGTATAAACAAAGTTGACCTGATTAAAAAAATATTATTTTCACACCGTTATGTTGTAATTTTAACTTTATTGTATTGGTTTTTATATTACATAGTATGCATTTAAACTACAGTAATTTGTTAACTCTACCAAAAAAAATATGTTTTTAAAACAATTAAGTTGCAAGATATTAATGTTAAATATACGCTGCTCTATTGTTTTTCCTCTTACAGTTTTTCTATGTCGTTATTTTACAGAATTTCTCTGTTAATTTCACGGACATTTTTTACAGTGTAGAACATGCTAAAAAAGCTGGCCCAACCTCTGTATCAAGGCCTAGTAGCTGTTTCACATCTGTGATGTTCTCCTCCAAAACCAGCACCCTGCTGAAGGAGGTCATCAGTAGCATCTCTCTGGCTGTGCTGCTTGGCCTCACCTGGTTGATAGGATACTTTCTGCTGGTGACCCATGACCCAGACGTTCACACAGTCCTCAGCATCATCTTCTGCGTTTCCAACACCACCCAGGTTTGTGCCAGATGTCACACTGTTCTTTAGTGAATCTTCGTTAGTCTTGAATGAACAGGAGCAATAAAAAAATGTCTGATGCACATCTTTGGTGTTTATGAAAACAGGCCTTTGCATATAGGAGATGTTTATATAACAGTGACCTTAATCATGGGTGGATCGCAGCTGGGGCCCAGAGGCCCAGGTCACAGTGTGGCTTCAAACGATGTCCCCAGTCCATCGACAGCTTTGGGATTATGTCATCCCATAGATCCCACAGCTATGGCAGTATTCCTTATTTAATAAGGCCCAGGGCTTAGACACTACACCGGTTTTGGCCCATTGTGGTTTTTAGGGCCCCAAGGCTCCTTCAGTTACCTTGGGGGCTCCAAAAGGCTCATGCCCAGGAGCCCAAGTATGCTGAATATCTTTATCGAGTCCTTTGGACGAGAGATAATGTATACCAC
>JABJVO010000093.1:1295257-1306951 GCA_026770805.1 Boulengeromyrus knoepffleri
TTTTTCATTAATGCTGCTGTTTCTCAAAGAATTTCCCCATTGTGGGATTAATAAAGTCTAATCTAATCTAATCTAATGAATGAATGAATTGTGAAAATTCAGCTGGTGGCTGATATAGGGGAAAAGTGTCAGGGGTATGATGGAATGATATAAATTATTGTTATATTATTATATAGTATTCAGTACAAATAACATACTGGCATTATTATTAGCAGCAGCAGTGAAATGCCAATGGCCTTGGCCTGGTTAGGCTGAATGGAAGACAGCGGGGGGTATTATTAATGTTCCTGACTGAGGGGCAGCATCACCTCCACACTCTGCTTTTGCAGTTTGTACAGGTACACAGACTCACTTCAGTTTACAGTTGGGATTCCCCAGCAGAGCAGAGAGCAGCTTGACCCCTGAGTCTCCCAGGTGGTTGTAGCTCAGGTCCAGCTCCCGTAGGTGTGAGGGGTTTGACCTCAGAGCTGAATCCAGAGATGCACAGCCTGCCTCCGTAATGTAGCACCCTGATAGGCTGCGGAGAGGTGAAAATGTGGGCCCTGAGTACCGGTGCGAACGGGTGTTTTTTACAGCCATGCTAATGCTAATCCCTCGAAAGGGAAACCCCGCCCCCAGGGCCTTGCCAACCCAAACTGCCTTCCCCTTGTCTCTGCGAGTCTCACACTGACCAGAGCTTCTCCAGCCTGCACTGGCTGCTCCCCAGCCCCACCAACAGCAGCTTCACGCCCTGGTCCTGTAGATCATTGTCCCTCAGGTTCAGCCTCCTCAGCTTGGAGCCCATGCAGCTAATTGCTGAGCCCAAGGACTCACAGCCTTTCATCGTGAGTCCACATCTCTCGAGGCTGAGCAGAAATGTGCAAAATGAAGCTTTAATTTCATTATCATTACTGTCACCATTACCATGGGTGGCGCATTGGGTCAATGCATAGCACTGCTACCTCATGCCGTCCAAAAACATACAGTCAGGCTAACTGGCTAATGCTAACTAAACTAGCCTGTGATGGACAGGTATGTCACGCAGGGTGTCCCCCAGCCTTGTGGCCTGTGTTTCCTCGGACAGACTACAGCCCCCAGGACCCTCATCCTGAATAACTGACTGAATAATAAACTCGGCATCTTTCCTGTCATAAATCATTTGAAACCAGGCCAGGACAGTTCACTGGATCTCCATGAAAAGACGGAGTTCTGACCTCAGTGTCTGCAGTTCACAGGCCCGGTTACTCAGCCCAGCAGAGAGCAGCTTCACTCCTGAATCCTGTAAGTCATTGTCATTCAGGTCCAGCTCTTTCAGTTTTGATGACTTTGAGCTAAAAACGTTCTTTAGTCCCTCACAGGTTTTCTCCGTGAGTTTACACCAATTCAACCTGAAGAAGAGGTTAATTTTGTCCTGAATCTACAACTGAAATCTCTGTAAAAAAAATAAATTACTGATGGATACTGAAATTAAAATGCAACATCACAAGTATTATAGAGTACAGTACTGAAATGTTGTATCTTATTAAATATACATACAAAGACTTGACTGTGGTAACCCTTTAATATACCATAAAAATGTAATTGTATCTATTCTTCTCACTCTGAAGCATCAGTCAAGGAAGCTTCATTCCCACCTCATTGTCTCCAGGCTGCATGGAGTCTTAGCCAGAGCTTCCAAGAGCTTCTCCATTCCCAGGTCCTGCAGGTCATTGGTGCTCAGATCCAGCTCTCTGAGATTCTGGGCTTTGGCCAAGGCTGAGGCAAGGCTGTCACAGCTCTTTCCAGTGAGATTACACCCGTCAAGTCTGAGTAAGAAACAGAGTGTGACTTGGAACATGGTAATGGTAAGTCAAAACGAGCCAGTCACATTTTGTACCTGATTACCAGACAAATAAATCATTAATCAAAATGTTTGCATAAACTTTTATATATTTTTATGAACATTTCCCTTTGAATAAACTGTTTTCAGTTTTTCTGTAAATGTAATAATTAATTCATAATGTAGGTGCTTATTCTGTTTTCTCTTGATTACTCATATCTCCAGACCTCAGTATCTCCAGTTTACAGTCAGCGGTCTCTAGGCCAGCAGAGAGCAGCTTCACTCCAGAGTCCTGTAAGTCATTTTGGCTCAGAATCAGCTGTCTCAGGTCAGAACTGAGGGCCGGGCCCAGTGATTCACAGCAGGTCCTGGTGAGGCTGCAGTTGTCCATCCTGTAAAGAAACCACAATGTACCGGTTACATATAATGTCATGGAGGTGGAGCATCAGTGTGTGTCACATCATGGGAACCGCTCTGGCACTTACAGAGCCACTTTGGAGAACTTGATGACGGGCAGCAATCTCAGTAGCCCCTCATCTGACTTGACATACTTCTTTAGGTCAAATTCCTCTAGCACGTTTTCAGACATCAACAGGATGTAAGCTAGTGCCGACCAATGTGCAGGTGAGAGGGATGCCTCCTTTCCTTCAAGACTGCCTGCATTTAGGTAGGACTGGACCTCCTGGACCAGAGAGGTGTCATCCATCTCGATGAGACAATGGAACAGGTTGATGCTGCTCTCTGGGGAAAGGTTTTTCTTGATCTTCCCCTTGATATACTTGATTGTTTCCTCAAGGTTATCTGCGCTGCTGGTAGTTTCTCTCAGGAGGTTTCTGAGAAGGCTTGCTGACTCCTTGGAGTTCCTGGAGATGCCTAAGAGGAACCGAAGGAACAGGTCCAGCTCCCCATTCTTATATTGCAATGCCTTGTCCACTGCTCCTTTGTGCAAGTCGAATAATGAGCTTTTTTTGAATAGCTTGGAAATCTTTTTGCCTATTTTGTGCTTTTCGTAGAGGTTTGTTTTGTCATTCTTGTACCTCAGGAACACATAGAGGGCAGCAAAATACTCCTGGATGCTTAGATGTATGAAGCTGAACACTTTCCCTTGTGTGATCTCTGAATCCTTGAAGATTTCTGTGCATACGCCAGAGTATACTGATGCTTCACTAACATCAATGCCACAGTTTGTCAGGTCGTCTTCATAAAAAGTGAGGATTCCTTTCTCTAGGTGGTCAAAAGCCAGCTTCCCTAACTTTAGAATGATCTCTTTTTCTTTGTCAGACTGTGCCTTTGCCTCAGGACTGGCACTTCCTACATATTTCTGATTCTTCATGTTAGTCAGGATTAGCAAAAAACTTGTGTACATCTGAGTGAGGGTTTTAGGGCCAGTCGAGTCCCTTTGATCTCCTCCATCCAACAGCTTCTCAAGGACAGTAGCTGAAATCCAACAGAAGACAGGTATGTGACACATGATGTAGAGGCTCCTTGTTGACTTTACATATGTAACAATTCTTCTCCATAAGGCCTCATTGTGGCTGAACCTCTTCTTGAAGTACTCTTCCTTCTGTGGATCTTTAAAGCCTTTCACATCTGTCACCCGATGGACATACTCTGGGGGGATCTGGCTGGTAGCTGCGGGTCTGGAAGTAATCCAGAGGAGAGCAGAAGGAAGGAGGTTTCCCTTGATGAGATTTATCAGCAACACATCAAGCGAGGTTGGATCTGCTACATCTGACCACTTTTTCACCTGGAAATTGAGCTCAATCCTACTTTCATCAAGACCATCAAAGATAAACAAAACTTTCCTGTTTCCCAAGAGGACATTTCCATATGATTCCAACTCTGGGTGGAAATAATAAATCAGTTTCAGCAAGCTGAATGGTTCACTTCTGATCGAATTGAGCTCACGGAAAGGAAGAATGAAAGTGAAATACAGATCCTGGTTTAACTTTCCTTCTGCCCAATCAAGGATGAACTTCTGCACGGAGACTGTTTTTCCAATGCCTGCAATACCTTTGGTCATCACTGTCTTGATTTGCTTCTTCTTCCCAGGTAAGGGTTTGAAGATGTCGGTGCACAGCACGGCAATTTCTGGGGCAGCCTGCTTCTTGGTGGCCCACTCTACCTGCCGTACCTCATGCTCGCTGTTAATCCCTTCGCATTCGCCCTCAGTCACATAGACATCTGTATAGATGTCGTTGAGAAGAGTTTTGTTACCCTGCTTGGCCACACCCTCAGATATCTCCCTGTACTTTGCGATCAAATTGGATTTAAGATCGTTCTGTGCTGCCTTCATGGACTTTTCTGAGGAATAAAAAAGTAAAAATGACATGAAGGCCACATACAAAAATGAAGTACAGGAAACAAAGGGATTAATTATATGAGCAGCACCTCTAGTGTTTAGTAATAGCATTGCAGCCATGAAAAACTGGCAAATTAGATTCACTTTTCAAATTACAGTTAAAGATCGGGAAAAGCCCCATTCTCAAATGCGATTCTCCATTTACCCATTGTATCATATGGTGAAGCATGATTTGTTGTGAACAGTGTGCTTATCACACAGCTTCAGTGTGCAAAGAAGCAGTGAAATACTGTATATGATTGTGTCTCTGTCATTTTACAAAGACAGCGGTGGTACAGCATCAGTGGGGGTGTGGGAGTACATTTTAGTTGCTCTTTCTAATGTTCTGAATCAAACAATCTGGCATTTTTTGTGCCAGTGATCCACTCACCTAGGTCAGCAGGTACCTCTAGTCCTGTGCCTGTAATGGGGAAGGAAAAAAGACAGTGTGATGTTAAACCTGGAAAAGGGGGGATTGCTGTGTGCCAAGGTCTTCTATCATTTTATGAATGAATGAAGGTGCTTTACAGAATCAATGGGGAGCCACTTCAGCCATGACCATTGTGCTGTTTTTATTCTGTCATTCTATGTATTTAGCATAAGCGTTTCTCCAAAGCAATGGACATATGAGGAAAGCCTGGCCAACCTGCTGGCGTCTTCTCCTAGTTTACAAATAACAATAAAAATTAATGTTCTGAGATTTTGCTTTCCTTGTATTCCACAAATAGTGTGGCAATGTTCCCATAGTAACATTTGTGAATTATTTCGAGTGAATTTAGGTCATCAAAACAATCGATTAATCAAATTGAATCATGATTTATTAAAGATTTCCAGTGTCATTCCTTCAATCGTTGTAATCAAATCACCGTGGGGTCAACAAGTTAAACATATAGTGCAAACTGATCTTATTGACAGGCTGATGAAAGCAAATTCAAATAAAAGCATTTATCAAGACAGACAGTTGTAAAAATCAAAAGAATGTACTTTGTTTGCGTGCTTTCTCCAGACGGCTGGCGAGCTCCATCTGGCTCATTTTCTTCAGGATATGTATGGTGACCTCCAGCGCCCCCTGCCTGCCATAGCTCTCCACCATCCGTGTCACGATGTCAGTTGAGCTCGCATTTTCCAGCTGGCCTTTGGGGATGTGCTTGAATCCTTCCAGGAGGTTCTTGTGGGAAAGGTAGAACCTGAACTGCTTCAGCTCATCCTTGACCAGATCCTCCAGGGTGGAGAAAAGCTGGGATGTAATGTCTGCCATTGTTTCAGCTGTAAAAGCATAATACTGTGTTATTTAAAAAATTTTAAAAAAACTTTACGAGACAAAAAGCTAGGGAAATAAAACAGGTTTGTTACAAAACAATGGTTAGCAAAGACAGATCTGTTGTAAAATAGAAAGGGCAGAATATTAGCAGTACACTAAAATGTCTGTTGATAAGCTTATCAGTTAGTATATTCACATGAACATGAGATAACACACTCCTTGTGTTCATATCAGGTTACGAAGAACCAGATACTTTTGAATCAAAAGTTCAGTAATCCTTAATGATTGCACTATATTTAAGGTTATGATGATACACCAAAAATCAGTCCGAAGTCCTCTATTAAGCATAGTAGAACAAGTACATTTTGCTGTCACATCCTTCATAACTTTGGTCAGACATATTACACAAAGGATGTATGAACCATGTATGTGCAATAAACAATATGTATGTGTAATAAACACTATGTATGTGTAATAAACACTACGTATGTGTAATAAACACTATGTATGTGTAATAAACAATGTGTATGTTTAATAATCACTATGTATGTGTAAAAAACACTACGTATGTGTAATAAATACTATGTATGTGTAATGAACACTATGTATGTGTAATAAACACTATGTATGTGTAATAAACAATATGTATGTGTAATAAACACTATGTATGTTTAATAATCACTATGTATGTGTAATGAACACTACGTATGTGTAATAAATACTATGTATGTGTAATGAACACTATGTATGTGTAATAAACACTACGTATGTGTAATAAATACTATGTATGTGTAATGAACACTATGAATTCACAACAGAACATTACCCTGAAAAGATATAGTGTTTAATTATATGTTGTTCTACTGGGAAATTTAATAATATACCAGGATATATCACTCAGGTTGTGGTTCACTGTAAAGTTTTATGAAAGCTATGCAATCAATTATCTTAAACATCTGGTATTTATACATAACTGCATGCACAGCACAGTGTTTTGTATTTATCAGGTAATTTTATGACGACTTACCAGTAGGATTGCAGCCCCCGTTATAGCCGATCAGTCTTGGTTTGAGCTTGCTTTCGTAAACCTCAGTGACTCCTAGTTAAATCGCAAGCAGACACAATCTGTTAGCAGCCTCATCTACATACACAAGGGACTGATGTTTATGAGGTGCTAGCTTGGTGCATGACTCACTGTAGCAACAACTTTATATGCTGTCAGATAAGTTAGAAGTAATAAGTTACTTATTTTTTTATACAGACGGCTGAGGGCAGATTCTGTATTCGAATACCAAGTGACTGGGGGCTAGGTTTGTCTGGTTTGTGCACATTTATTGGGATTCGAGGTCCTCTCGCCATTTTCTGCCAGTTCCAGGGGCGCGGGGCAGCTTGTTAAGGAGGGAGTGGTGGCACATTGTGAGTGAAATGGCAGGATTCCATGAGGAGGGACCAAGGCTGGGAGGAGAAATGGCAGGATTCCATGAGGAGGGACCAAGGCTGGATCTCCCTTTTCAGGGGCCCTAGGCAGACCCTTAGCCAGAAATGAGTTTTGGGGGGCGGGTTCCTTCTCGTAAGATCTCATCAACTAGGGGGGGGGTGGCATTTCCCCTTGCTTAAAGCCGGCCCCAGGAGTGACTGCAAGACACTGTTAGAAGCTTCTTTCATTTCACATTTGGGATATTGTTTGGTCAGAGCCAGAGTTCCATTCTATGCTGAGTGTATGAATGTTACAATATGTTTCTAATACAGGGTTATCAGATAATCCATGTCAAGGAGGACACTTTGAGCCAGAACAGGATTTTTTTCTAATTAAAAGGACCCGGATTTCACTTAAGCACTGAGTTTTTGCTGTGTGCTGATTGGTCAGTCTCCTACAATCATGCATGTGTCGCTACTGTTAACATGAAACAGCTGTATGAGACTTTCAGTCACTTAAGGAAACAAACCAGTTAAAGTACAAGAAGAACTGAACTAGTCAGCCAAGCACAGGAGTTTTCCAGTTTTAAAGTAGTTTGTAAAACCTGTGTCCCCCCTGAAATGGATTATCTGGGCACACTGTTATAATGACTGGAAGAGATGCAGGAGACATCAGTGATAGATTGTGAGGTGAAGATCTGGCAGATGAGTAGTGGGGTTGACTGCAGGCCAAAGACATCATGATAAACGTCGCAATCATGAGACAGGCCCCTAGAAAACTGCTCAGCCAAACAGAAAGTCACAACAGAAGCACAAGCCAGGTGACAAAATCCAGGCTGTGTGTGGAGCCAGTTCACTGTGTGCCGCAGCATCTGCTGTGGCTGGAGTCTTTAAACTGGCCGTGGTGTACGAATGTGCTCCCTGTGATGGACTCAAATCTCGCTTCCCAGCCCGGTGCCCTTTGCTGCCTGGGATGGACTCCAGGCCCGTCAGAACCCTGACGTACATAAGCATTTGGATGGTAGATGGACGGGTTTTATTTACTGCGGTATCTGTAGGCAGATGGTCACTATGGAAAAGCTTTGCCTCCCACTGGCAGCTGGGAATTAGCTCTGCGCTGCACAGTCTGGAGCTGCGAAAAAAATGTGCGAAGACATTTCGGAGCAGCAGGAGGCTGTAGATGTGTGAGGGAGGGAATCAGGTGACAGACTAGCCCCAGAAAAGTGGCGCAGTGGCTCAGTCAGTAGCACTGCCAGTGGTTTCAATTCCGCGTCTTTGTGCGTGTGGAGCTTCTGCACAAACCCTCACCTCACTCAGACCTCCTAGTTATGAATATGTGATACAGGTTTCCGATTAAACTATCAAGGATTAGCAAGTCACATGATTTGGAGGAAAAGGGCGGGGCAGAAGGTTTCATGCTGCATGGCAAATTAAATGCACTGCTGCTTCTGTGCTGTGCAGCAGGGGGCCAGTATCTCAGAGACTAGGGTAAACCTCCCTTTGGATGATACAGCAGCTGCAGTTACTTGGCTTGATAAACACACTTGACACACTGATAAACACACTTGACACACTGATAAACATACTTTACAATCATGACAAAAGCCTGATATAAATCCATGATAGTGACATTGTACTGTTGAGTAAGAGAAAATTGACATCGGGCACATATGAAGAGTCTCTGGTTGCACAGCAGTGGGCTCTGGTTGGTGTTAAGGGTCCCTCCTGACATGAGCTTTTACCAAGATTTTACAAATGTACAATGGCGCCTCCATGTGGAAGAAATTTAATTGCTATTGATTTACAAGTGAAATGCATTAATGCCAAGAACTGCCAATTTGAACAAATGTCTGTATATTTACATTAATCTGACACTTTCATGCAAACCAACTTACCACAGAGAGAAGGGTTTCAATTTATGCGGCTACCTGGAAACTGAAACTACAACCTTTGTGTTGACGGCATAATGCTCTGCGTGGGTGGAAGCTACGTGTAACCAGCAGACTGACAATAATAATAATTATCATTTCAGTCATTTTGATGATCAGGGAATCTGGGTTTTACTTAGGAATTCAAGTAATCAGAATGGAATCAGCTTAGAGTGTTGGCAGGGTCACTCTTCCAAGAGCGTCGGTAGCTGGTAAGGTCAGACCTACACGGGCGTGAGGAAACACGGAGAGAGTGCCAGGACAGGGGGGCTGACGGAGCGTCGGACAGGTAAAGGCGAGCAAGGAGCAGGGCAGGCAGAAGACACTCAGTAAGCACCGTGAAAGGAAGCAAAACCTCACGCTGTGTGCAAGGGCTGGCAGGCAGGGCCTTCAATGGAAAGAAACAGGTGTTATCGTTAGCGGGGCAAGCTAACAGAAACAATAATTAACTCGAATAAAACAGTAATTATCTGTTGTGATTTATGCGTTTTTAACGTAAATGTTGTACTGTGCTGGTTGTCCAAGTACTGAAAGTCAGTCGTCAACATGTTGCTTTTGCTTACAGTGATGAAAGACAGCAGGGATCAGGTCAGCTTTTATTCCCAGTCGCATTTTATCCATAAACTCCACAAGCGCTTTGGGTCTCTGTCTAGTGCTTAGGGTGCAGTGCGCGACTTGGGACAAAGGCAGTGACTGTGGATTCAAATTTTAAGTTTTGGTCGTTAGATGGCAGGAGATGATTTTAATATTTACCTTACAGATCTGTCATTTACCTTACCTACAAATCCATCAATCCAGCCATGTTCCAAGTTCTTGTCTAGCACAAGATCGTGGTAAAGACTGGACCGTATCCCAAGTTGCACTGGGCACTGCATGCAGACGGGATGCCACTGGCACGATATTGGTACAGCTTGTCTGCTACTGCAGTATGACTGAGCAAAAACATAAAATAAGAGCAAGGGTGTATGTAGAAATTTAGGTCACCCTGACAAAAATATCACTGCCCCCCAGCCCAATTTTACGTATAATTTTACGTTTTGAAGGCTTCCTGTCAAATGTTCCCCCGGATCTATCATGGTATCCATGGCCGTCCGGAATAAGAGCATTCATTGGATGGAACATTATTCGCTGGTGATCAGGGTTATCCGATATGGCACGGTCACGTTCAGACGCCTTCCTGACCGCTCCGTATGCAGCTAGGTTTATTAAGGACTTGTCTCACCCCAATAACGGACTGTTCAATTCCGTGTCATTATGGCCAGACGAAGAGACTCAGGAGTTTCTATCCCCAGGCGATTTGTCTCCTCAACCAGGACATGCCACCCTCCTGGTCAGTGTTATGGTTATCAGTTCAACACTGCTGTGCCGACACTGCACACTGCACTTTAAACTGGCTATAAGCATTTCTTGCACAGTATTTCATCCTGTAATTTGTATATACACTCTTGTAAATTCATAGGTAATTTTTCGTTTTTCTGTTTACACTCTCTATAATTTATTTAGTCTATTTTACAATTTATTTTCTAGTTTCTTTGTTATTTGCACAAAGTATGAGCGGTTCAGGATACATTTCACTGCATGTTGTACCTGTATAACTATGCATGTGACAAATAAAGATTCTTGAATCTTGATCAAGCTCTCTTCTTTTGCAGTTTATCTTTTACCAGCATCTGTGATTAAATAAAATTCGAAAAATCTAAGGGCGAGTAACAGTAGGGCTAAACCTTCACAGGTGCAGTACGCAGTTTAAGGCGAGCGGCCCACCTGAGCTGCATGCCGCCATCGCTCCTAAAATACAGCGATTGTGTCGCCTGTCGTAGTTATTTACGCTGTTTCGCTTTCATTTCAGTGTTACTTTTCCTCGACCCCTCAGAATAGTTACTGCTCTTTTCCATAGTTTGGTGCGATTTCCAGGGCTATTTTACGTAGTTAATGCGAATTATAAATAGAAAACGAAAGTGATTTTATAGGCCTATGTCTTGTGGGTATTTTACTAAAATTAAATAATTTACTGTAGCTTAGCTATTATGCGGTTCACCCACTGTGAATTTATTCTACTCATCGCGTGTCGCCCGGTAATTCTGTGACAAGCGGGTCTCACGTAGCCAGACGCCTTTCGGTGTTTTCCCGAAAGTGCTTTGTGGACCTGTAACCTTTCCCTTGATCTGAAGCCGATCTCGCCAGCAATTAGGAAGTTGTCTGGGCTGCTTTGACGTTTTCTGTTTCCTGCCAAAGGAAAGGAGAGCCGGAGCGTGTGAGCCCCGCTTTGCCTCGTTTCTTTCTTTCTGTTCCCCCCGAAGCGGATCCTTTCTGCCCCCGCTGTCATGTCCAACAGCAGCGCAAACGGCACCCTGCTGATGGCGCAGAAAGCCGTCAAGCAGCTGCGTTTCGAAGCCAGCGTGTCCAGGATCAAGGTGATAGAGCGGGGCAGCGACGGGGAAAGGGCCGGGAGATGGCGGTATCCAGGGCCACCTGGCCTGCAGTTTTTCTATGGCTGATATTGTGGATGTCTGAACTGTATATAGCCATTATTACAATCAAGAGCACGATGGAGCAGATCCGAATGCGTGTTGCATTTTACTATATTACTATAGGATACTTATCATTCAGGAATAACAGGGTATCAATTATAGAGCCTCTATAAAAAAAACAACTATCGAGAGTCATTGCTCGTTATGAGTTTGTACTATTTAGTTTAATCTACAAGTGAACCTTGAATGTGCCGAAATGTGTTTTCTGTCGTTTAAAGTGACGTTGCTTCGCGGTGAAATTAATGTTTTTAAAAACGTTCCGGAAACGTCTCCCTGCGGGGGACCCGGGGGAGGCGTCGCACCGGCCGGGGTGGGAGAGGATACGTGGAAACCTTCACGGCGGCCGGTGTTGTGTCGAAATGAGCTACTTTGTCGAGTTATCCTACCGTAGTGCTAATCGATAGCCCTAACCCTAACTC
>JABJVO010000093.1:1357112-1375877 GCA_026770805.1 Boulengeromyrus knoepffleri
GACTGACAGGTAAAGGAAGGCTGGAAAACCAGCAGTGCTCGGACCTCGAGGACCGTGAGTTGAATAACCCTGCTCTATTGTATCATAAACTTACACTTACTTACATTTAAGCAACATATTAAACACCAGCAAAATGTAATAACCACAATAAGAATCAATCTCACACAAACAGTTGCATTTACCGTTGTGCATATCAGCCACAGAGGGTTCAGGCTCACAGTGCAGGAGCTCTGCCGGCGATTGCTCTGGTCTGAGAGGTGCCTGCGAGGTGGCATTGTCATCAGCAGCTACCTCAGGCTCCGTGTGGGATGGAAAGGTCACTAGCGGGGCTGCACCTTTGGGGGGAGAGTCCCCAACGGCAGTCTTCGCTAGGCTGGAGTGCACCGTAGTTCCAGCCTGTATGGCGTGCCGCACTGCTTTCTCCATCTCCTCCTCGCTGCCATGTTCTGGGTCTTCTCCGGGTGCGCTCATCTCTAGGCCACATTCGTCCTTCCGCACATCACAGGGGCTGCCCTTGTTGCCCGCTGCCCTCTCATGTGACTGATGGCTGGTGCCCTTGAGCTCGGCACAGCCCAGAACTCCAGCTCCATCATCCACCTGCCCCCTGATCTCAGTGTCCCTTCCACTCCCAGTCCCTCCAGCAGCTAGGGTCCGAAGCCTGCTTGCAGTCCCCTGGACAGTGGTCTCCTCAGTCGGTCTTGCCTGCTCTCCTGCTACGAACGATGCAGTCATGCCACCTTCTGCAACTGGATGTCTTTTATGTCCCCCTGGACCGTCAGTGCTGCTTAGGACCTCACTGGATGACGTCCCATGTTGTTCTGTCCCCATCTCAGCATCAAATTCCTTTTGAAACCTCTCCTCCCTCATTCCTGTGCCCTCCCTTCTTCCTGTCCTCAGATTGTAGCGTCTCCCGCTCCCACATCCCCCTGTGCCGCACACGGCCGTCCTCTTCCGGACCCTTCTTTCTCTGTTGTCGCCAACCACCACAGAGTGAGACTGCCCAATGGCTGAGCAGCTAGCCCTCTGATCCTGCTGGGACTGCAGCTCAGGCCTCCTGCTGTGTGCTCTCACCGCAGCCGCCCCAGTATGTGTGCTTTTGGCATATGATGACGGCACAGGGGTCTGATCAGGTTCACCCACCTGTGGGGCCCCCATCTCATTGCCTGTCTCTGTGGGACTTGGTGTGACAGGATTGTGCTCCTGTGCTCCTCTGTTACAGCAACCTGCTGGCTTGGCATTACTACTCCTCATCGTTCCTTCCCTGACATCACAACAGGCTTCACAGTCAGCATAAGAGTTATTCTCTGGATTCCTAAGATGGCTAAGCATGCTGGCACCTCCTAATGTCTGAGACAGACAGTCACATGATAGCATATTGCAATGGTACAATGTAAAGTAATGGTTTTAGCACTGCCAGAAATCAAATCAGCCACTTAGAGAATGCCCATTACTAAAACTGAGACCTCATACTGAAGTGTCCTGTGTGCAGCCCAACATTGTTGGTTGTAGGAATCAGCGAAGACTGGAAAGCTATTGGATGTCTATTGCTTCATAACCCACTAATGAAGCATCCCCAGGGATTAATGACCCACAGTCCTGATCCGTCAATAATAGGTCCCACTAAAGAGTTAGCTTTCACTAAGATCACACATGGCCCCCTTTACTGTGTCTGCCGTGTCTCCTACCTGGCGATTTCAGGTCTCACTGCTTGGTCTTCCTATGATCTGCAAGAAACAACCAACCTAGCCATTTTTCTAAAACGCATCTACTAAAATTTGCACAGAGATTAATGTTTCTTTAGGTATTACTTGGTATTTAATATACAATAAAACATATATACTATAGCTCTTTACTTTCATATGAGGTCGCCGTCGAGTCAGCAGCCTAAGAGGGGGCCGTTAGCTGGCGGCAGATGTCTCATATAAGCCAGCACACTGTCTCGTAGCACATTTTAAACATTTTTACATCGCATATGGTGTCTCTTCACAGTTACAAGGAAAGGTTACCACTTCACCACACGTAGTTTATTACCAGCACGTAGAACAGATACGGGGTTCAGCACTAAGAAGACACCTTCAGTCACTGAAGCTTCGCAGATGGCGGGGAAACATGGCGTCTGTCTGAGTGCCAGGAGAATTGTGGAAACTGTAGTTTTAGTAACCGGCGACAGAAAAGCTACGGAGAACAACTTTTTCATAATAGATCGCAAAATTTGAATTGTTTTGGTCTTTGATGAAGAAATAAACAAGAATTGTACAATAGCTGGGATCATAATACACAAATTATTTAAATGCGTTTCGCGGAAAGAAATATTTAAAATTGTGCAGCCGATTCATATAACGAAGCGGGGATTTAAACTTCTAGCAAAAGGTGTTGCATTTAAGGTATTCCATGTAGAAACTAATCTGAACCATTTGCATTTAAGGTGTTTTCGTGCCAGTCCATTTTACGACACTGGTGGAATATTATGGCTCGCGCCAGGTGTCATTCGCCGTAAACGTAGGAGTTCCGTTGCCAGGGAAACACTCCGGCGAGCAGGAAGTAAATAGCAGAGTCCTTGGCTAGTGAGTCTAGCTCACTGGTTACTTTAAAGCGTGATGTTTTCGGACATTGTATTGAATCTGCGATAATTCGTAGCGATTTTTACAGACGTATGTCAAACCATATCAGACACTGAGTGGAAAGCGCATGATACAGGTAAAAAAAAACCTTAAGTGTTCGCAAAACACCAACGCGCAGTTGCTAGCCGTGTAGCTAGCCGGTTCGCTAACTTCAGCTTAGATGGGTCCATCTGCGCGGCGGCGCATCTGCTAGTCTCAACTACATGATACAGAAACATTAATATAAACTGTTACTAACGCAAACGTGTTAAACTGCATACATGCCATGCGTTGTAATTTCGGATGCGATGTCTAGCCCAAACTTCGTCGTAGAGTGACAGTGATTTGAAATTGTAGCCTGTTGCAAAAAAGCCTGTGTGAGTGATCGACAGCTCTTCAGTGCGCTCTTATATAATGGTGAACTTCTGAGGCGGCGTGAAGTAAAATTGAAGGGAATTGTTAAAAAAAAAAATCAACAGCGAGACTGTACATCAGGAAGGTGTGTTATGTAACCATACCAGTTACACCCATTAACGTTTTGTGGATCCTTCAGGGCTTAGGCGAGTGTCAAACCGGTCACCATTACCCACAGGTGTGTAGGAAAGGAGATGGCCGGCCTGTCCCTTGACCGTGTATATTCTGTGAGACTGGAGTCGCTTCGGCCACCTTACAGTTGCGTTGCGGGCGTGTTGCGCTTTGCTTAGACTCTGCAGGTGACGCCGTGGGCGTCCTCATTTCCGCCATCTGACGCCGGTTCTGCCTTCTGCTCGCAGTGCTGAGCCGCGCATCGTGTCTGGCGCCTCCATGAGCCGCAGTCGGAACCCCCCCGTTCGGGGCCAGGGGGCAGCCCGAGCCAAGCAGGTAAGCCGTATGTGCGCTTAATTTTTCCCACGCCCCGCCGGCCACGGTTCGCCCGCCTCATTTATGCACCTTTCACCCGTTCCTGTCTCTTTTTTGACGCCAGCAGCGCTCTCGGCGCTTGCCTTTGTCTTCCCAGATTCCATTTAGGCCTATTTACCCGGACCCCTTATGAAAACAACAGCAGTTGTTACATTACTTCTTCTTTACAGGTTCATACTCCAGGACATCATTTGGACTCTAAATACCAATATAGCTAATATTTTGAAACGGTCATATGGAAACTGCATCCTGTTCTTAAAGGTTTATTTTTTGTTACATGCCTTTCATGGACAGACCTGTTTTCCTTATTTGAAATACTTATTACCCTCTAGCCTATGGTGACCAACATCGTTCCACAAGGGTGGGGGCTGATGTTACTCGGCATGCACTTTAACCAATGGGGTGGTGTGTGTTTCAGCGGGTTAGGCCTCTGTCCCTGTGATTAGAAGCTCGCTGGTTGGAGCCCCAGCCTTGACAGAATAGTCACATGTCCATGGGCCCCTGAGCAAGGCCCTTAAGCCCCAGCTCCAGGGCCCCTCATGCTGACTGACCCCCAAGCTAGCGCTCACCTGTATATGTGTCTGTGTGTCAAGGGGAGGAAGATGGAGTCGGCAAAGAGAGAGCTTCCCAATGGGGATTAATAATGAATCACTGCTCTGTTGTATCCCAAAGGAAATGGAGCTTTCAGCCAATGAGGGCTGAGAAGGGTGATTATTCCTGAAGGATGCCGGATTCCCATAATGACCACCTCATTCTTCATATATGACGGCACAGAAATTCATTACTGAAGGAATGATGTTACATTTCCACTGAATTAATGCTGTTACTGTGATACAAATTAAAAGTACAAAATAAAGCTCCATGAAATTTAAACCTCATAAATGTTTCCAAACCCACAATGGGTAGGATTACAGTCTTCAATTAATTAACTGTTTAAGTGACCAATAAGAAGTGAGGAAGGTGACTGATTGACAGCACATAAACCAATCCACAGTGAGCCTCATTTCTCCCCTCATTAGCATAGAGGTGGTTTGTAAATAGCACGCTTTAACATTTTAAATTGTGTGCATTCATTTTGCGCTGTGTCCTTTCAATTCATCTCAGATGGGCCTGCTGCTGGACCTGAACCCCGACGGCGGTATGGATGCAGAGGGAAATGATGCGGAACTGGAGGCGGAGCTTCTCTCGCTGATGGGCGGGTCCCGGTCAGCTGGCAACAAAGGGGGTGGGCGAGGTGAGGTTTCTACCAGCTCGTGGTCTTGCAACAAAACATGATTTATGTACAAGATTTGCACTTAAATTTCTAGTAATTTTTAGAAGTTGACACACATTTTTTGGTCAGGTGGGTTCTTTGTTATCGCCAGTTGATCAGACTAATTTTATTTATTGCATGTTACAAGTTGCTTAAATTTGGTTTAAAATTCCAAATCTCTTAAATTATAGCTCCTTTTGGAAGTTTGCCGAACACTAAGTCATTTGCTGAGTGATAGATGCTTAGACTGGAAGTGACGTCTACAGCGATGTAGAGACTGTCGTGTGTCTCGATGCCCCAGCCCCTGTGCCCATGGTGGACATCGAGCACATGGCAGCCCTTTGCATGAAGGACCTGGATGAAGAGGACGGGGATGAGGACGGAGACTTGGAGAGCGACGCTGACCTTCTGGTAACCTCCCGGCCTTCAGCTGTGCCCGTCCGCCTGTCCTTCACCGGAGCCGACTTGGCGTGGGGCTGACAGGCGCTGACTTTGGCAGGCGGAGCTCAACGAGGTCCTGGAGGGGGACGAGGAGGAGGCCGCCCCAGTTCCCCAGCAGAAGGCGGCCCCTCACCACACCCCTGTGGCCTCGCCCGGGCCCCAGAGCTTGGACGCCCTCCTCGTGGAGCGCATTGGCATGTACCAGGTGGCCATCAGCAATGCCAAGGAGGCAGGAGAAGGCAGCAAAGGGCGCCGCTACGATCGCGGCCTCAAGGTAGGGGCCACGGCGAGCCTCAGGGCCCCCTGGGCTCACAGACGTCCCGCGGAGCCTCGCAGCAGCCTGCTCTGCTCTCTAGGAGTAACAGACCGGCGTGGCCGTGATTATCAGACAGAGCAGCGATGTGCCTCTGCATGACAGGGGCAGCTGAAGAGGCTGTTTTAAAGCACTCAAAACTCCCTCATTTTCCACAAAGTATGTCAACGGTCACAGCTCCTTTTCAGTTTGGATGCCTGTAGGTTGTGATGTAGATCCACCATGTGGTCGGTCTCTCTCTCACTCTCTGTCACTCTCTGTCTCCATCTCTCATAAATGTTTCCAAACCCACAATGGGTGGGAATACAGTCTTTATTTAACTGTTTAAGTGAACAATAAGAAGTGAGGAAGGTGACTGATTAACAGCACATAATACACCAATCTACAGTGAGCCTCATTTCTCCCCTCACTAGCATGGAGGTGGTTTGGTCCAAAATATACGGCACTTGAGAGCCAAATTGTGCTTGTTGAATTTTCTAGTCGATGCGGCTCAGGGTGGAGTGTGCGTACTCTGTGCTGACCCACACCCTGCAGGAGTTCTCCGCAGTGTGGGGGCAATGCAGAGTGTTGTGTGACCTCGACGATGATCAAAGCCTGGTGTTGAAAGTATGACGTGCATGGTGAATTTTGTGGACCGATAATTTGTTTTGTTTTTTCTTTTTATTTGTTTTTATTTTATTAATCTATTTTTTTGAGCAAGGCTTAATCGTGCATTTGTGTTGAGTTTTTTAAAAGTCAAAGTGTCTCTCTCACTCTCCCTCTCTCTGTCTCTCTCTCTCCCTCTCTCACACACACACACACACTCTCTCACTGTCACTCACTCTCTCGTCTCACTGTCACTCTCCGTCTCCCCCTCTCTCTCTCTCACGCACACTCTCTTCCTTTCTCCCTCTCTCTCTCCCTCACTCTCTCTCTCTCTCTGTCACACTCTCTCTGTCACACACACACACACACTCTCTCTCTCACACACACACACTCTCTCTCTCACACACACACACACACTCTCACTGTCACTCACTCTCTCGTCTCACTGTCACTCTCCGTCTCCCTCTCTCTCTCTCTCACGCACACTCTCTTCCTTTCTCCCTCTCTCTCTCTGTCACTCAACCTCTCGCTGTCACACTCTCTCTCACACACACGCACACTCTCTCCCTTTCTCCCTCTCTCTCTCCCTCACTCTCTCACTCTCTCTCTCTCTCTCCCTCTCTCACACACACGCACACTCTCTCCCTCTCGCACACGCACACTCTCTTCCTTTCTCCCTCTCTCTCTCCCTCACTCTCTCTCTCTCTGTCGCTCTCCCTCTCGCTGTCACACTCTCTCTCACACACACGCACACTCTCTTCTCTCTCACTCTCTAGACCCTGCAGTCCATGCTGGCTTCAGTCAAGAAGGGCAAACCCATAGATGAAGCTGAAATCCCCCCCGCTGTGGCCACCGGCGGCAAGCCTGCCCCAGCCCCCCTGAGCAAGCCAAATGCAGAGCAGCAGTCTCGGGTTCTAGAGCCCACCCCTGCACCGCCCACCAATCAGAAGCCTGTACAGGAAACCCCGCCCAACCCCCCACCTAAGCCCCAGCTCCTCCCACCCCCAGCGAAGACGTTGGCCGTGACCCCAGATACCCCACTCATCTCTCCTCTCACCCCAAGCCAGCCAGACTCGCACGTCTCAGGTATTCATCATCATCATCATCATCATCATCGTTTTTATTATTCCGGTATTTGTATAAAGTGCGTGGTTTTATGCATACAGGCAGTCCCCAGGTTACGACCGAGATTTGTTCTTAAACTCTGTCTAGATTTCTGTCCATAAATTTCTCATGTATAATCTTTCACTTAGTAATTGTATCTGCTTAGTGTACATCTTGCCAATAGTAAGTTATCTTCTCAAACCTCAGGGGAGCCTTAACACTGACACACTGGCGTTCAGCTCCCGCCACAGTGCTCAGAGCAGCCTGACATCATTTCACACGTTCAAGGTCTCATGCACCCTTGAATTGAATTGCTTTGGAGCATGTTTATAAACTAGAATCAAGTTGAATTGGTTGGTGTTAGAAAAATATTAATACAGTGCACAGTAATGATAATAGAGTAATAATAATACTACGTACGGTACTGTGCCGTACCTCGAGCTGACGAGCCGCTTTCATGAGCGTCAAAGTATTGAGTGCGTTCACCATTACGAACCATTGCATTTAACTCCAGTTTTTAGTATAGTAGGCTTTATGGTGTCCGTTTGTGAGTATGAGCTGTCCATAAGTTGGACGTTCTTAACCCGGGGACTGCCTGTACACGGCTGCGTCTGCGTGTACCTTTGCGTATGTACGGCTGCGTCTGCGTGCACCTTTGGGTATGTGCGGCTGCGACTGCGTGCACCTTTGGGTATGTGCGGCTGCGTGTGCGTGCACCTTTGGGTACGTACGGCTGCGTCTGCCTGCACCTTTGGGTATGTGCGACTGCGTGCACCTTTGCATATGTACGGCTGCGTGCACCTTTGCGTATGTGCGGCTGTATCTGCGTGCACCTTTCCGTATGTGTGGCTGCGTCTACAGTACTGTGCAAGTCTTAGGCGGCCAAAGAAAATAATTTCTAAATGATCTTAACTATGCTATCATACCTGCCAAAGTGTGTCAGCTTAGCCATTTCAAAACTTCTGCTAAAATCACCCCAGAATTTGCAGCAACCATCCCATACAGCCATGTATTTTTTACCTTGACCACTAGCATGTGTCATATAGCTAATCAATATCTCATTGACTTTAAAAAGCCGTGTTCATTTAGCCATCCAACTAGATATCAGAAGTTTTTATTGTTACTCTTAATTTGCATATGCCGAATTTTTCATTCTGAGCAAAAGTGCACTTACTACCCAGAATAACAACATTTCTTTTGACTGCCCAAGAATATTGCACAGTACTGTATGTTTACCTTTATGTATATACAACTGTGTGTCTCTGTGCACCTCTATGTATATATAGGACTGTGTGTCTCTGTGCACCTTTTATGTATGTAGGACTGTGTGTCTCTGTGCACCTTTATGTATATAGGACTGTGTGTCTCCGTGCACCTTTATGTATATAGGGCTGTGTGTCTCTGTGCACCTTTATGTATATATATCTTTGTGCACCTTTATGTATATAGGGCTGTGTGTCTCTGTGCACCTTTATATATATATATCTTTGTGCACGTTTTATGTATATAGGACTGTGTGTCTCTGTGCATGTTTTATGTATATAGGACTGTGTGTCTCTGTGCACCTTTTATGTATATAGGACTGTGTGTCTCTGTGCACGTTTTATGTATATAGGACTGTGTGTCTCTGTGCACCTTTTATGTATATAGGGCTGTGTGTCTCTGTGCACCTTTTATGTATGTATGAGATACTTGACGGTCTGTATGATCTCCCATCTGCTTTCAGAGGTAAAGAGCTTGGTGTCCAGGAGGCAGAGAGAGTACAAGCTGGCCGCTATCCAGGCCAAGCAGAGCGGGGACACTGAGCTGGCCAAGCGGCACTACCTGGCATCAAAGGTACCGCCACGTGGTCCAACGGCGCCATGGCAATGTCCCTTAATGGTGCCCGTGTATCGAAACGCACAGCCCGGGTCCGAGATAAGAAAGACATGTGACCACTCTGTCGTTTTCTTTCCCTCTCTTCATCATTTGCTCTGGTCCAATCCCTTGCAGAAATTAGACCCACTGATTGAGGCACTGGACAGAGGAGAGACAGTGGACGTGGCCTCTCTTCCACCCCCTCCTGGTCAGTAGGCACCATTACGCCAACCTCGCCTCTTTGCTGACTTCTAAAGCTAGTGAATAGTCCGCAACTTTGGGGTTGAGTTATCTTAAAGTCAGATCCACTGAAGTACCTAAGACTCGGTTATAATTTAATATGCATTCTTGGGACCCTCGATTATAAGAATCTCTCCTGAAGTAGAACGATTCTGATGGCGCTAGTATCTTCTCAATCAGCCATATCACAAAGAGCCCCCTTTCTGGGGCTTCGGCAGTCCTCCGGACAGTGTGACTGCTCCTTTGTTATCGTCAGTTTGTTAGCCTCCTGCGCTAATGAGCTAACGGGCAGATTAGCCCCTGAGCGCTTCCACTTGCTAATTGTCTCATCTCCCCTCTGACGTTCCAGTTTCACCTTGCTCTTCTTCCAGGAAATGCCCCCTCCCCAGCCCCACCCCCCCAGCCTTCCTCCCAGCCAACCACTGCGTCTCCAGTGGCACCCCCCGTTACTGATACTGGTAAGGTTGTCCTTTTTAATGGCATGACTGATGCTTGGATCTCTTGGCAAAATAAGTGCACATAACGGCAGGAATGTTAACCTGTTCAGGCAAATGCCAGCTACCTTGTTAAGTGTCCATCAAGTGAAATTTTGTTTCATGTGAATATTTCATCACTGCCAGCATAAGTGAGTCAGTGTTTAGATTTATCAGTGGTAAACAGGTTGTGTGTGTGTGTGTCTGTCTGTCTGTGTCTGTCTGTCTGTCTGTGTGTGTCTGTCTGTCTGTGTGTGTCTGTCTGTCTGTGTGTGTCTGTCTGTCTGTGTGTGCGTGTCTGTGTCTGTCTGTGTGTGCGTGTCTATGTCTGTCTGTGTGTGCGTGTCTGTGTCTGTGTGTGTGTGCGTCTGTGTCTGTGTGCGTGTGCGTGTCTGTGTGTGTGTGTGTGTGTCTCACAGGGCTGAATCCTCAACATGTGAGAGCATGCTGGCCTCTGAACATGTGACCCCCGCCCCCCCCCACCCCTGACCTCCACCTGTCATGCCCACAGCTCTCCCAGCACCCCGCTCCGTGGCAGAGGCACTGCAGCAGCGCATGGAGCGCTACAAGGCAGCAGCAGAGGGCGCAAAGACCAAAGGCGACGACCGGAAAGCCAGGATGCACCAGCGAATCGTTAAGGTAGCGCCCCCTGCTGGTGTGGCTGTCTCACTGCTAGTACCCTACCTAAATACCAGAAGCCAGGTTGGCTTGTATACGAACATTTAAATGCCACTGTTAGTGACTTTTGCTATGGCCGTAATTGACCATGCAGGACATTAAATACAGTGAAATCAAATGAAGTTTTCGCGAGCGATCAAACCTATTGGTGTCAGAGCACATAGAATCAGGTCCAGGCACTGTGAGACTGCCAGTCCGTTCTCTAAGCCTGTGTGAGGCCACTGGGCTCACCTCTGTCTCTGTCCCCTGCAGCAATACCAGGACGCCATCAGGGCCAACAAAGCGGGGCGGCCCGTCAATCTGTCCGAGCTGCCCATCCCTCCCGGTGACTGCCTCTCCTCTCGCTGCCTCTCCTCTCGCTGCCTCTACTCTCGTTTGATCGCCTGATAGCACCACAGTTTGTCGTCCATACACGCATCTTCTAAACATGTATCTGGCTTTTTAAAACCCCGCTCCCAGGATGCCCCCAGCTTCAGGGGTCAGAAGGCAGTGAGCAAAACCTCGTGGGGGTGCTTGAGACAGCCCTGAAGCTGGCCAATCAGGATGCGGATGCCGAGGATGACGACGAGAGCGGCACCGGGGAGCCGACCGCTAAGGTGAGGTCACCACTGCAGGGGAGGGCCAGCACATTAGCGTCCGGGCCGGGTCTCGGGCCCGCGTCCTGTTCCGGGCCGGGTCTCGGGCCCGCGTCCTCTTCCGGGCCGGGTCTCGGGCCCGCGTCCTCGTCCGTGCTGTGATATCAGATGGTGGGTGGCCCAGATTACTGCCATAATCCAGGTGCTTGTCACCCCAGGATCTGAATCAACTGTGTTAAACTATTAAAATGTGGACGTGTGCATTTTTTATTTGGTTAGTTTTTAGTTTATCAGTGCTGGCGCATGTGTGACTCAGACCCACGGTTGACTCAGATTCTGTTGTGACAGTGCTGTCTGTCTCTCGCCCTAAAGCCGACCCAGAAAGCGGCGGTCCAGCGAGCCAAAGCGCCGGTGCCGCCCACTCCTGAGTCCGCCTCCCCAGGCTCCGCCTCCACGCCGGGTCAGGCTCCCAAGCTGGGCGCCAAAGGTGAGAGGCTCTTGCTCCTAACAGAGTGCACCCTTTACAGCAGTTAGAGCTCAGGCATCTCCTCTGAAAGGCCACGCCCTCTGCACCGGAACCTGCCGGAACCTGCGGACCCTCACAGCCACAGAGCGTCTTTCTCATTATGTGCAGCAAGGCTTCAGAATCCACTCTGGGTGGAACTGGCCTCCATCGTCATTCACTCTGACATAACCACCTTCCCGTTGGTCATCTCTGCGCTCTCATTGGTTTAAAGCTGTGATTGACATGGACACGTATTCCCACCCACTGTAGCTCCTTCCGTCCTGCTGTCCCATATGCAGGGGGAGGGCAGCCAGTTGGCCTGCTCCTAATCCACCCCCCTCTGTTACCCTCCTGTCTGTCTTCACACTTATTTTGTACATGAGTTCCCTTCCAGTCCACCTTAACGCGGTGCTAATTGTCCTACGTCTGCCTGCGACGCCGACACTACAGGGTGCGTCGAGCTTTCCCTGCCCACAGGAGGAGGGCGCTGTGCCAGGCGCGTGACCCTGCATTGTCACTTCCTGCAGCCCAGCAGCAGCTGGACTTCCTGCTGATGCGCCGCCAGCAGTTTGTGCGTGCCGCCGTGCGCTCCAAGCAGATGAAGGACCTGCAGGGGGCAGCGTTGCACCTGCGTAACGCCAAGGGCCTGGATCACATGATCACTGCCGCCAAGGGCGGGCTGCCCGTCGACATCACAAAGGTACCTTCCTCTCTGTGCTGTTTTCTCTGCAGTTTTTCAACTTTACCCCCCTAAATGCGGCCCACCTCCCCTGCCCCCGTTCCTAATCACCCTGGGACCAGTGTGGCTCCTTATCGCTGCTTCTTCCTCAGCTTGTTTCCAATCCTTATCTGCCTGTTCTGTCAGGTGCCCAGTGTCCCCGTCAGTGAGGAGGACTACTCGCTGGGTCAGACGCGATCCCAGCTGTCACCTCGCTCCTCTGAGAAGTACGGCCAGCTCATGGAGCTCCTGCGGCAGCAGCACGAGGTCACCACACCCCCCGATTCCCAGATCATGGGCGGCTGCCAGACTGGACTGGATCGCAGCTTCTGCTCCTAGGAGAGCATGACTGTTGTGCCCTTGAGTGCTTAATTGCTCCCATTAAATGTAAAACATTTTAGTTAGAAGGTAAAAGAACAGCTTTGGGGAAGATCATCTTCTAGAAGACAGCACCGGTGAAATGATAAAGTTAAATTAATGATGGTGCTAATGATAGCATTAGTTGCCAGACAGTGCTAACACAACTCTGGCACTAACCAAAATATATCGTTGAAATACACTCCATGCTGATGTTCTGCGGCCTCTAACACTGCTGGTGTCTCTACAGAAATGCATGGGCTACTCCCAGCAGTTCACAAACATGGGCAACATTGCTGAGACAACCAGGTGAGTTTGTTAGATCATCAATGGCTCTCCCTGACACGAACACGCTACAGATTTGGCTCACTAAGAATTAGAATTAAGTGATTAATTGTCATTGTTGTGCACTGTGTGCTGTGGTGTGTCAACAACAAAATGTGTTCTCTGCATTTAACCCATATGTGACAATGTGACATAGCAGGGGGCAGCTAATTCAGCGCCCGGGGGGCAGTGCTTGGGGGCGGTACCTTGCTCAGGGTACCTCAGTGGTGCCTTGCTGGTCGGGGATTCGAACCTGCAACCTCTCAATAACAAGTGCTCTTCCCTAACCATTAAGCCACTGCCCACGGTAACCAGGCACGGTGCGCTAACGCTGGTTCCACTGTCTAGGTTTGAGAAGCTGGCTGAGGAGTGCATGAAGAACATTGAGGTGCTGAAAAAAGCCTATGAGAAGAGCTGCCCTGTGCCCAAGTTCCACACGGAGGAGCGAACGTTCAACATTGTCAAGTGAGTGAGCGCAGACCTGGCCTGTTCGCATGCCCTGCACAGCAGAGGAATTTATCCCTGTGAAACTGTAAGACGTCAGCTTTTTACAGTCCCAAGATAGAACAGTGCTTCATGATGTCACTCTGTGTGTATAACTCGTTCTTTTTGTGCTTTTCTCTCACTGCATGTCTCTCTCTCTTCCTGTACCTGTATCCTCATCCACCTCCTTGTATCCCTCTGTTGCTCCTCCATAACGCCTCCTATCTTCTCTAGGATCTTTCCGGATCTCACCAGCAATGACTTGGTGTTAACCATAGTGAAAGGCACCAATCTGCCCTCGCCGTCAGGTACGTGTCACCGTTGGTATCTGTCTGTGTTTGGCAGGTGTGTTATGTTCTCCTCACCAATGTGTTTGCGTTCCTGCTGTCGGTCGTTAAATACACCCACCCTGTATGACCCCCTGGCTCACTGATGACCTCACGCTGCCTCTGGCCCACCAATCTCACCTCCTCTCCTTCTCCCTTCCTCTTGTCCAGGAGGGTCTGCCAATGACCTGGATGCCAGTGTGCGTTTTGAGTTTCCCTTCCCCAGTTCGGTAAGACGCCCTTAAAGAATATTATTCATACACACACAGATGTGCACAGATGTTCACTCTGTCGCCCTCGTTTTAGGAAGAACCCCAGCATGACAAGACCAGCACTGTGAAGAACAGCAACTGCCCAGGTGAGGGCGTGTGTGTGTGTGTGTGTGTGTGTGTGTGTGTGAGGGTACTCTGAGTACCTCTGTGTGTGTGTGTGTGTGTGGGTACTCTGAGTACCTCTGTGTGTGTGTGTGTGTGTGTGTGTGTGTGTATGTGAGGGTACTCTGAGTACCTCTGTGTGTGTGTGTGTGTGAGGGTACTCTGAGTACCTCTGTGTGTGTGTGTGTGTGTGTGTATGTGAGGGTACTCTGAGTACCTCTGTGTGTGTGGGTACTCTCAGTACCTCTGTGTGTGTGTGGGCGCACACATGTGACACCGCCTCCTCTAATCCTCCCCCATCATCTCAGAGTTCAAGGAGCAGTTCAAGCTGAACATCAGCAGGGGCCACAGGAGCTTCAAGAGGGTGGTGCAGACCAAGGGCATCAAGTTCGAGATCATTCACAAGGGGTGCGTGTGCATCTGCGCAGCCGAGCGTGGCCCCTCATGTCTGCCCGCCCCTGCAGGCTCCTTCACCCTTTTTATTTCCGCACAGGGGGCTGTTCAAGGCGGACAGGGTCGTGGGCAATGCGCAGCTGAAGCTGGATTCCCTGGAGACGCAGTGTGAGATCAGACAGCTGCTGGAGGTGAGAGCACTGCTTTGCCTGAACTGGTTTACTGATAGAGAACCAGCACACTGGTGGTTATCAGCCCCTAAAAGGTCACGGTGGGAAAATCTTTTTTGAAATAGATTTGCATTCTCTCAGTACTTTTGCGATCCCACCACACTTGTCCACTTGCTCTTTGCTGCAACGTGACTCCATGGATAAACCTAAATACAGACATGTCCTGTAACGTGGGCTTTATTACGCATTAAATTATGGGCGACAATGTACATCATCAAGCAAGACAGCTGGGCTATTGAACATGAAAGATCACTGAAAGATATTACAGCTGGAAAACCGCATATAAAGCTAAACTTACTGCAGTTAAGGTTTAAACTGAAACCCGCTTTCTGGAATATTTCAGTATAGATCTATTGCTTGCATGTTCTGTGAAGTTTTGGTGGGGGGCATGGGGGGTGGGGGATTTCATATGTGAAGGCAGAGGGAGGGGGGAGGCACAGACTCGGTGGTCTGAACCATCCCGGGGCCCGGGGGGGCAGGTGCTGGACGGCAGGAAGGCCACTGGTGGTCGGCTGGAGGTGCGTGTGAAGATCCGAGAACCGCTGGGGGGTCCGCAGCTCCAGACTGTCACTGAGAAGTGGCTGGTCCTGGATCCCATCGCCACACCGCCGGTGAGACACTAGGGGGCGCTGCTGCCATGGGAGAAGGAGCGATGGCCTTGGGATTTGAGGAGAACAAGAGCCTCTTTTTAACTCTGGCATACATGTCTGTGTCGGTCTGTAATTGGCCACTTGGTGACTGAACTGTTTGTTCCTGGTTGTTTGTCAGGCAGCAGCACTGGCACCTAAATCCAAACCCAGACCTCAGAACGACCACGATAAAAATGCCAGGTGAGTCTGTCTGTCTGTCTTCCCCTGATTTGCTGGTATGGGGCAGCATCAGCTGGCCAGCACTCATTTAGTGAACAGTGTGTTATGCTTTATCCAGTTTAATTGCTACGTTTCTTTTTCGTGAAATCAAGGATTATTGTGCGAATTGGTAAGTGGGGTTTTATTCAGTGTGGGGTGTCTAGATGACTTACGCAGCACGGACAGCCTCCCTCTGTCCAGGAGGTGACCTCCCTCTGTCCAGGAGGTGACCTCCCTCTGTCCAGGAGGTGACCTCCCTCTGAGTGATTTGTCTGGCTGGACTCTGTGACAGCGCGGCGTCTCACTAACTACCTCCGTTTGTGTCTCTGCTGCAGCCGCTCGCCCCCCCAGTACAAATTTCACAGCTTCAGTCTGCTGCAGTACGATAAGGACAGAGTCGAGCACAAGGTCAGAGTGTGTGTGTGTGTGTGTGTGTGTGTGTGTGTGTGTGTGTTCATTTATTCATCTTTGCTTGTTGTCTTATGCTTTCAGAAGCAAAACAGACGCCAGTGGCTGTGGTATCAGCATGACTGGTCTAACTGGTGGAGGAAATGAATTTAAAGTGTTCATTATTGGACTCTGACACATTTTGCGTCGGGCACTCTTAGGAAATGCCGATGTGGGTCGACTGTGTTTCGGCAGATGAGCTTGTTCGTTTACTTGCGTTTAGCGCGTGACACAGCCGTACCCTGTCGCGCGTTTAGCGCGTGACACAGCCGTACCCTGTCGCGCTTAGCGCGTGACACAGCCGTACCCTGTCGTGCGTTTAGCGCGTGACACAGCCGTACCCTGTCGTGCTTAGCGCGTGACACAGCCGTACCCTGTCGCGCGTTTAGCGCGTGACACAGCCGTACCCTGTCGCGCGTTTAGCGCGTGACACAGCCGTACCCTGTCGTGCTTAGCGCGTGACACAGCCGTACCCTGTCGTGCTTAGCGCGTGACACAGCCGTACCCTGTCGTGCTTATGGAGCCAGTCACAGCCGCCTCCCCTCCCCTGAGCGTTTCTCAGACTGGGCTCCCCGACAGCCATAAATAAGGTATATAAAGCCATCGCTGCTCGTCCGCAATCCACACGGGCTAAATAGAAATGCTAAGGAGTCTGGTTCATCCCTGCCACTCAATTCAGGTGAACGGCGGTATGAGAAGCAGCCATTTAAGGGACCTGTGCGTTAATGATGGACATCACAGCGCCACCTGCTGTTTATCATGCATCCACTTTTGCGGCTCAGGTCTCCGCTTATGCCTGTTCTCACACCCCCTTTCTGACCAGCACCATATTACACCCCCCCCCCCAGATCATGGAGTGCAAAAAGAACAGGATGGAACTGCCAGCTGAGCTCCTGCAGCAGCACCGGGACATCAGCCAGAGGCTGCAGTTGCAGAAAGCACATTTGGAGAGGGCGCCCCCCGCTGTCTTTGCGGGTACACTACCACCAGCAGCTGAGTTTTTTTCCTTTTTTTTTTCTCATCTGAGGTCCACCATTAATCTATCTTTCTCTCTCAGAATATGACGCCACCCTGTGTCGACTTGCCCAAGGCCTGAGTGAGGGGGTAAAGAAGTTCTCCAATCAGGGAAAAAGGGTAGGTGGCACTGGTTGGGTCCACTTGCCTTGCCAGCCTGCAGACAAGGGCCATCAGCTTAGCCAGGCACTCAGATCTATTTGGAGGGTGTTAGGTGATTTATGGCCATTGGAGGTGTAATGCCAGCCCTCCCTCACGGGAGCAACCTGGAGCTATGAACTCACTGATTCTCTCTCTGCTCAGGACGCTGCTAAGGATGCACTTGGCCGCCTGAAGATGGTGGAGGCCGAGGTGCGCACCTGGTCACCTCTGTGCCTCACTGCTCTGTCTCTGTGCCTCACTCCTCCGCCTCTGTGCCTCACTACTCCACCTCACAGCTCTGCCTCTGCGTCTCACCGCTCTGCCTATGTGCCTCATTGCTTCACCTCACCGCTCCACCTTTGTTTCTCACTGTTCTGCCTCACTGTTCCACCTCTCTTCTCTGCCTCACTGGGTGCCTCTGTGCCTCATTGCTCGGCCTCACCACTCTGCCTCTGTGCCTCATTGCTTCGCCTTACTACTCCACCTTTATTTCTCACTATTCTGCCTCTCCTGTGCACCTCACTGCTCTGCCTTGCTTCTGTGCATAAGTGCTGTATCCTTTCACTGCAGATAGAGGCCCTGAGAAAGAGGTGTGCCACCTGACCTGACCCGACCTGAGGGGTCCGGAGTTCCTGAGGGGGAGGATGTTTAGGCGGGACCTGGGAGCCCCAAATAGACACTACGCTGGAGACACTGACACATGGATCATCGGGGAATCCACCTTCACACACGTCCTACCCTACACACACACAGAGAAACACTGAACAGACACTTTCACATACTGACAGAGGCAGCAGCCATCGATACGCACTACACTGACTGGGATGTCATAAATCTGCAGTTACTGCTTTGGATGTAACATCGATACATTGTAGATCCTCTGCTCTAGACCGAGCCGAGATCGTTACTTACTGATAACCGCCCAGCACTGGAGGGGGTGACAGGGAACAGGGACTCACACAGTGTATTTTGCTTTATGGTTCTTAAAGGACTGGTAATATGAAGGCTTTGCACAGCAAAACGTAATGGTGAAGTTAGAAAAGAGGATGCCAGTGAATATTTCTTCTTTGCAATTTGTACAATCATTGATTTCTCTTTAAAATGCTTCCTTTAAAAACTAGAATGATGAAAGTAGAGGTGGTGGTGGGGCTTCATCTTTAATGCACCTGGAGAGTGCCCCTGTCCTCGTGGGCCATGTCCGCGCGCCTCACCACGGGGCCGCAGCACCACGGGGCCGCAGCACCACGGGGCCGCAGCTCCACGGGGCCGCAGCTCCACGGGGCCGCAGCTCCACGGGGCCGCAGCACCACGGGGCCGCAGCACCAGCACCTCTGGCTGTCTGACCATAAAACCTGAACCGTGTGCTTTCTGCCCCTACAATCCAGGGTTTTACCCAGACACCCGCCTGCTTCAGGAAGGCGTGTGCTTCGCCCTGTTCCCCAATTTTTGTGTGGATATTATGTTGTTTTTTTTTTTCTTGTTTCTGCTGTGGTTGTTCCAGTGCTGAGGGGGTAACGCAGAGGAATACTGTTGCTGACCCCCGGCTGCGGCTGCCTGGACTGAGATGGGGGGGCGGGGGGGCTTCCT
>JABJVO010000093.1:1384284-1395213 GCA_026770805.1 Boulengeromyrus knoepffleri
CCCCGCACGCTGTACAGCACCTGCACTGAATGTCACCCACCCATCCCCTGCCGGGTGGACCACCTCTACTCACTTGCCTTAGGCTCAGAAGTCAGAAATTCAAAGGCTGGTGTACGAAGGTGTTGGTACAGTCCAAAATGGGCCTGGGGGAGAGTTGGGGGGTGGGATTGAGCATCACAAGCCACACAAGGCAGAGAAATAGGGACTAAAAGAAAATGTATAGTAATTAGTGCTTATATTGTAGATCATAAATAAATACTCCATTTTGCATAGCCCACTGCTACCCCTCTCACAGGCAGCCCAGCTGGATTAAATAGCCCATTCTGCATAGCCCACCCCATCACCTCTCACAGCCAGCCCTGCTGGTTTAATTAGCCCATTCTGCATAGCCCACACCTATCGCCTGTTTCACAGGTAGCCCAGCTGGTTTGAGGAGTCCCTTGGGATCAGGGTGTCTGTCCATCCTCATCTTAGAACACTGTGCTCTGACTTCGAGGCCTGTTTTTTTAATGAATTGGAAACTGGAAAATATGGGTGCCCAGTCAAGCTGCGGTTGCCTGCGAGACCTCACACAGGGGGAGCTCAAGTCAGGACATTTCCATTTTGAGGAGCAGAGGGGGGAGAGGGAGTAAGAGTCAAGAATAATGTAGCAACTTCATCACCATATGTGTTTGATCGATGTTTCAGGTTTGTTCGGTATCATGAAGAATTGTGATTTTTTTTTTTCTTCCTGTGATTCTTGGTGATGAACTGTGATTTAAGACCAGGACTGACAGACCTCTTTCACAAAATACTGACCAGCCCAAACACTGAGTTCAAAACAAAAACCTTTTTAATGAACCTAGCGGGTCCCTTCCGCGCTCCCCTGGGTGAGCCCTGTATAGTGAACCCAAGCCGGTCCATCACAGAGTCCATGATCAGCCCTAACAATGGTGCCACCACCTGACAGACGCCAAAGACGAATGAACGACGTGAAAGTCAAAATGTATTGCATGGCGACAAGATTAATATGAGTGAAAAGACGAGCTGTAACCACGGGATGATTGCGGACGGGTACCTGTGGCGGTCAGTGTTATGTAAGAGGCTCTCTTTTAAGGTGTTATCGGTCACGACTTTGTCCGCTTATTTTATCCTGTGGAAATGGTACCGCTGGGTGTCTTTTTAAATATATCACTATATGCTGTATATTACATACTTAAAGGAAGAAATGTTTCTTTCACCACGACTTAAATAAAGGATCGAGACTAAACCCGTTTTGTGCGGATGAAGTCTGCGTTTCGGTGTCTGGACTGGCTGTCCGATCTGACTACATTCACCTTAAATAGGGCAACAGCGTCCTGCCGGGAATACTACGAATTTTAAGTTTAGTTATTGTTTTGAAATCCCAAATATATAAAATCATTCAGGAATATGCACTCTTTGAAGGTAGCTCCTGGGGTTTTATCAGATCCATACTAATTTCTTTCTAATAAAATAGCACATTTTGTTTTGCATGTCAGGTCAATTGAATCGTTTGTCAACTGGTGCCCCACAGTTTACAGAAAAATATTTTACTATAATAAGCGGATTGTGCGTTATCTGTTATCCCGGCAAATTTCACAAGCGCGTTGTCGTGTTTCCCATAATACAGTTTACGTCACGTGATGCGCCCCGTGATCCTCTGCGTATCAGTTAATGCTGCAGGCGGAATCATGGCGCAAGGGAAACAGAAGTTCAAGGCGCAAAAGCCCGGGGTAGCCAAGAAGCAGCAGCCACAGCACAAACAGAAGGGTCCAAAGAAAGGAGGTAGATACGCAGTTATGAAATTCTGATTGGTTTGCCCCTTATTTCTTTCTTTTGAGCAGACGAAGCTGAGCCTGACGTGCGTTGAGTTGCCATTTTGGCTCTAAATGCATTCGAACCCGAATGGCGGTACCGTAATAGCACGCATGCACAGCAAAATGAGAAACGTTTTACGGTGCTGTTTTTGATACATTGTATTATTGGTCTTATTAATATGGCAGGTAAACGCTTTTAAATGTCCCTTTGCAAACAATTTCCCTTCAACTTTAATCCTACCCGAAATATCACAGCAGGCTTCCATGTCGCCGTTCTGCCCTACCCCTGCACCTTCTTCACATAAACCTGTTTGTGCTGTGATCGCGCCAGGTTGGCCGGCAGCTGTGCCCCATCTCGCATGTTGTTCCCATATTTCCTACTTTGACCTCAATGTCGTCATAGGGAGGATAATTGCCCCGAAAAAGGCGCAGGTGGTTCAGCAGCAAAAGCTGAAAAAGGTGAGACATTCACTATTCATACGTTTTTCCGGTTAAATCAGCGAGAGTTTTAAACCAGTACAAGGCGATGTCCGTTTAACCTTAAGAATGAACACGTGCATCGGCTAAGGTGGAAGCATTCTTAGGTCATAGGTATGGTGCCAATGTGTATTATTCTCGGACGAGTCAACATCCTGTTCATTTTATTTGTGTTTGTTTTTTGGGCACTGACGGCTCATGCTGATCACCGTCAGTCGGTTACGCTTCAAGGTTCATTTTCCACCTACAGGGCCTGGAGGTGGCGATCAGAAAAAAGATCGAGGAGGAAGTCACCCAGAGGGCCAGCTCCTCCTTGCACAAGAATCTGAGCATCCTGAAAAAGAGCGACGGACAGGGCACCGGACCCCCGCGCCCTTCGCCCGGCTCCTCCAAATAATGTTTCCGGACTGCGGCGCTTCTCTTGCGGCATTTGTTTTAATGAGACCGAACGCTGGTTCTCCCGCTAGGGGGCAGCAAAGTATGACGATGAGGGGCAAATAAGCTTTGGAGTAAAAGTGATATCTCAATGCGTAAATTCAGACTTTTCCATTCAAATGTTTCCTTCTACAGGCAGTATGAGCCCCATAGATGGTGCCACTTACCCGTTGTTCTCACCATGACAGTTGTATCACAGAAGTGTCCCCAGATTAAGAGTTACTGCGGTTTGTGCACAATTTGTAACATTATGCATCATTTAGCTGAGCTGCTCCTGCCCACCAGGGACTGGGCAGTGAATATGCAGTGTGATTTAATCTGTTTGTGACCTGCCGTACAGAACCAGTAAGGTGTGTAAGTATGTGACTCCCCTCCCACCCAGTGATGATCTCATCATATGAGCCTTTTTCTCCCAGCCACCTGTATTGATGTACCATTAACGCATGGTGTTCTGGCACAATCCTGAAATAAAACACACAGAAATGTGTGAATGGTGACGTTTCGTGCATCTGAGGTCCAGAGGGAGTGATCACTGCAAATAAGCCTCCGGTTCATGGGGTTTCGGGCCTGGCAGTGAGCTTACAGTGCCCCACCTGTCAGGTTGTCTGTTCTCTGGTGTAGTACTGTGTGCTGGACAGCAGGTGGTGCACTCCACAGCCAGCTTAACATGCATGACACACTAATCTCTATAGATCTCTAGGAGATAATTCAATAATTCTATCTCCAGTAATATTGGCAGGCAAACAAACTGATCATATATATATATAGATGATACAATAGTTTTATTAAAGTTACTACAGCCTATATGAATATCCATGCTACGATTGCTCTTTATTTTGTACACTCTGCTAAGATCATTATTAATAGCAGAGTCACTTGCACTGGGCGGTCATTGTAGAAGGCTGCTCTTGGTCTTCCAGGCCAGTAGGTGGTGTAGTTTACAGAGTCTTCAGCACCTCCTGGCAGTGGGTCGAACGCAGGAACCTGGGGAAGGAGTCCTTGGCCATGAGACTGTAGATGCTCTGTTGGGCTTCATCGAAGGCGTCGGCTCTGGGATCTTCAATCACCCTCACCAGAGCCTCTCTAGTCTCGGAGTCCAAATTTACCTGCACGCACATTTATGCATGGTATGGTGAAAGGCCGCCATATTTACATTAATGTGAAGCCCGTCACCCAAACAGGTCCCTACGTTCCTCAGGAGCCCCAGCCTACTCCCCCTTCCTCCTATGCTTGCCCCCTCCCCCAGCACCCAGCTCACCTCTTGTAGTGCCTCAGAGTTGATGAACCGACTGTAGATGCACTGGGCCTTGGTCTCCAGCTGGCTCACCTCCGATCTCCTGTAGTCCTCACAGGCCAGCCAGAACTCCAGGTTCTCCTCGCTGAACTCAGAACGCAAGAACCACTGGAAGGCCTGTAGGCCCACTGAGGACAGAGTGTTGTGACTCAGCAGAGGCAGCGATAACATAACTCACATGAACACAGAGGGCAGGAAACAAACCATCAAAGATGTGTCCAACCAGGGAAACCAAAGGTGAATATGCTCAAGCATGAAACCTCTGGCTGATCCGTTTTCACTGCCTAAGACGTTGCACTTTATGAACAATTTGTTTCACACTCTGTCAGGTCATATTACCTATGAAATCAATGCATTGTTGCATCCTCCTCATTATTCACCATATCCAAACGTTTCATCTTGCTTATTTGTGCATACTCTGTGTCTCTGGTTGGTTATTGTTAATACTCTCTTGCTTTATTTTTGCAACTCATTTTAATGTGACTGATTACACCAAAACAAATTCCTCCAACTTGGGCTGTACGTGACAAATAAAGTTGATTCTGACTCTGATTCTGCGTACCCTTGTTGCTGAGCAGTGTTTCCAGATCCGGAAGGACCTTCTCCTCCGATGCTCTGAACGGGGGGAGAGGGGAGTGTGACTGTGGGGATTTCCGAGATCTACACAGAACGGCAGCAGCACGCGTGCAGATCCATGACAGATGGCGCTACCTGTATTTGTGGGTCCACTCATGCTTCTCAGCCAGGTGACTGATCTTCACCCGCATCCCCTTTGCTCTGAAACACACACAGACGCAATCATGTGACCAGACGGCCCACAGCTGCACATCACGCATGAACATCTGGGTGCAGAAATAATCAGTGTTTAAGAGGACATCAGCAAAACATCAAGCACATTGGGGATAGTGAGGAAGAGAATGTGCCACACAGACGTGACACACAAAACTCTGGACTCACTTTTCCAAGCATGACGAGGGGAAAGATGCTAATCCCCGACACATCGGTAACCAGCTTCTGGAATCGCGACCAGGGAGAGAACCTGCAGTGAAGAGCTGCTCTCTGACGCCTCTGGTTTCCTGTCACTCCAGAGTGCAATACCACACCCTTTATAAGGTTGGTGGGGGTCCAACTGGCCAATCAGGGTGTGAATCAGGCAGAAATGAGCCCCTGCCAGGTGCCACAACATGTCCTGAAGGGAGGGAGCAGCTCTGAGGAGCAGAACAAAGCGGCGGGCGGGCACCGTGGGGCGGGGCGGGGACAGCTGGGCTTTGTTCACGGGACGGTACACTGATAAGAGGCAGGGGCTGGTGGCAGACAGCGGCCTTTCACGCCAGCCGTGTTCTCTCACCTCTGAGCAGCATTCAGCGTTGGCAGGATGGTGAAAGCAGGACAGCTGCTCCGCGGGGCCACAGGATGGAACCTCGTTCTGGCACTCACACGCCTGTCACCTGTCGCCGTGGGGACGGTACGTGGAACCATCACCTTTCGTGACTGACGGGCAGCTTAATATCGATTTCAGCAGCACAGGAGACTGCTGTCCCCTAATACCCCCTCTGTCAGGGTGTGAGAGCTCAGCTCCCACCCTCAGCTCTGTGTGTGTGTGTGTGTGTGTGTGTGTGTGTGCAGTTCACACATGTTCCTTGTGTTCAGACTCCCTCTGCTGTCCCAGACTGTCCATCAGGAGAGTCAGGAGCTCTCCCGGTAGCCTGATCTGCCTTTCAGAGCAAACTTTTAAATAGGCTATCAGATGTTGAAACAGACTAGATGTTTTAGTGCACACAGTATGGTCATGTCCTGAGGGTCTCAGTTCATGGAAGATAAATAATTCACCATGAATAGTTTAGTTGAATAGCTAATTACTAATTAATATTATGTTCATTTACTTTATCTATTGATTTTGGCTTTGTGAGGCTTTTTTTGATGCTATGAATTATGGGATCACACTGTAGTGAAAAATAACAAACTCTGTGCCATTCTGAACCAACATTGTTTTGTACGACGCCCTGGACTCCTGGGCTTCCTGCTCAGGGCCCGACTGTGCGTGACAAATCATGGCCTGGTGTGTCTGATCAAGCAGAGGACGTGTGTGAGGTCTGTGATGGACTGGCGCCCCGTCCACGGCCTGTCTCGAGTGCCATTTACTGGGACGGCCTTCACTGCAGTGGATTAGCGGTTATGACGATGGATAACTGATGCTCAGTTACCTTCTATAGCTGCAAATTTCATAACTGTTTGACATGTGGAGTCACGGTTAAGGAGGAGCTGCTTCACATCTCAGGCAGCCCGTAGCATCTATGACCAAACTGCGCTTCACTACGGCACTTAAAACCTTGGCGTTGGATAAAAAGCATCAGCTAATCAACCGGATCTGAACTGTATTTAGTGGTGAACTTAATGAATCACGGGATTATGTTTCCGTGACTAGGAAGTTTATTCCAAACATATGACTTCTAATATAAATCAAACGCCACGTCGGTTCCCATTGGCCACCTCAAGGCTCTGGAGAGCGAGGCCAGCAGGCCAGACGAAGCGCCTCGCGCATGCCCTTGTAGGGAAGCCCCGTACAAGCAACGATCATTCTTCTGGTTATGGCTGCGCTCCGTCTCACGGCGCAAAAATCCTCAGCCCAGACATTTATTTCGGGTCCCCGGGAGGAAACCTGCGCTGTGTCACTATTACAACCAATTAACGTCTTTATGGTAAGAGGCAGGGCAGGTCCAAGCCCACGTGGCGCCTTCCCCCTCCCAGCCGCTACAGCCAATGCCAAAATAGATGCGCAAACGGTAAAGCCGTAGAAATAATGATTTTAAATTGTTTAATATTGCTCAACTAAGCATATGTAATATGCCCTAGGTGACATTTTTATACAGCTAAACAATTAAATAACTGCGAATAACAATAATGAAATCTTTAAAAAAAACAGGTGCTTTTAAGTTATGACACGTCATTAACTTCAACTTTGTAAATAATGACGCCTCAAATGGGAAAATAGTATGAACAAAGATTGTTCGGCCTAACAGAATTTAATCAATATACTGAGTATACAGAGTACAGAATATTTTATAATATTGCAAAATGGTCGCATATACTGCGCACAAGTGGAATCAGCTGGCTAGTCGGCACCCCGCAGAAGTCGGCGCGCCCCAGGCGGCCGCCTATAGGATTGTCCTGCCCTCGGATTTGTCTCACGGTTATCAGTCCCGCAACTGAGCTAATGACGCCTCCTAATGAGACAATCATTTTCCAAACGTCTGTTCCAAATGAGAGCTCGCAAAAATATTTTAAAAACATTTATTTTCTATTCTGTTTTCATCCCGATCGCATGCAATTGTGTGCACAACTTCCTCTGAACATCTTTTGTCTTTTCAGAAGTGAACTTACATTATTCGGGGCTTTCCCAAGAGAAGAACTGCAGTAAATGCGACAATTTGCTTTAAATGTCACTTTAACCCAAACCTTGCAAAGCTACCTGCTGTGTCGGGGTCTGCCTGACAGGGGGCGCCTCTCCTTGTGCTTCATTGTATAAAAGCGGTGTACATGGTAAACGGGATTTACTGAGGTTAGACCAGGTAACGATGGAAGCCGGTCGCATAGTTCATTACAAAGCCACACAACGAGCAGCTGGTTACCTTATAAATAATGTAGATAGAAAGGGTGTCTAGTAATCACTGTTCGGTATCTGATTCAGACGCCTGATTAGGTTAAACTGAAATCCAGTGCAGGATTTATGGCAATTACGCTTATGCAGTTTCCGAAGAAAGACCATCAGACTGTTTCTGCTATTGCTTCCCCACTATTCCGATGCGGAAAAACATCCCCGTACCACCGCTTTCCGCGTCTGAGCAAAACCCGACGGGAAGTCGCGGCTCAAGACGCCCTTCTGCCTTTCGCTTCTTTTTAACGATCCGTGTCCGGTCAGACATCACATGTGGTCCCGTAAGGGGGAAAGGTGGCTGCTTTGGGTCCGTACCAGGTCACCCGTCTCCGGGGTTTAATCCTTCCTGAAACCCAAAGCGAGCCGTACTGGAAGGAGGAGGAGCCCAGTGGAGGAGGGCTGCACCCCGGCGGTTCATACTGTGGAAATACGGTCGTTTCTGCCGAACACAGCCGCTTTGGAGCTGGCCGTGCCGTGCTGGGCTTAAAGCGCCACACACGTGTGGATTCGGGGCCGTGCTGCCGCCCGCGGCGCTTTGGGGGGGTAACACCGGCCAATACCGGATAATCCAGGCGTTGCATCGCTTTCTCCTTATGGAGAGTAAACTCGGATCAAGTGTCACAGTTTATCGGCGCGCACGGTTTCGGGGAGCTGATCGCGGGCAGCCCGCTGCACCCGGACGCTCCTTTTTGCATATTAGATGTAGCCTAATTTAAAGTTAACTCGCGTTCCGGATCGTTTTCAGTGCACCGAGTCGGTCCCGTTTGTGTTCCGCTAGAAATCCCGGATCGGTGCTGGAGCTGGTGCGACACGCCAGCATGGCTCTGCGCCGGGCTCGGTGTCAGGACCGCCCGGACTCGGACCCGGACCGGGAGCGGTGCTGGACCGAGCTCTTCGAGCAGCTGGACCTGAACAAGGACGGGCGGATCGACGTGAACGAGCTGCGCACTGGCCTGGCCGCCCGGGGGCTCCTCCGGACCGCCGTGGAGGAGGTAAGGCTGCGCCGCCCGGTCTCAGTGCCCCGGCCCTGTTATAGGTACAGACGCGCAGCACCGCGCTGTGTTACTGTCCCACGGCCGCATCTGTTTGGGAGACACCTACTAAGTCAGGTGTGTTTAGCCCAATCACAGCCTCCTATCACGGCATGGGGTGACCTTTCACCAGGCTGATCGTGCGGATTGTTGGGGGTCAGGGCTAGGCAGAAGCAAAGCAGCCCGTCCTACCAAACCTGAGCTTTAGGAACCTTCAGAGAGGAATCTGTGGTATGGAGAATCCGCCCACACAGGGTCAGCCGTGGGAGAGGAGAGTCACCTAATGGGGCATCAGTCTGACGGGACATTCGGTACCGTTTCGCCTTTTTCACAGACAGTAACATACGAATGTCGTTTTACAGTGACCTCAAGAAATGTGTTTCCCATTTTACGCAGCTGGCATAGTGATATTACAGTGAAAATGTTGTTTATAATGGTATTATAATGTGTAATAATAATCATCTGCATTATTAAGGAAAAACACCCTGATTAATCATTGACTGAATACTGTGGGGATTTTGCCTAAATTACCTGGAGTAAAATCTGTGACAATTAGGTAAATATAGATCTGAGCAGACATGTCACCGCTGGTGTTCTGTGTTCTTCAATTTGGTTGGATAAACTGCTTGTGACACCACCAATAGCGCTGGAAGGTTTCCTTGAGGGGGCGGGCTTCCAGAGTGCTCCTGTGTCTTAACATGAAACGTCACTGTAAGTTGTGTGTCTGTGTATAGATGTGCATTTTAAACCCCAATAGGAGTGAGTGTGTGTGTGTGTGTGTGTGTGTGTTTAGCTATAAAACAACATCTGCACTAGTAATAATGGCTCCAAAGCAATGTTGACCAACTTTGTAGGCCAGGATTTGAAAATGACAAAACAATCATATACTGTATGTCAGAACGATGTAGATGTCAGGCACACAGCACATTACAAAGAAATTCCTGTCAAGGAGTTGACGAGTTTTTGATGAATACCCAGGCATAAATGTAAGCAATACTGGAGTAAGAGCCACACATCTACTAACACAGTAAAACGGTTCCAAAAGTACAGTACTTCAAGGTGCGGTTTTCCACTGGTGTTAAAACTGGTACCGGCACTGAACAACATCACAACGCGAGGTGGGGTATTTTGTACTGAATTTGAAAAATGGCTGTAGTATATTATAGGGTTGGCTGATGTGCGATATTAATGTTATACACATGCAATTCTCACATCATAAGGGCCGTGATTGTCAGCTGGTTTGAGATCAGGATTTTTCATACTTTCATATTGTCCGGACATTATACCCGGAGATTTCAGAGAGACCCGTTCTGGCTTTTCTGGCTTTCCCCCTCTCCTTTAGTGTTTTATATACTGTGTTATCATTGAAAGCTGACCTGTCAGCGCACAGTGGGCTCACTGGGGGTTGAGCTTTAGACACAATGAATATGTACAGTATGAGAAAATAATGCGTTTTTGAACATTGACACCGAACCAAAAATATGATGCCTGGTGCGGTGGAAAAGCGCCCTTAATTGGTGTTTAAACATCCGGACCCTTGACTGAGGCATGCGTGGTGGAGTGGTGAGCTCAGTGCCGAGCGGAGGCCCGGACCCTTGACTGAGGCATGCGTGGTGGAGTGGTGAGCTCACAGTGCCGAGCAGAGGCCCGGACCCTTGACTGAGGCATGCGTGGTGGAGTGGTGAGCTCACAGTTTTTTTTAAGCGGCAGAAACTTGGCGGAGTCCCAGCTGGGAATAAACGGCTTGCTGTATGAGGGTCTGCAGGAGGCCACAGGCCCGACCTGCTGTGTCGCCACAGGAAGTGAAGCAAGCTGCCGCTCTGCTGAAGCCGGGCTTCCTTTTCTGTGTGAAATGCGACCAGCCGTGGCACCGTCTGCACACTGCGCTCACCTCATGTGGTCAGGCCTTCCAGAAAGGTCTGCTTCGGTGATACTGCGGTTCTGCAGCTGACACTGAAGGTCCCAAGTGACGCTGTTATGAGATCGAATCTGGCTCTCAGTACATGTGTTTGAGCTCTGTGGCTCCATGACCCTGACTGAACTGGCAGTTATTGAATTGAACTTTATTATTTCCAGAAAACACTGTCTGTCGATTACAGTAACTGAGCGTGTGCTAATGGTGGCTTGCCTGCAGCCACACAGCATTACACAGGCGCGTCCAGGAAAGGGAGCAACTGCGCAGATGTGGTCTGAGAGCGTAAGAGCCAGCTGAGAGGGCTG
>JABJVO010000093.1:1467396-1479455 GCA_026770805.1 Boulengeromyrus knoepffleri
TTCCATTTTCTTTTTCCTCCTCCCCCATATCACCTGAAATAAATGATGTCCCTGCCCACTGGCTGACGTGGACCCGCCCCCGATGGACTCGCACTCTTGTTTTCGTGAGACCCGGTCTGTGAGGCACTGAGACCCGCCTGGTTTTGTCGCTCATTGAGGGGGGAGGGGGGGGGGGTTGTCTGTCTGCTGTAGACGGTTTTGTTTTAAGATGGAACATTCCCAGTACTGACTTAGCACCTGCTCAAGCCCTTTTGACATGATTTTCAGTTTGTCCCACCTCCCACATCTCTGTGGCTGGTGTTGGTTTTCCTCTGTCCCAGGGTGTGTGTGTGTGCGTGTGTGTGTGTGCGCGCGTGTGTGTGCGCGCGTGTGTGTGTGCGTGTGTGTGTGTGCGCGTGTGTGTGTGCGCGTGTGTGTGTGTGTGTGTGTGCGTGCGTGTGTGTGTATGTCTCCGGCGCTGCCTCGCCTTGGCCCGGTTGACGTGGGTACGCTGACTTCTGCTTTGACCGTTGTAATGCCCGGCCTGAATGTTTTGTTTTGGACGCCCTACCCTTCCCTGTCTCAAGGAGTCATGTTATGTTGTACACCTGGTTTTTACTGCTTGTTTTTAAAAACTTCACAATAAAAGATGATACCCAACATCTCACACACTCTCCCCCTTGCCCTGAATGCACCCCTGTCTCTGTGTGCCTGCTTGTTGAGGTGTACCTCGTCCTGATCCACCTCCAGAGTATGGACAGTGAGGGATGCAGCATGTCGCTTGCTTGGGTCACAGGGAAATATTCTGAGGCCAATTCAAAAAGTTTCATGGTCACGTTAGGTGTAAATGTGGTTTTGGTAAGCAGTCTTTTCTTGATTTAGACACGTGCCACTAACGGGGACTAGGAACCAAGGTTAAGCTATGCGTGCGTTGTTCGTAAGGTGGTGGTGAAAGAAATTTAAGAGGGGCAAATGCACGCCGTTCAGGACTGCACCGACTTAATCGTGTCTAGTTTCTCGCTCGGTTACCTATACGGAAAAGCTCATCACAAGGTCTCCCTAGGAAGCTGCGCGCATGGGACCGGCAGAGTCCTGCTAGGAAACGGGGGGCGGTCCTAGGAAGCGCCCTACACGCCACAGCCAATCATAAGCGCGGGTCGCGTCGCATGGGCCACCGTGCTTTGCTTTAATTGACGACTGTTCCAGCGAATTGGCGAAATCGAAATAGCGGCTTCAGCCAATGGGAGAAACCGCTTGGAAGGGAGGGCGGGTGCAACCGAAAGAGTCCTCAGCGGCGGAAAATGGCGCCCAGCTCGAAATCAGAAAAGGACGAAAACAAACAGAAATCACAGAGAAAACACAAAGAACATATCGTCAAACTCCTCAATCGCAGCAAGGTAAACGGCGAACGAGCCATTTTCTCTGTTCTATGAGCTGCCGTGAGTTGCTTACGATAATCTGAAGTTAGGGGCGGTCAGCGCGGCTACTTTCAGGTTAGCTAGCCCGCTATGGCTCCGTCTCGCGCTCGGTTCTGTGATGCTAAGCTAACCAGCACGGGACGGCCATCTCCGAAAAAAGCACGAATTCGACGAATTACTGCTCGGTGGGTTTAATGTAGCAGTAGTGGTGGCGGGTTAGTTGAACGCCACCCAGTTGACGAAGCTCTCAAACCGGTGACAGAGCCACTTAGGCGGTTTGTCCGTTTTGCCGTCAGGATTAGTGTGTGAAACAGGAGTGAAAATGAAGTGTACGTCAGTCACCTTTATCATTTTCACGTTTCCTTGTTCCGCTATAATACGTCGGATCGGTTACAGCCCGACCCGTGGTGAACCCGTGCCCATTCTCCAGTGAACCGGCATCTCTGGCTGGTTAGTGGTGGGGGTTAGTTAAAGGGGTCCCTTCACCACCACCGGCTCAGCATCACTCTCTGGGCCCACGTGTTTCATACCCGTGAGCTGCTCCATCCTTCATTTGTATTAGCAGAAACATCACCTGATGGTTCTGTGCTCAGCCGGCCGTTCCCCTAACCACCGCCCCCCACCCCCCCACTGCGGTGGGATCTCACACTGTGTCCTTTTTGGGAAACAGCTGTCCGGTCAGGTGTCCCAGCGGCTGTTCCGGAAGCTTCCTCCTCGGGTCTGTGTGCCCCTCAAGACCATAGTGAGCGAGGAGTTTCTCAGGGCAGGGTAAGTCCCTCGTAGCTGCCCCCTGTCCCTTTGGCTCTCTGTTAGGGGGGCAAACCTCCCTCCTGTCTGAGCCCTGCAGAAACATGCGTGTGTTTGCCACACAGTCACATCTTCCTGGGCTTCACCAAGTGTGGCCGCTACGTGCTGTCCTACACCAGCGACTGCGGGGAGGACGATGACTTCTCTTTCTACATCTACCACCTCTACTGGTGGGAGTTCAACCTGCACAGCCGGCTCAAACAGGTAGGCTGTGTGACCGTGAACTCCTGGGGGTGGGCTCCGCCTCCAGCACACTTCTGGCCCTGCTGATGTCTGTGTACCCCCCCCAAAAAAAAACAGGTGCGGCACGTCCGACTGTTCGCGGGAGAGGACATCTACAGCGAGCTCTACCTCACTGTGTGCGAGTGGCCCCATGACCACTCCAAGATAGTCATCTTCGGCTTCAAGTGAGTGCCCAGGCCACTGCTCATTCACATTCCTGGCAGCAGGTGGCACAGTGGCTAAGGAACATGGAGCATTGCTGTTCATTTTTTCCCCCTTCAGATAGTTTATGATTAAGCAGCTGTGCTCCTAAAGGTTGCTAAACCCTGTTTGCTGTGTGGCAAAGATGTATGGAAAAAATAGGAATTTGTTGCAAAACTACAGAAATGATTCTTACCCTCAGAGGAAACTTAGGAGAGGGAAAATTACAGATGTAAGACCTTTTCCGGAGCAGGCAGCGATGGGGTCAGCCACCTTGCCTGCAACAGGGGGGTGGGGGGGGGGCTGGTGAGGGGAGGTGCACAGGTGCCCCTATTCAAGGTCAAAAGGGACCTTTTCAGGTGTTTCTTTCCCTGTCTGCCCCCCCGACTCTTGTCTCTGACTCAGCACACGCAGCTCCAGTTCCGTCCTGATGAACCTCATGATGAGTGATGAGAATAACAGGGACATCTACATCACCGTGGTCTCCATGCCCCCATCCCGGCCCTGCACACAGTGCAGCTACCCCGCCCCTGGCACAGGTACCTTCTCTCTGCCCGGCTCCCATCGCCCACCACCCTCCTCCTGGCTCACACCCCCCCACGCACCCGCAGGAGGCCTGGAGTGTCTGGAACATGGTTACGTGCTGAACTCCCGCTACCAGGTGGTGTATCCCTTCCCCACCTTCCAGCCTGCCTTCCAGCTGAAGAAGGACCAGGTGGTCCTACTGAACACCAGCTACTCGCTGGTGGCCTGCGCCGTGTCCTTCTGCCCAGGTGACGCCGCGCAGCCGGTCCGGGTGTCCTCGCCCATGTTCATGCGCTGGCTGTTTGGAGGATAACTCCTCTGTTTTTCTTTGTCTCGCCAGAAGGGGAACCGGATCAGACAGGACAAATCCTGTACAAAAAGAGAGCTTCCTGCCCCGGGACAAATTCCCCTGTGCCCACAGTCCTCACGGCATCCTCCCCATCTTCCTCCCAGGCTTCTCCTGACAGCCAGCCAGGCCCCTCCCCTCCTGCGGCCGACCAATCGCAGGCCGCCGCCCGGGCCAGGGAGTTTGCAGCAGACATTTTTAGGAGGGTGCAGGGGAGGGAGCGGGATGGGCTGGGGGTAGGGTCACGGGGGGGTGCCGAGCTCTGTCCTGGGCACCACTCCCCCTCCAGGGGGCGCCAGCCGGGGCCCAGCGATACAGTAATGTCCCCGTCGTCGGCATCGTCCTCTTCACCCCGATCCCCGCCCTCCAGCCAGGACCCCTCCTCCTCTGAGCCAGGCTACATTAACTACACGCGTCACAAATACTGTCTGCAGCTGCCAGGCATCCCGGAGCAGGAGCACGGTGAGTCTGCGCCCCTGCGGGGGCACACAGAGGTGGCCTGTGGCTTGGGGGGCAGCACTGCAGCCTCTTTGTAATTCTTACATTGTGGGGAGCAGATTTCCCAAAAAAACCTGTAACTTTTTACCATGGGGACCATTTTCTGGGCCCCACAAGGAAAACCTCAATTTTATAAAAATCTGTGACTGCTATCAAAAAACTAAAACACCCAAAAGGCTTGTATTTTGTTTGGTAAGTTATGGATAAGTTTAGGGCTGAGTAGGGGTTAAGGTTCTCATTGCCAGGATTAGGATTATACCCATCAAAATGAATGGAGAGTCCCCATGAACATATGAATGTGAGGTGTGTGTGTGTGTGTGTGTGTGGAAATGGATGCTTTCTGTTTTCATGACGGTTTCCTCTGAGTTCTTGAGACAAATCTGATGCCGCCTACTGAGTGAATATGGACACATCACAAGCCATTGCTAAAACTGTAATCTGATCATAATGAATCTTTTATTCTGAAAGCATAAAAAGCAGTGAATCTCTGAAGAGGTGTCTTGTGGGTAATGTCTCTGTTCATCTCCATCGATCCCGCTCTGTCTGCAGCTCCGTCTGAGTATGAGGACGACAAGGTGCAGCTTCCCTTCACCGTGAGCGACGTGAAGGGCCGTGGCCTGCAGCTGGTGACTGGGCCGCAGAGCGGTCGGGTGCGTACAGCGCCGTCACACTCTGCCAGCAAAACGGAGACCAAAAATACACATGCACTGTTGGGAGGAATAGTCAGCCTGAGGTTTTTGTTTGTGAAGACTGTCCAGCTTAATGTGTCCCCCCCCCCCACAACCCCCAGCCATGTGTGTGTGTAGAGCAGCTGACCCTGGACTTTGAGTATGTCATCAACGAGGTGATCCGCAACGACGCTGCATGGGCTGCGCAGTTCTGCTCCTTCAGCGACTACGACGTGGTCATCCTGGAGGTGAGACCGAGTCCCGCCCACCCAGAGCATCCTGGATATGTGCCAGTGGTGTGTGGAGCCCTCTGCTGGCTCACTCGTGTAATGCAGTGGTCATGCCCATGCTCTGGGGTCCGTGTGCAGGACCATGTTCCCTCGGTGTCCAGACCCCTTTTTTTCCGTACAAAGGGAGGTCCTCTGACTTTTGGCGCCGCGGTGCCCCCAAGTCGTCACTCTTATCCATCTGTGACAGGTGTGTCCGGAGACCAATGTGGTGGTGATGAATATCGGCCTTCTGCTGCTGGCCTTCTCCACCCCCGAGGAGGAACACTGCAGGTGAGGCGCCCCTGGTGGCACTGTCCATACACTGCACACAGACTAGAAGCATAGATCCAGCAGTGATATGAGAGGAGGAAATGGTCCCTCTGCTGTTGAGCGCACTGCTGCCCCCTAGTGAGGGATATGACACGACACCCAGCTGTGCTGATACTACTAAGCGCTGGCGTTTATTAATTTTTTTTTAACTCCCTCTCCATTTTCATTTCCTGTAAAATATGTAAGTTTGTTTTGCCTATAGAATTTCAGCCAGGCTCACTGGTGTTACTGCGTGCGTGTTTCTCATACTGATGGTAAGCAGTGTGCAGTGCGAGTGTGGCCTCCCTGTTGGCCTCATAGTCCTGTGCTGTCTGTGCCGGCAGGCCCAACACCTACCACAGCAGCGTGCAGGTGAGCTGGGACCTGAGCACCGGTGTGTGTCACACGGTGGGCATCGGGGACCTCACCGAGGTCAAGGGTCAGACCAGGTCAGCTCCCACCACCTTTTTGGTGACGGACCTTCCTCGTTTATGGGTCTTCAGCAACACCACTAAACACTGATTTCTGCTTCTGCGTCAAGCACAAGTGGCCTATACCACTGCGAACATTTATACCTGTGCGCTGGTGTGTCTGTGTCGCTCTGCAGTTACACCGACAAAACACTAGTTGGCAGAGTTCAGTGGGTTTAAATTTCGTTAAAACGTGAAAAAAATATTTTGAACTCCTTTTGCTGTATAAAGAGCAGGATATTTATCGTAAAACACTCACATCGCGACATCTGAAATTTTCCAATATCGCGTAGCCCTAGCATGAATGGCTGCAACCGTAGCAGAAACGGCAAACTAAATGCGATTTGTTCCACACTAAAATTCCCCCAGCTGGAAACAACCAAAAGCAAACATTGCAATGCTACCATGCAGACCAATCACAGTTGTTGTGGTCCGCATCTTCACAACATGTAGTTCCATTTCTGGTCAGGCTACAGCATAGGGTATGCAGGTATGCCGTACTTAGAGCGTCAGTTCCACACAGAAGTAGATATCAGCCCCTATAAGGCAAACCGGCTCGATCCACTGGGCTCTGGGCCGTAAGTGCAGAATGAGACGTGGGGGTCAGCTTCATGTTACTGGCCCCATGGTGAATCGTGGCTTTACCCCTTTGCTTCATGAACGTCCTTCTCTTACTGTGTGTGCGCATATATGTCTGCAGCGGCAGCGTGTGGAGCTCCTACAGGAAGTCATGTGTGAACACAGTGATGAAGTGGCTGGTTCCGGAAAGCAGTTCCCGATACATCAACCGCATGACCAACGAGGCCCTGCATAAAGGTGGGAACAGAGAGTGTGTGTGTACGTGCATGCGTGGGTGGGTGTGTGTTTGTGTGCGTGCATGCGTGGGTGGGTGTGTGTTTGTGTGTGTGTGTGTGGGTGTGTGTTTGTGTACGTGCATGCGTGGGTGTGTGTGTGCAGGTGTGTGTGTGTGTGTGTACGTGCATGCGTGGGTGTGTGTGTGTGGGTGTGTCTGTGTTTGTGTACGCGCCTTTCCCTCAGCATCCGCCTCCTTGCCCCTTTCAGGCTCGTCTCTGCAGGTGTTGGCAGACAGCGATCGCGGGACCTGGATCGTCCTGTGAGGGGCCCAGAGACAGACAGGCCCCGTTCTTATTGACAGCCTGTTTGGCCGACGACGGCAGTCGCCGCTGTTAATGACCCCATAACTGACATTAAGTGCATTTCTCAGTAGTCGTAGCTCGCTGTGTATTGTAGGTAGGACCAGGAATGTACCTGAATCAGAGCTGGAATGAACAATGGCTTTGCGCCCCCCTGCCTCAGTGGCAGTATGGGGGTCGTTGGTGGCTGGAAGCCTTTGGTGAGTTGGGCACCATGACCGTGTCTCTGGGCTCACTTGATGTTCATCTCCCATGAGCCTCCGTGGATCGGGGTTTGGCTCTGGGTGACGTGTCCCCCGTTCGTTTGCTTTTGTGCCGTCTGGCTGCTTTGACGCCGTCGGCCCGTGACTGTGGCCGGCCTGAGGGTGTCTCACTTCACCTGTTGTTGGTATTTTTTTATTATTAAAATGATTGACTCATTTTGTCCTGTCCATCAATTCTCTGCCCTTCCCCACTGTTCCAAAATGGGTGTAACTGAGAGTGAGGGGGCTGTTTGCGTCTGCTGGCTCATCAGCATTTGACTTTTTAATTAATTTGTTTTTTCAGTTGCTTTAGAGAAATGACAGAAAAGGAGAGTTTTCAGGTCATTTAATTCTTTTTTTTTCTAAGAGGAGATGTGATACTTCCAAAGTGTAAAGTTGAGTTAGAAAAGTGTTTTTTTCCCCCAAAAATAAACGACAAGCACTTTCAAGCCCAGCGTTTGTCATTTTTTCCGTTGAAGCTTGACAGGGCAGACAGGAAGGTCTTAGTGCTTGGTGTTGGTGGACAGCAGATTACAAAAACTTTTTAGTCCAAACACGGCATTTTTCTACAAATTCTGCAATTCAAAACGACAGTGTATTAAATACCAGAACGAGAGCTAAATACATAGTAAATACATCCGAATTGCTACACTACCATTTTAAATAAGGCCATGACGGTTCAACGTGTACAAAAGCAAAGCAACAGCAGACAAGGTTAAATCAATATATGTTCTCTCTAGTAATTACATTTAAAAAGTATTTGTACAGAAATCTTTACATCTATTTACTAAACTTGTAAAATCTTTAAGGGGGTGTGGCTTGCTGGCATGCACAGAAAGGTCTTTCTTAGGCTGTTTGGCTATAGGTGGAGTTCTGGGGGCGGAGTAGAACCGGGCTTTGAGCATCAAGGGGTGGAGCAGCACTGTGCTTTGGTGCTTAGCAGGGAGTCTGCCTCATGAGGCCCAGCTGCTACCCACAGTATAGTGCTTCTGTGGGTCGGTACTGGTCTGGACAAATGGAGCGAGTGAAATGAGCAGGGCTGGACCAGACCAGGACAACAACACTGTTCTGATGTGGTGTCACAGAGCACATGGGTGGCCTCTATGTGACAATGATAACAGACCTGTGATGCAGATGAAGACAGATGATTCCCAGGGTGTCAGTCTCGGGGGTGTTGGTGAATTTTATAATATGGTTGAATGGTGCCACCTGGATAGTGGACAATTGGAGACTCTTCTGGGTAACATAGCCTCATGGGTAATGTAGTACAGAGGGAACGATCTATGCCGAGGGGTGCCCAACTCCAGTACTGGAGGGCCGGAGCTCTGTGTAGCTTCGTTCTTTCCCTGTTCCACCATAAATGATTCAGCTCAAGAGCTGTGTAGTAATTAGCACAAGGAGTTGAATCAGGTGTGTTAAATGAGGGGAAACCCAAAAATGTGCAGGACTTGGGCACCCCTGCCCTACATAATACCAGTGTGGGGATATCTGCCAATAAAATTCATGTCATATGCAAATGTTTTTCCTGACATTGTGTCATTCTGTAACCATGACCTTCATACCTGTGAGGTGCTGCTTCAGAAATGCTGGAAGAGTCAGATTTGAAAAAACAGCATGATATATGTCTGTTGTTTTTCTCTAGTTCACATTTGTAGACAGGCATAGAGGGTTGTTCGTCCAACGATCTGTCCTGCAGTTTAACGTTCATGTTTAAAGTTCACGTTAAGTATGCAACCTTTTCAGCACAAACCCAGTACCATTAGCCCCTACTAAAAAAGTATGAGATCTTTGACAATGTGCAATTTGTTAGATCGGATATTTATTAGCCTTTTGCGGTTAATTTGTTGGCTTGCACACCAGAACCTTCCCAGCAGCTGGTGGGTCGGGTTCACAGAACAAACTTAAATATAATTGGTCAGGAAGCATTAGGGAACACCAGGAGACCAGCACGGGCGGCTGGGACAGTGACCCGTTAAACTAGAGGTGCTGGCGGCTCGGTGTCTGTGAACAGGCCGACGGCATGAAGGAAGTCAAGGAGAGGAAGTGACTCATGCAAGAGACATGGAAATGAGACCGACAGGAAGCGGGTGAAGAGGGCATCTAGTGAAGTGACCGGCCCCGCCCACTCTCCACGGTTAAACACCCTCAGAGCACACGCACCACCTACACACCCCCTTCATTTTATTACAGTGTGACTTGGGGAGCAGCGGATTGGCACAGAAAACAAATGAAATGACAATAGGTGGATCGGTCTGCTTTGAGATGTTTGGACAGGGTGAGTGAGGTCACTCGGGCCCCTGCAAGGCTGTTCAGGGATGGGGGGCATTTGTAAAAATAAGCAGGTGGGGTCACACATCCTTACAGAGCTACGGACGCCCCTGCAGACAGGCTGCCATCACCCCCCGGACCTCACCAGAAATTTTTTATTGTACATGGATGAAGGTTTAAAAAGTAATAGTAGCAGCACCTGGAACATACCATTACTGATACAGCTCCGGGGGGTACACGCACATGCCTTTACATGGACAAGCACAGCACAGACGCTCCAAAACCATCAACAAACACCAGGACAACTCTGAGGAGAGAGGCCCCTTCCATCCTGTGGGCAGAACGGAAATCCCAAACCACCAATAGACAACAGGATGGCTTTGATTGACAGGTGAAGTCCTTCCCACAGGCAGCACAGAGACAGCAAATCCACCAAGGAGAGCTTTGATTGACAGGAGAGGCCCCTCCTACGGGCAGTGCTTCGGAAAGGTTACCCTTTGCCCTACAGCTCGCTCCGTCAGGCGTCTTGGGGCAGGGCTCTGGAGCGACACACTAATCTCAGTTCAGGTGTGTGTGTCTGTCTGTGTGTGTATGTGTGTGTGTGTGTGTGTGAATGCACCTCTCTCTCCCGCTTGCTCTCTCTCTCCGTGTATCAGTTGTCCGTGTGGCCAGTACTGAAGAGCCCCCTCGGGTCGGTTCTGGCCAGCTTGGCGGGCGGCTCCAGCGATTCCTCCCCCAGACCAGAGGAGTCAGCGGGGAGGGTCAGTTCCTGGCACTCATCATCACTATCCTCTTCCTCATCCTCTTCCTCCTCTGAGGGAAGCAGAGTGTGTGTGTGGGGGGGGGGTGATGGTTAGTGGGGGAGGCGAGCGTGCAGACGAGCAAGCTGTGAGCTGGGAGAGGTGACCCATACCTTTATCAGGATCCAGTGTGTTCAGGCTTCTGCCCAGACTGGCAAACTGAGGAGGGGTAACAACCAGGTTAGAGTCCATGAAGCAGACCTTTCCCATCATGCCTCTGGAGGTCTGGGCTCCGCCTCCAACCTTCACTAAACAGGACCAGGAGCTAAACCCGCTGGCTTTTTAAACCCGCTGTGTGTCTTGCGTCTGTCCCCAGCCCATGTTCCCTCCTGGCAGGAGGCCCTCGGACACCTACCTCCCCCATGACGGCGATGGGCGTCTCGCCCTTGGCCTGGGCCACCCGCTGCTCTATCAAGTAGTACATGTACTCGTCGTACAGCAGCCGGATCAGGTGGAAGGAGCCGAAGCTGGCGGCGCTACGCAGGGTCAGGTCGCGAATCACCATGGAACTGGGGGTTAAAGGTCATCGCCAGGACGGGGCAGGGCATGGAGGAGCGGGGAGAGGCAGGAATCAGGGCACAGCGGGGGCTACGAGTTTTAACCACCCCGAAAGCCCCAGCACGATCCATGTGGGAAGGCGCTGATTCACTTCAGTCAAAACCGGCCAACTCACCTGTAGAAGGACCACTTGAGCAGGAAGAGTTTAGCCGCCTTGGGAAAGGTGGCGCTGGCCTGGTAGGGCTTTAGGACCTGGGAGACAACTCCATCCAGCCAGGCTGCCCACTGCTCCAGCGAGTTCTGCTGCTGCAGCGTGAGCTTGAAGTCCTGCTCCAGTTGCTGGACCAGCCGGTCCTCACAACGGCACACCCACGAGGCCTGCTCCTTGAGGGGAAAGGGGGAGACCGGCAGGGTCAGCCAGTTAGCCGGCGGCTCGCTGTGGTAACAGAGCTGCTGCTAGCTACACCCGCCCCCTCTACGCGGACACAGGGAGAGCCCCCTTGGTGCTATCGCTACGGAGAGCCGGGTGCCAGCACACGCACGGCTACAACCGACTACGTGACCCACGCACCCCGAAACCTGTTCCAGACAGAGCCAGGGAGAGATGTCTAGAGGGAGAGAGGAAAGAGAGGTCAGCATGTACCTCTGGCAGCAGTGGAGCATGGATGGGGGGGGGTGTGGGGGGGGGCTGGGTGCTAACCTGCACATTGGCGAAGTCCACACGGTTCAAGTCACTCAGCATCTGGTTGATCTGCGCCGTGTTCTGCAGGACTGCCCGCGCTGCCTGGGCCAGGTGATTGAGGGACGTATACCGGCGCAGGGTCTGCGCAAATGCACTGGCAGACGTCACCTGCAGGGGGCGCCAATTTGGAGAATTAGGATGGGATGGGTGGGGTATCTGTATATTGTACTGGCATGCATTTCTCATGTGACTTCAACAGTGTGTTTATTCTCTTCAGATGCACTGGCTTGGCGTGTGAATGTGGGGAGGTGACCGCTAACCTTGATGCGAACCATCTCCTCAGGGATGTTCATCATGGCATTGGTCAACCAGCTCTCCAGGCTCTTGGCAAAGTTGCGGATGGCTTGTGTTAAGGCACCTGCGTGGCAGTAGACACTTGGTCAATTTCTTTCTGCATGCAGATGGGACTGGACACAATGTTAGCATGAGTGGTGGGTGAACTATTACCAGGACTAAGGGATAAGCTGAGAATGAGCGACAGTGGTGCTGACATGTTAGGACACTCAGTGTGGATGAGCTGGACATTAGCATTAGCAGTGTTGTCATGTTAGCAGGACACTCACTGGGGATGAGCTGGACATTAGCATTAGCAGTGTTGTCATGTTAGCAGGACACTCACTGGGGATGAGCTGGACATTAGCAT
>JABJVO010000093.1:1484530-1501308 GCA_026770805.1 Boulengeromyrus knoepffleri
GGGCGGGGCAGGAGGAGTGGGGGTGGGAGGGGCCGGCGGCTGGCCAGGAGCCACGCCCAGAGCGCCCCCTGGCTGCTGCGTGGGCTGCTGCAGCTCCTCCACGTAGCCTGGAGTAGCCATCACCACGGTGGGCAGTCTGCACTGCAGGGGGAAGAAGGAGCCGTCAAAAGTCACGTTCACACACAACTCAACCACCATGACATCCGGCAGGTTCCACCCTGCGCTCATGTGGCCGTCCTGACACACGTCCATTCCACCAGGTCCTCCCCACTTTGCCAGCGATTTACCCAGAGCCATAACCCTGAATACCATGCACCATGCACAAGCCCGCCACAAATACCAAGAGTCTGATCTATTCAGGACCAAAAAAAACCCCGTTTGACCCCTGTCAGCGTGTCATTAGAGGCACCATGAGGCACAGACCCACGGCACAGCCCACTCATGCGCAACCACGACGCATATTTAAGTGCGACTTTCAGCCACGGATGCTTGACCTGCATTTCATGCGACGCGTTGCTCCGACTGCGTTATGAACGGCCGAAGGCATTACTCGGGACTGCCTCTGTCACGGCGTGCCAGCTGTCAGCGGTTACGGGAAGAGAAACTGAGGAAAGGACAGGGCTGTGGGGGTGGTTCTGATGTAATGTGATAGCTGGAATTCATGGCTGCCCCCCTCTAGGGCGTCCCCCCCCCCCGCAGCCAGCCTCAACCACACAGGGCTCCGGTTTTGTGTTTCATCCCAGAGATGTTTTCATCTCCAGGTGCTGAGCGTTTCAAAGGAAACACGCCACAGGCATGCAGAAAACACATCGATTTGAAAGAAAAAACAGCAGGCTGGACTAAGTCCAGCCCCAGTTATGGAAAAAAGTAGCAAGACAACAAAGCCTTTGTGCCAAAAACAATCATTTCATCAAAAATTCACTCCCATTGTTACATTTCTCATTTTTTCCACAAAACAAGCATTCTGTCTGTTCTGTCTCACTGGCAGATTCTGTCTGTTCCGTCTCACTGGCAGATTCTGTCTGTTCCGTCTCACTGGCAGATTCTGTCTGTTCAGTCTCACTGGCAGATTCTGTCTGTTCAGTCTCACTGGCAGATTCTGTCTGTTCCATCTCACTGGCAGGCTTGAGGGTCAGGATGTGGCTCCTGATGCTTGTGAAAGGGAGACAGTGACTTGTGTTGCTTGAGTGACCAATTATGTTCTTATACACAGAAATGTCCCTACGAGCAGCACGGCACAGAGACACGTGATGAGAAACACAGAAAGCAACACTCACAGCTGAATTGAAAGAGCAACCGGTGCCTCGGCATGAGTGCACAGAAGTCATCAACGCTCTGTTGACTCAATAACTGCAGAGTTCAGACTTTCTCTGGCATTAACTCCAGCACAGAAACTGTGCACTGGGAGCTTCATGGAATGGGCTTCCATGGCCGAGCAGCTGCATGCAGGCCTCACATCACCAAGTGTCTGATGGAGTGATGTAAAGCACACTGCCACTGGACTCCGGAGCAGTAGAAACGTGTTTTGTGGAGTGATGAACCATGATTCCCTGTCTGGCGGTCTGATGGATGACTCTGGGTTTGGCAGATGCCAGGAGAATGGTACCTGACTGTATTGTGCCAAGTGTAAAGTTTGATGGAGGAGGGATAATGGTATGGGGTTGTTTATCAGGGGTTGGGCTTGGCCCCTTAGTTCCAGTGAGGGGAACTCTTAATGCTTCAGCACAGCAAGACATTTTAGACAATTCTAGTTTTCCAACTTTGTGGGAACCGTTCCTGTTCCAGCATGACTGTGCCCCAGTGCACAAAGCAAAGTCCATAAAGACATGGTTGGGCGAGTTTGCTGTGGAAGAACTTGACTGGCCCACACAGAGCCCTGACCTCAACCCCATCAAACACCTTTCGGATGAACTAGAATGGAGATTGTGAGCCAGGCCTTCACGACCAACATCAGTGCCCAACTTCACAAATGCCCTTCTGGATGAATGGGCAAAAATTCCCACAGACACTCTCCGAAATCTTGTGGAAAGTCTTCCCAGAAGAGTGCCAGCTGTTATAGCTGCAAAGGGGGAGCAGCTCCATATTGATACCTATGGTTTACAATGGGATGTGATAAAAGTTCCTGTGGGTATAATGGCCAGGTGTCCCAATACTTTGTCCATTTAGTATATGTTATGCCCAAGGTCTCACGGTGTGTCACAGCAAAACCAGCCTGCCAGTCGTAATCAGGGGCTGGGAGAGGGTGCATCTCCACTTATGTAGCATGCCACGTGCCACACAGACAGTCAGTGTCACGCGTTTTCCCCAGCTGCCGGCTCTAAGGCAGCCGCCGTTGCACCCTAGACAAAGTGCATCCCTTTTGCATGCGAGCCCCTTTCTAACCCACGTCTGCACCATCTGTTCAAAGGGTGTGTTTTAGAAAGACGGTAATAGAAAAAACAGAAGCGGATAAGGGCTTTTGTTTTCCCCAGAAAGCTCTCCGAGGAACTTCCTGTATGAGAAAAAAATAGTCTGTACTGAAATAAAGAAAGGATATACGCAGGAGAGATGCTTCCGCAAGAGCATGCAAGCCGCAGCCACATCGCCCTGTCCCCAGTAGCGTGAAACCTGATGCGGGACCTTCTGACCAATGTGGAGAAGCTTGTCTGATAAGCCAGCCGCCCTCGGCACAGGCTGTCAAGGTCAGACACAGGCTACAGCGCCCTACCCTTAGACACAACATGCTGATTTAACTCACAACCCTTTCTATAATCGTTATGTCTACCCCCCTGTTTATTTAAACCAACCTACAACTACTTAATTTATTTTTTTTCTTTACTATAGAATAACTAATTTATGGTGACCTTAATATATTTTTGTCAAACGCTTTGGGGATACTTTGTTGGGAAAGGTGCTGTATTAAAACATCTAACTAAATATACACTATTTTTAAGTAAGACATTTCAATACAACTTTATTGAAAAAAGCATGTGGAAGGAGGCCAGTCTCATGCACAGTCAGATGCTGGAAACACAAACATTCTGACAAGACCATTTTCACAAATCTGTACACAATATGTCTGCTTAATTTGCGTTACACCCATATTAACCTCGATCAGTTTATGTGGGAGTCTTGTCCTGATTTCCCTGTGTAATTACTTGCAGTAATTTTTCAAGGAGCATTTGTACTACACAGATATTGCATATTTTTTCCAGACAGGCAACTGATGGTACAAGAACTTCAATTGCGTTCTGCTGATCATTTTATTTATCTATGATTACAGCAGGGAATAAACTATCTTAACGAGTCAAGCACCAACTCGCTCTATTCTGTAGGAGAACACAAATTAAGCAAATCAGGATAAGGATTTTTTATTCACCTCGCAGCTTATTACCAATAGAAAACATATGGAGAGGGATGGACTGGTCGTTGGGGCTACAGGGGGAATTCCCAACAGGCTGGCCTATCGTGGGCCAGGACTAAAATATAAGTCCATTCCTGTGTAGGGATCAGTAGGCCTATATATTGCCAGTGTTATCATTTAAAATTCTAAGAGACCATAGAAACTGGAAAGTCCTTCAGCATCCCTACAGCCTTTACATAGATTTTTGTCAGCACAAGTGTGACACCTCACCAGCACTGTTAACCTGCTCAAATGTCCAAATAACAACTGTAGTTAAGCGGCTGAGAGCCAGGGTGTCGTGCATAACAAACACAATGCAGCCCTCGAGGACAGGGACTTCAGGATGGGCTGGCCTGATGTAAGGGCTTCCTAGATCAAAATCATTCAAGCTTTAATTTCCATTGTGGACGAAGCTATTGAGTGCTGTCAATCACTGACTAACTTCACCTTTGCTACTCTGTAAGGTCACGCTGGAATCACTGATAGATCATGCTTCGTAATCACACCCACCATAGTTTCAAGCAAAATAACAAGCAAAACCTGGAGTACTAGGTAAGGAGACTTGCAGTCCTGATAATTAAAGCATCAAACGAAATTTACATTTTAACTTGAGATTTAAATTAATGTAATTAAACGGTATTAAAGGCATGATGTCAATTATGTCACTGCCATAATTTATAAAATATGTTCATTGGCACATAATTTGGGTCAAATTTTGCATGTAAAATAGGTGTTCACATCGTTACTACTAACCCCAAAGGGTTCAGTGTGTCAGCCTCATTTGGTTTAATTATTTAAACTATCCAAAGTAGTTTAAAATGGTGCTTGAATAATTTATTAACATTAATATTTTTGTCATATTATTGATTTGTGTTGTCGAACCATGGACCGAAGTGACGACACACAAGATTTTGTCCATGTCCGATTTCTTTTAAATAACTGCCACGGTTGACTAAGAATAATTTCGCCAGGCCTGAGTTTGAGGTTCAAACATAGTAGATCTTGCAAAAACGCAAAAAACAAACAATCATGACCTAATGACCACAGATAGCTATTCTGTATCGCTCCTCTCACAAGACGACTGAGTGTTCAGTGACAGATAATCGGCTGACTGCGGAGTGCAGTGCGGAGGGGACACTGGACAGGCTGTCCTCCGCCGACACCAACAGCCCACTCTTCTCATTCCGCCTTTCTCCAATAACGGTTCTCGCTTGATCAGCTCCACGATCATTTTCCACCATCGTGATCCTGTCATATCAATCGCACACTTTTCTCATCAGCGTGGCACCTCAAAGCTTTTCGGTTTTTCTTTTTTAATATTTAGAGTCGCGCGACTGCGTTCGCTTACGCAGATATAGTTACATACTGTTTATAATACATTTCTTTAATAGTTTTACTACTTAAATGTATTTTTACTCTGCACATTGTTTACTTTCACATATTGTGTAATGTTTATATATAGTTCACTTCCTATTTGTGATTGCATCGACATGGGAAGTCACGTAATCTCCTTGCATGTAACACAATGACAGTGAAAACTTTTGAATCTTGAATGGATGGTGGTAACAATGATTGTGCGCAGCTATCAAATTAGTGATACACTCTGTTTGTGTGTAGCTCTCTGATTTAGCAGCGTGATGTACATGTACCGCTTTCATTAACCACCTTGCAGACGAGTCCGCAAACCGGTCGTCTTAGCCTTAATTTGATCCGGTAAAATTAAGCTAAATTGGTCCGTCCGGTGTGAATTAAACAGTCTGTTTTCGTTATTTCATCTTTTTAAACATGGCCAAGTGTTACAGGTGTGTTACATGTTTTTCAAAAAGTTCGTTTTGAGCCATTTGTTAAACAAACGCCATAGCAGTTACTTGCTCTGCGCAGCGTCTGCGTAGCTCTTGGTCAAACCTAAGCCGCACTGGCACCGGATGGAAGTTCAGCCCAACTGCACTTGGTTGGTTCCATGCCTCCAGTGCATCAGTAAATTAAACAAATACAGATATACATGAACTCGACCTTACGTGTGGTTTCTCAACGATGAGTAACGAATGACTTTAACGCGAAAAACTATGGGAAGCGCATAATCTGGAGTTTGACTCTTTTGAGGAAAAAGAGACTGAATGAAGGAAAGCCGCTATACACGGCGCATAGCCAGCTGGTCGGTAGTTACATGCTGAAGAGTGAAGAGAACAGACACATGGACGTAAATAGCGGTTAGAAGTAAGACCGGACCCCCAGCACTACTCACTAGAGAGCGCGGCCTTGCGCTTCCCCACCACTTTTCATTGGGGCTACTTAACGCCTCGTCATCATTGGCAGGTCGCTGGTTAAGCTCGCCTTACAATTGGCTAACGCCTAATGTCAATCACGCAAGACCCCCCCCACCGGCCGCCGTCCCCTCCCTTTCCCGTCACCCCACCCCTAACACACTTCCCTGTTTGACACCCCTACTCTGACAGCCGCGGAAGACGATCTGCCAAGCATATGGCTCGTCGACTTTCGCTGGCACAGACGAAACTTAGAAAAAGCTGCTTATAAACGCAGATCCTCACAATATTTGTAAGAGTCCGTGTGAGACTGCGGCAACCATAAACAACGACTGTTCAAAGTGAGCAGGAAAACGTTTGCTTGTAAAATACAAAATTTTACCAAAACCACACGAACGACACGTACCTCGCCACTTCCCGCTTTCTACTTTGTAATATTAGCCATTTTACCCATTGCTCTAGTTTCCCGGAGTCCGGCAAAATACTACGTTTCTGAAACAAAACCAAATAAAGTACAGCAACCTCGCACATTACAACACCCGCCATTTTGTACTCCAATCACGGATTTGACATCGTCATAACAACCGCCTGCAAGTGGAAAGCGGCTAGGCACAGATACAGCACTCGCACCCCCGCCTCGATCCAGCAAGCTATGTGGGGCTACAGAAACAACAAACGAGGAAATAACAGCAGTGTTTCCGATCGTTTTCATTTAAAAAATATTTGACGACGAATAAAGTTTTCGTTTTCATCACCTTTGATCTCCAGTGGATTTTCCTCCGGTATTTTTGGCGTTGTTATTTTTTAAAGGTTCGGGTTGTTGTTGTTGATTCTCGTTGCTGGGTTCTTGTCGCCAGGACTACCGTGGCTATGGCGCTTCGTCCTCACCGGGGCAACTGTTGCTACCCACCTAGTTTCATCCCTCCCTCTCCTAGCTATTGATTGGCTAAATTGCGAAACGAACTATTAACTTGTTTTCCTACGATAGGGCCATTCACTTGTCAATAAACTGCCTCTCGTTTTATTCGCAAGAAGGCTCTGTCAATCACATAAAGGAACTGCGCAATTTAAACCTACTCCAAATTCTTCTGCAATTGGGCCATTCAACTGTCAATCAAACTGGATTATTACTATTAGACTGGAAATCTATCGATGTGTGTGTGTGTCTCATTTCCAATAAGCCTTTTACTGGTATTTTTTGCTTTTTGTTCAGTCATTTTTAAATATTTATCACCTAAATGGAATAATATGTCAATCTAGGTGAATCATTAGTTCTAAATGTCAGGTAGTATCGCTCAAACTTAATCAACTAAGCAACACGTCTAGAGTCTAGAAAAAATATGTAGTGGGATATAATGTTATGTGAGATCATTCTCAGTGAAATACATCTATATGTCCCTATATTCAATACATTTTTATTGCAAAATAATGTATATACAAATAGTGCTTATTACTGTAAATTTCATTTTGCGGAGAAATATGTAAGCTACACAAATTCATCGAACACGCAAAGGGGAAAAGTTATACCCACATTTAATACAATATCGAAACTTAAATGCTAACTGTTCCCATTTCCACAAACATGGTGCATAACATTTAACGCAAAAACTTGCAAACACACTTGTCTGGTTTCAGTCCCATTATAACGGCCTGATGGCAAGATTTAGCATAAAACAAGACAGGATGTCAAGAAACAAAACAAGTGTGTAGATTACCTTATAATTATAGGTTCATGCTTTTTTTTGAAAATTTTACAGAGACTTTTTAAAAGTTTTCTAAACTGAATTATCCATTGAGAAAAAAAACACCAGCTCGGAGTATCGGTTCAAAACACTTTGTAGAGACTGTAATGCACCTTCACGGGGCTGCGTCATGTCGGCTGTCTAATTACACGTACAAAGTGTTACTTTGGCAGCGTAGGTGTAACTTTAACTCTGGTACGCCATGTGCCAAGCAGCGCAAACATAAGAATCCCGTCAGCTCTTCTTGTTTCATCCTGCCTTTTTTTTTTATCGCTGAAAAGCAGTCGGTATTGGGTCCAGCACAGAGAGCGTTTCTCTGAGCTATACGCGCTTGTCGAAATGTCACATCTCAGAATTACCCAAAATGTCCAATTACACGCCATGATTGTTTATCGCTCCTATTAAGACTACATGAAGCGATTAAGGATGTTTGGTCTGAGTGCTATTTTGCTTGCAAAGATCAGAAAATGATGCGGAAAATGCCAACCGCGCAGTCACTGTCAGTTGTAGGTCGCTTTGTTACTTCCGCTCGAGGTGAGGAACCTTTGGCTCTCAGGCTGTAGATAATGAAATGCAGACTTAGCCCCTAGCTGCTCCTATTATTATGCTCAAACTCCTTATCGGTTGCTTAAAGGTCACACTATTTCTGCATGTCGCAGGGTAACGCTGGGTGTCCTGACACGACCCCAAGGGTGTCAGTCAGAGGCGACATCCAGGGGTGGCTTAGATGCAGCAGGGGGCGCGGTTGGTACTCTGAGGAAAAAACATTAGCTTTGATGTGTTTTTTATTGTTGGAAAAAAATCCCATTATAAATCATTCAAATTGTTAATGCAAAACCATAAATGACCACAGAAAACATGAATGAAACACTTTCTATTGCACTGCGAAACATAAAAAAGTAATAATCTTAATAAATCGCCTGAAAACAACTAATTAGAAATTAATTGAATCATGTTTATTAGTGATCAATATTTAATTATATTATATATGAATTCAAATGCTGATAAAAAATAAATAAATAATGCAAAATTATTATTCCTTGCACTGCATGTGATCTGCTTTTTTCAGACCTTTCTCTGGCTGATGCATCAGTTGCATTGGCAGCCAACAAGGATTTTGCACATTCGTATGCATTAAGTTGGAGCTGGCCCTGAGGATGGAGATACAGGTGGAGGGAGGTGACAAGGGGACAGAAAGGTCATCTGTCATCAGATGAGACATACCCCTTTGGAAAACGCTCTGCTGATTATGCCGCGTCCTGTCCCGACATTGTCTCCGTAAAGGTCCCATCCTCTATCTCGTTCGACTATCTGTGGCTCTGCTGCTGCCTGTGGGTTGCGTGTCCCACCCCAATATAAGGGGGATGTAGGGGACCAGGCGGCACACAGCAGTGACCAAGGCAAAGAGCAGCAGCCAGGAGGACAGGAAGACCACCAAGGAGGACAGGAAGACCCCCAAAGAGGACAGGAGGACCCCCAAAGAGGACAGGAGGACCCCCCAGGAACATCCGCTTTACCGCACGACACTGCAAAGCTCCCCCCCCTTCCCCGGCCGGCTATGTGGAAAGGTGCACTGCTGGCCGCTTGCCTTCTGGTGGCCAGAGTTGGGGCCACCGACACTCACCCTGCCTATGGGGTCAAGCTGTGCGGACGTGAGTTCATCCGAGCCGTCATCTTCACCTGCGGGGGGTCCCGCTGGAGGAGGGCTGCGGACACTGCGGGTGAGACTGGAAGCATGCCCGTCTCTCTCTCGGTCTGTGTCTCTGTCTCTATGGTCTCTCTTTGTCTTTTTGCATTACAGTCTGTCTGTCTGTCTGTCTGTCTCTGTGTCTGTCTCTAACTTTGTCTCTCTAGTTCTGCCTTTTTGTATTGTGGTCTGCCTGAGTCTTGGTCTTTCTGTGTTTTTGTATTACAGTCTGTCTGTTGGTCTGTCTCACTGACTTTGTCTATCCCTCTTTTTATATTGTGGTCTGCCTGTGTCTCGGTCTTTCTGTGTTTTTGCATTACAGTCTGTCTGTTGGTCTGTCTCACTGACTTTGTCTATCCCGCTTTTTGTATTGTGGTCTGTTTATCTGTCATTTTGTATCACATGTCTGTCTGTCTCTTTCTTTTTGCATTGCACTTTGTCTGTCTGTCTGTTTCTCTGTTAGTCTGTATGTCTGCTCTTCTCCCTGCTTATATAAAATATCTGTGAGCATCCATCTGTCCATTTCTTTGTAAAAGAATTTTGTCTCTATTTCCATGGAAACTTGTTTTTCTTTTGCCATTCTCTGTGAACATCAATGTGTCCACCTCCGTGTCATCACCTTCTCAGTTGTAACCCGGTTTATCATTTAATGTTTGGAGAGTTTGGTGGACAATCATGTTGCCTGTAGGGGGACACATGTTCGGACTGGACAATCACGACGCTGATGATGTTACTGGTTTCCCATCCTCCCACCCAGATGACTTTATGGAAGACCATTTCGGACCCCGCAATGAGGTCTCGGATAGCTGGAGCCCAAATGCCATCCCCGGACTTCCTTACCAGCAGTTCCCTGCAGCGGAGACCCCCCGCTGGAGCCCCTGGAGCCGGCCGGTGCGATCCCTCATTTCAGAAGAAGTACTGGAGGCGCTGCGCACCTCTGACCGCAAGGGCCGTGATGTGGTGGTTGGGCTCTCCAATGCCTGCTGTAAGTGGGGCTGCAGCAAAAGTGAGATCAGCTCCCTGTGCTGAGCACAGTGTTATGCCAGCAGGGGGCGCCAAAGGACTGCCCAGCCTTCGGGGTCACGTCCCTGCAGGGGCCTCGTGGGAGGCAGACTCCAAGTCCTTTGATCTTGTACAGACTAGCCGTCCTCACAGTAGTGTTGTTTGCCTCATTCTGCTCTGAACGATGTTGTAGTTGTAACATGTAGGGTTTCCGAGTCCCTCTATAGATTTTAATAAAGCTGTTGTTTAAATTGTTGTGCATCTCTCATTGTAACCGCAGTGGAACTGACTTAAAAGTACAGCATTAGCACAGCTCAGCACTGAAAGATAGGGGACCTGGAGACTGCCAGGCAAACCTGCTCCCCTAATGATTAAGGGCTCTTCAGCATCGCGCAAGTGCCTGATTGAAATGCCATTACGCTGATTAACAAACCAGCGGAATGCTCTGACATTATTTCAGAGAAACCACAAAAAATAAGGCTTAATTTTTCATTTCTTTATAGTTTCTGTATAATTCAGCATTCATTGCCCTTCTCAGTATTTTCAATGAATTGTGAAAAACATACAGGTTTCACTCTGGTGGAGGGAAGGTCTGTTCTGTATAATATCAATGCATTATATTGATGTGTTTTGATGTTCCTTATTCCAAAAGGTTTGAACAAAGGAATGTATATTGATGAGATGTTATTCAATGTCCTGGGGAATTTCTCTTTTTGCCTTTGCTCTCGTTGAGGCGTACAGCCACAAATAGAGGTGAAGGCAAGCCTGGACGTCATGGTGCAGGGATGGAGGTCATGGTGCAGGGATGGAGATCATGGTGCAGGGGTGGAGGTCATGGTGCGGGGGTGGAGGTCATGGTGCAGGGATGCAGGTCATGGTGCAGGGATGGAGGTCATGGTGCAGGGGTGGAGGTCATGGTGCGGGGGTGGAGGTCATGGTGCAGGGATGGAGATCATGGTGCAGAGATGGCTGGTATCAGGTGTCCCTGGAGCCATTGGGGTTCAAGGGCCCTACAGCAACATCAGCTTGCAAACCCTGGGATTTGAACTGGCGATATTCTGATCAGGGACATAGAATGCCAGCTCACTGAGCCACACGTGTCCCCCAGTGAAAAAGAGCATAGGCTCCAGGTGAGGCTCAAACTCACAGTGTCAGCATGAATCCATCAGACACGGCCATATTAGGACCGCACCCTAACCAATCGCATCATAGGCCACCTTACACGCCCACAGCCAGAAAACTGATGAGGTGATGGATCTCTGGCAGCTGTCTGCATTGCTCCTGTTCAGAAAGTGTAAAGCACGGAACACACCAAGCCCATTTTCAGCTGACGGGACGTGGGTGAGAGTTGGTCATTGCCTGCTGAGCCAGTGTCTGTGACACCATTGGACAAGGTTTGTTAATGTTGGCGCTGTTTTGGATGATTTAGCATGTTGAATTGGTGTCGGCTTGGTGTGCGCCTGGCTTAAGAAAGATCGTGTCAGCCTCCAGTAATGCCGTTTCAAAAGCCGCAGTGTGCTTTCTATCCGCCATCCTGAAGGGGGCAGTATGTAATGATGAGAGCTAAGACACATTTTAACTCCATGTGCACCAGAGGAAACAGATAAAATTCTCCACTTTACTTGTGACATGCAGAAAATGGCTACATTTACTTCACTAAAACATAAACAGCTGCAATACTTAGTGAGCAATACTTAGTGAGCAATACTCATGGGAAATGTGGCTTTGCAGGCATGTGTGCACGAGGTCACAGTCATCCGTCGTCTGTGCCTGTTACCAAAGTGTGGGTCAACAACACACATGAAAAGTGGCTCAAGGAATAATATTACTGATCTTGTTTAAATCTTCCACATTTCTATATCCCCCATCGCCTTCTTTCATCTTGTCTCCGTGATCTAAAATTTCACTACAATTCCAGAACAGACTGAGCTTACATGAGGCCCAGGTATTGTTCAGCTGCCAGGTGTGAGAGCAACAAGGTGGATGACCTCATAAGATTTCACAATATTGTAACATAGCAATTTAAATGTGGGGGTACAGCCGACAGTTAAGTGAATGCTGGGAAGTGGGGGGCACTGTGATATCTAGTTACAGGTCTTGCTTTGTGAAAAATGATGACACAACATCTCACTCAACAGCAGTAATTCTGTCTCTTCATTTCCCCCTACAGGCAATTTCAGTAGTTGCGCCTTCAAGAAATTGCTGAAAACAGATAGGAAGAGCTTATTTTTCATGTAAATGAAATGAATGTAAATTTAAGGCAATAAAGACAAACAGTAAATGGAAAAAAAGCTCACATAACTGAAATGATTACTTTTTAAAGTGTTTACGAACAGCTAAAATATGTAGATTTTTTATTTGTAGAGATCATTCCTAATATAAAACTGTTTATGGCTCACTGATCTATTTATGTTTGGCAAATTCGCAAGGTGAAATGGCTCAATATTTATTATTTTAATGGAAGTTAAAGGGCCAGGTCAATGTACCCTTAGGTTAGGCTGGTTTCACTGGGCCACTTTCACCATTGGCAAGATAATTTCATCTGCTATAGAAATTATTATCTTAAACTAATGTAAATAACAAATCTGTCACAGAGTATCTTGTCTCTTCTTTGTAGGTAGTAAAGCCTGCTAACCAATCCCAAGGATGATGATGATGACGACGATGACGATGATGATGACGATGATGATAATAATAGTAACAACATGGGCACATTCTTTCAGAGTAACACAATATGTAAACATGTAGCAAAACATTTTCCAGGGGGCAGTTTCAGAAAGCAGGATTTCTTACTTAGCCAAATAACTTGCTGGATTTAAGGTAGCCTGAGCTAGATAGACTTTGTCTTTGTCCACTTACATTTAGCCCAGACTATTTTAAATCAAACACGTTATCCAGAAGAAAGAGAAATCCTGCTTCCTGAAACATGCCCCTGCTTTTTGAAACAGGCCCCAACACACTAGAATAACAGGGAAACTAAACAACCACTCGCTGCAAAGTGAAACAATCAGATTCTTAATTAAGCCAAGCAAGGACTTCCAGTTGAAGCACAAATGAGCAGACTGAAGCGGTTTGACTTTGGCTGTGGTGTGCGAAAATCCAGTGCACTGGAGGACTGGAGAAGTTAATAATACTTGGAAAAGCTGAAGGGAAAAGGACTCATTCATCACAACAACGAACATGGCCACACGCAACAGGTGTGTCAGAATGTTTAGTCATTCAGACACACTTGATTCCCAGTGCTAAACTAGGATGCAGTTTGTTGCCATGAGAAGTCCGAAGATCCGGACAACTGTAAATACATGACAAAATGCATATATTTGTACAAAAGGGCAGACTCAACACTTCAATGGTGGGGTTTCCACCTCTACTATGCATGTGAAGGTGATTAGTTGTCATTGTTGACACGCCACAGCACACAACAACAGTAATGTGTGTCCTCTGCATGTAACCTATATGTGACATCACACACATATTGGGCAGCAGTGTTGGGGGCGGTACCTTGCTCAGGGTATCACAGTGGTACTTTGCTGGTCATTGATTTGAACCAACAATCTTTCAATAACATGTAGGCTTCCCTAACCAGCAGCCCACGACTGCACCATGTTCTCCCCATGATATACCCAAGGGGGGCGGGGTGTGGCTCAGTGAGTGAGGACTGCAATCAAAATGTCCCCAGTTCCTGTGCCTGGCAGAGTGATTTGGCCCTTAACCCTCACTGCTCCAAGCAATAGCTGACCCTGCCGTCTGAGTTGTATGTTGCTTTGGACACAAGGGTCTGATAAATCATACAGTTTTCCTCTCATTGTTGAAATCCAAAAAATTATGCTGTAAATAATCTCTCAAATGCCCAGTGTTCATGTGGCCTGAGAGCCCGCCAGTGTTGATGGGATGTCATTAACTCATTTGTAGTTCTATGAGAACTACGAAAACTACAGAACTCCAGAGGAAAACGTCAGAGGAAATTGGAAAGGAAGACGATATGGCTCAAAAACAACTATCGCGCTCAAACGCGCGCATCCCTGTAAAGTGGACAAGGACTGCAAACGAAAGTAGAGTGAGAAAGCAGGAGGAGTGGCAGTGACTGCAAGAAGCAGAGTGTTCATTGCAAACTAAGTATCGCTGCGGTCCTCAGGCGTGTTTGTTTCTAGCTGATACCTTTCGACGAAAGGATTAAGGATTCGTTTGGAGAAGGTAACCGCCGCTAAAAGAAAGCAGAGGGGATGGCGGCTTTAGCTGGTCGCTGCGATGCGCTGGGCAGCCACCTTCGGGCTTTCGGGAAGGGCTGTTAATTTACCCTGTGGGACTTGTTCTGTGGAGACGCACGGCCGCCGTTGTTTTTCGATGATGACTTGAGGGTTGTCCTGCTGAAGCGGGCGAACAGCCCGTCAACTAAGCCCAAAGCGGAACCGATGCGGCCTAGCTACGCGGCGGAGCCGGGGACTAGCGTGAATTCTAAGGCAGCCCTAAGGGATCTCCAGCCAGCTTGTGGGCTTTGAGTGTACCTTTAATCACTGTGAGTGTTTAAGGGGTATTGGTGCCGTCAGCGTAATGGTAGAAAAGTCACAGATCTACTAGTGCTTTCAACGTGGGAGAACGTTAGCGCATAGATGGGTGGGTGGCCGGGAAGACTTCGGCCACTGACGGGGGGGTCAGCGAGGATGTGTGACACTGTCTCAGAGATGGATCTGAAGCGCAGGTTTCTGTCGGATCACCGCCCTTGGCTAGACATGGAAAGTACACAGATGGGGCCGAGAACGTGTGGACAGTCTGTGCGGTCCCAGAGTCCCGGTCACACGGGCCGCCCGCATCGCGTGGCCCGGCCTCTTTAATACCCGCTCGCAGGTAGCTGTCCCACCGCAGGGCGTGTTCATTCCGTTCGCTGTTCCTTTGATGCCTGTAGACAGTTAAGGAGCTTTTTAAAAGCTCGGTGGAGTTGAAGATGGATGAATGGAGGGGTGGATGACACTGTTATTTTTCTGTGGTGGTGTGTGTGCTTGACAGTGTCTGCGATGGAGTGGCATCCGGACGAGCAGGGACTCCGCCAGGTTCTTCAACTCTTGAAGGATTCGCAGTCTCCGAACACAGCAACGCAGAGGGCTGTGCAGGAAGTATCCTCTCCATCGCTCACAGGAGGCATGCTGCTGCGGCTGGCGCAACTGGAGCGGAGGCTGTGGGAGATGACCAAGAGGGGCTGATTTTTTGTTTTCCATAACGGAGCTCCATGACCCTTTGTTAAGCTTCAGTGAGAGTTTAAGTGCATCAGCTGTGATCCAGTTACTTGACACTGAAGGGTCTGCTTTGCTGAGCCTTAATGCCAGTAATCTGACCACAGCGTTGGTCTCGCTCGCTGCTGTTCCAGACTCAGCACATTTTTGCTCCCTTCCCTCCCCAAGGCTGCATCCCGAATGTTGTTCTGTCTTTGAATGAGCTGGTCTTTAAGTGTCAGTCTGATGGAGTCAGGGGTGGGGGGATGGGGCTGGGGGGGGTTGCTGTTTTGTTGCCTGTTTTTCTTCCTCTCCCCCTTTTTTTGTCCTTAATGATATTTCCAGAAACTGGAGCAGCTGAACCAGTATCCTGACTTTAATAATTATCTCATATTTGTCCTAACAAGCCTGAAATCTGAAGGTATGGATGTACAACAACATAAAATTATTGTGTTTTCTGCTCTCTCTACACATCAGTTGGCAGTGGTGTTTGTGGAGGTGTATTGCACATTTTGGCTTACATGCGTGCTCTTTGTGAGCTGCCTTTGCACAAGGCACCTTTTACAGCTCAATATCTTTTAAGGGTAAGAGGCTGCCTGCTGCAAAGCTGATTGGCTTGTGGCGTGGAACCGGTGACTTGTGACCAAGTGAATGATGGTGTTTGCAATGCATACTTGCTAAGATAAAGCAGTCCTTTTCTTAGTAAAAAAAAAAATAAAAAATACTTTGATGCTTTTATTTCTAAAAATAGTTCAGAAGATGCAAAGGTTTATGAACAAATATGGTGACCGTATATTGTGTATAAGATGGGATTATCTATACCAAAATGTTTCATTGGTATGTTTCACCCATGCTAAATGTGTACAGAATATCTCGGTATTCTTGTTGCCTGGAGAAGAGTTAAGGAGAACTGACATGTTTGTCTGACAGATTGTTGTAGGAAAGCCACAGTCAACTTTTTTCCCATTGACCATTTTGGTGAGCCGTGTTGACCTCATTCCGCACGGCCGCTGACCGCTGTGGTAGGAGGTGTCAGGTTAAGGCGTGATGAGTGCAGGCAGAGCATCAGTGGCTGTTTTACAAGGAGAAAACCAATAGAATTTAGCGCTGTCCTGTTAGCTTGGAGAGAGGACGCGGCTGAGAAGGATGTGGGAATGGTGCCCATTAGCTTCGCATGTGCAGAAGCGAAAATACACTCGAGGTGCTAAGATGTCTCCATTAGTAAGTTCCAGCATTTTGAACAGCGCTCCCTGGCTCATTCCAGAGTCTTCCGTCTTAAAGCTCTGTGTATGTTCCTGAAGTAACGTAAGAGGAAGCCCTGGGCTCTCAATTGCGGCATCAGTGATCTGGTTTTATTTCCATCCTGTGAAGCTCCTTGTGGCTTTTGCTCTAACAATGGCCGTCTAAAGTTTCAGCACCCGCTGCGTCTCTGGCATCCTTTCACCCCCCCCCCCCCCCCCCCCCCCCCCCCCCCCCCCCCCCCGACCCCCCCCC
>JABJVO010000093.1:1512053-1529669 GCA_026770805.1 Boulengeromyrus knoepffleri
GGGTAGCCCGACATGTCCACAAACTGCCCACCTTTCTCTAAGCCCCGTTGCCGCGTGCCCAGCACCACCCCGACCGCCCCGCCCGCAAGTGGCGGGGGGCCCCCCCCCCCCCCCCCCCCCCTCAGACGCTACCCCCGCTTTCATATCATAGATTTGTGTGCCTGTTTAATTCGAGGTAGCCCCAGACTGTTAGAATAGCCCACCTGACCCGTTTCAGAGGATTGGTCAGTCTGGCCGGCAGGTTGCCCCCCCCCCACCACCTACATAATCGCCTCGCTTTGCGTGTTTGTTGGCATCGCCCATGAATCCCCTGGGGGGGGGTCAGAGACCCTCCGCCCCCCCCCAACCGTAATCTTTCTGCTCCCCATCTGTGATTCGGTGCCTCGGTCAGGTGACGTGCTCTCTGGCGGGACGTCAGGTAACGACTGGCAGCTTCCTCGTGTCGGCGCGGGACCCGGAAAATGCCTCCGAGTCTCTGCAGGGAAGCCGCCAGTCTCCGAGTGCTCTGAGGGTGTCAGGCGGTCTTGGCCGTCTGCCGACTGGCGCTGGGATGGTGGTTTGTCATTTCTAGTTAAAGTGCACAGAAATGGACATTTTGCCTTGATGATTTGCTGTTCAATCACATTTCTAAAAGCCCCTTTTGGGGTTTTTGAAGACAACTGTTCATGCCTGTAATTAATAATTAGGGTGCCGTATCTTGATGAGTTGTTTATGCGCAAAAGCTGCCCGCTGATTGGCTGCTGGCTGTCTGAGTTTGCACATGTCATTGGTCCTCGACCTCTGCGCGGCGTTCCGTAAGACTGTGATCTTAGTAGTGATTAAATCTGTCTCCAAATATGGGCAATCTCTGTTCTTCAGTATTACTCTGTTCTCTCTCTTTTTTTTTTACCTGAGATGTTTATTTTTGTTTATTTAATTTTTTTTTTTATTATTTATTTTGTCTTTGTTTTACATAGTTCTTTTTCTGTTTTATTTTTGCACGGATATGTGCAAATTTCTTTCCAGACTTTAAAAGTTTTTTTTTTTTATGATTATTTTTCTTTTTGTTTTAAAGAATTTTTCCATTTCGTTATTTTATAGCGGACCATTAAATCCAGTCACCTTAACATTAACAGGATGTATGTATGTATGTGTCTTTACTATGGAAATTGAGCAGTGTGGAGAGCAGGGAGGATACGTAAGCAACTCGCGGTTTTGTTTTTCAAGCTCGTCTTTGTAGAATGAACTTGATGTTTTCTTTTCTGAACTGTGGCACAGGTGAGACATTGTGCATCAAACTGACCACTTTATATTTTTCTTTTGTGAATGGAAATAAAAAGGTTTTCTACCAAGCTGGGAACAAAAGTGTATTTTTTGATGGAATCATCCACTGGGTGTGACTTCTGTGCTTTGCTGGTAACAGTCACACGCGCAGCCACACATACATACAGCACAATACGCACACACATGGTCCACGTATTTATATCTTTGTCGGGACTCTCATTTCTCTGGGAAAAACTAATTGCAACTAAGGCAACCTTAACCCCTACCCAGCTCTAACCTTAACCATAAGTAACCAAACAAAAGTCAAATTTTTAGTTTTTTGGTTGCAGTCACAGAATTTTATAAAATTCAAGTTATCCTTGTAGGGACAAAAAATGTCCCCATAAAGTAAAACGCAGACGTGCACAGACATGTGCCCACAGAATGGTTTGCCAGTCTATGTTCAGACTGCCGAAACGGCTTGAATCTTTAAATCTCGACTGAAGACCTATTATTTCAGTTTAACTTACCTGCAACTTAACACGTAACACACTGTAACTATGCCTGCTGGTGCTGCTGTACATGTCATTGTTTATCCACTATGCTTGTCCATTAATGTGTCAAATATATATGTATAAAAATATATTTAACTGAATAAATTACCAAAAACACCGTGAATCGTTGCTGGGATTGGCGTTTAATTAATGATTATCTACACCAGAGGGCGCTTCTGCACCGTTTACTTGCCTTTACACCTTTACAGAGTATGCATCAATTACTGCTGGATTTTAACTCGTGAATTGTTCTTCATGTTGTTTTCTGCGTATAATATCCCGTATTATTAATTCACAAGTTTCAAAGGCTTTCCAAGTAAATATAATTATGAAAACAAAGCATGGAGTCAATAACAGTACTTTAAAAAAAAAAACTCCCGTTACTGTTACTCCGGTAAGAGCAACAACACAAACAAATGCAGCGTAGGACAGGAATTTATTAATGCAAAGTCTTAACTTGTCAGAAGGCAAAAGTATATTTGTCTAATATTGTCTGCACATTACAGTATAATACATGAGGTCAAGTTAATCAGAATTGTTCCCGAATTTCCATACTTAGAACCGTGATACCTTACGATGTCCGGCAGAGTTGAGTGGGTCCTGTAATGAGAAACTTACCTCGCTTGCATAAATAAACATAAGGTCATAAATCTCCAGCGTTACACGTGTGGCTGTAAATCTAATCACTAGCGCCTTGTGCTGATTTGGTCCGACTGCGGAGGTACGTGTCGCTTTGGAAGTGCGGTGCCGCTCAGTTTTAGGAGAAACTACAAATCGTGGATCAAAGCCCAGGCTTCTGTTCACGTCTGGGCCTCATTGAATCATTCTGGGGGAGGATTAACCTTCCAGGAAAATACCTGACGCACTTAGTCATGTTGTGTATTCCACACAACATGACTGAGCTGGCATGATAAAAATTGGGTCGCGGTGCAAAAAAAGGTTGAGAACCACTGGTGTAAAATACTTTCCTTCCTTTCTTCGTTTAAAAATGATGCTTTACTTCCAGTCAGTACAGTTTCCTACCAGTAGGTGGGGGTAGAGAGGCATCCCGCGGCATGGGAAAGGCAGGAAACGTTTCCAATTGGCTCACTTAAGGGCAGTTCCGCCTCGGGAGGAGGAGGCTCTCGCGCGAGCCGCATTCTGTACACCAGGGCTGCAGGTGGATCAGTGATGACGGAAATGATATTCAGAAAAAACGAGTTCAAGGTTTCACGTTAAAGTCCCGAAAGGGAACGGCTGTTGCACCACAGGGAATAGTAGTCAGACTTCCGCAGTAAAAAACAAAAATTTGATCATGCAGGATTATGACAGCCGTTGAACAAATATATAGCTAATTATGGAACTGTAAAGTGGATGGTGTGTAGGTTGGTGTCAAGGCCTCCCTTGGCACTCAGAGTGAGCGGACTGGTTCTGAACAGCCGGTGTTTGGTCTGCCGCGGCGCCTGTCTGGCCTGCATGTGCGTCTCCATCCTTCCGTCCGTCCTTAAGCTGTGAAAGGTGACTCTCAGTCAAGGCTGGCTGGCTTGCTGATGTCTCTGCCCCATGTGAGTTGTGGGTGGGGGGATGTGGGTTCTCGCCCTACCTTCTGCAGCAAATGCTGGGTTCGAGTCCCAAGAGGGGCTCTACTTTCACACAATGGCTTTAAATAATAACTGTGAAATATAAAACTATAAGCCAGACACCCCCCACCACAGTTGGTGTCCCTTGGGGTCTCTCAGCTTTGTGTCACTGCATCCTGCCTGACGCCCCCCTCCAGACCTCTGTGACAGCCGGCTGCTGGTGTCTGTCTGGTGTCCGTAAAGAGGGGCAGGGGACCTAGGGTGGCCCGCTATCAGGTGGCATGGGGCAGTATCTCAGAGCCCCCAGAGGGGTGGCATGGTTGTGCAGGGGAGGGGGCCCACGTGGCTCCTCTGGAGAGAAAAGAAGGAGAGGAGGAATCTGCACATGGGCAGAAGAGTGCAGCGCATGCAGATGAGGCGTTTCTTACGTCTGTGACGTTAAACACGCCGCCTGAGCCGACCAGTGAGAGCCAGTGACGTTCGTGGCGCCCTTATCTCCACCGCTGTTTACCTGTTATGCTGCCATGGCAACTGTTACGTGGCTGCTCAGAGGCGGCAGGTGCGCGAGCGGCCGTGTTCGCGATGACGGGAAGCACCCTGACTTCCGGGTGCTTGCGGTGACGTGGTTGTCACCATGGCAGCAGCAGCAGCGGTGTAGAAAACACCCAGACTGTCAGCCACTTAGCTGTTGTTAAGGGCAACACCAGGACCAGAAGGATCCAGGACTCTAGGCCCAGTTTGGCAAGCATCTAAGCAGGACCAAGAGAATATGATATTCTCTTCCCATCAGTGTCCTCCCAGTGTCTCCAGTACTGCCTGTAAAATGGCATTAGTCACTGATTGGGTGGATTGTTCTTCCCCTGGATGCCGCAAATCGACATGTGATGACATGTTCTGGTCCTGCTTAGATAATTCAGCGACCCTCGACTAACTGACGCAGGGCGACCAAAGCCGCCTTTCACGAGTGCCAGTTTCACGAGAACATCCTTTGGGTCAATCCAGCAAATCCCAGCGGTTATAGACATCAGTCAGTCTCATGGCTGATACTTTCAACCCGTTTCCACTGATGAATATGAAATGCTGCTTCTGTGGCTACAGCAACAAGGGAAAGTTTATAACAATTTTATTTCCAAAAGTCTTTCAGTCACAAGTGAAAATGAGGTGTCTGAAAATCACACAGAGTGTACTTCCCTGTCTGCCTCCAGCCCAGATCCAGAACCCCCATTAATATGCAGGAAGTGCTTAGCCCAGAGGGTTTATGTTCTCTCTGGGAAAAGGAGTATGCGCGTACGTCTGTGCACGTGTGTGTTGATTTAGTTCTGCTCTTCAGCCCTAACTGGTCTCATGAGAGTTGAATCAGGTCAGTGTTCATGGAAACGGCAAAAAGGTACAGCCGGTATAGGCGTGGACACAAAGCGGCGTTCTGTGATATTCTGATCCTGAAAAACGTGAATGTTGCATTTATTGTGCTTACTGCGTGATTATGAAGAGCGGTTGGAGTGATAAGCCTTGGCAAACATGCCCTACGGGCTGCCAGGCTCCTGGTGCACGTGGGCTTCTCTGCCCGCCACACTGGAACCTCAGCACCAGCTCTGCCGCACACACACCCTGGAAATGTTCAAGGACGTCAGATGGCCCAAACAGGTCAATTGTCATTCATTTAAATGTTATCAGAAAGATTCTAAACTGGTGTCACTTTCATACAACAGGTAGACCTTCACTTCCTCAACGACTTTTGGTTTAGTACAGTTATTTTAGTGGTCTTTCGAGTTGTGTTAATTGGTATTGACCTTTGTGTCGTTCCCACCTCAGAACACCAAAGTTCCTATTTTCTGAATGCTGCTGATGTGTGTCATATTGGACAAGCCACTCATTCTCCATTACGACCAGTGATGTTTTTCTCTTATCAAGCATGAATCAACATGTGCTTTAAATATTAAAGCGTGGACCCAGTGGCCTGGTTCCTGTGTTAGGAGTCTACTTGACATTTTTTGGTAGTTAAATGAAATAAGGTTCAGAAGTCAAGGTTGAGAAGAAACACTTTTATTGAAGTTTTTATCAGAGAGAAGGATGATTCACATGGGGAGTGGCTTGTGTAGGATGTGAAACGAGGTGGTCATGGCCCCCCTCAGATGGCCGAGCCTCCAGGAATGGGCGTTGCAGATTCACATTTGGCCTTAAAAGACCCAACTTTGAAGAGCCGGGGAAGGTGTCGTTTTCTGCCCTGGACTCCAAGCCAAGGATCCGCTGGGCGTGGTCCTCTCTTCCCTGGCCGGTGCCTGCTTCGTCCTTACATGCCGTGGATAGACCAAGCCCCTGTTCCTGCTGAACTGAGCCAGCTAGAGGGAGACACTGATTATCAGCACAGCAGGCACAGGAGCCCTGCCCTGGAGAGCTGGAGAGGAGCCCCAGGAGACCGCAATGGAGAGCACTGCAAGGCCAAAAGAAGTCCATTTCCATGTCATGGGAAAGAAACATTCATGTAACCTCTGTAGAAGACCGTCTGGATATAGATCATAGGAAGAAGTGAGACTAGGAGAACATCAGCGACACATTTATACGTAGATGGTTCCACTGTAAAGAGGAGGAAGCCCTGCGGAGCTGACGGAACGCTGAAGGGGGTGGAGGATCTGAGCATGGCTTGGGGGGCAAAGACGTGTTTACTGTGGGAGGCGGGAGGTCTGGTGAAAGGCAAACAGACGGTGACCAAAGGGGGTTAGTGTCAAGGTCATCAGATCCTACAGGCAGTGAGCCCTGCTGATGGCCCAGTGCCTCATGGTATTGAACGAGTCGCATGGGATCTGGCCTCGAGTGGTAGAACTTAACCACTGTGAACATGGAGACAGAGTACACTGTTCACATGTGAGTTAAGTCCTGCATCTGCGGGACCGGGGAGGGAGAACACGCGGTCAAGGCTCGAGTGCACGTCGGCCGTTGGAAATCCCTGGCAATGTGATTCTTTCTATCATGCCAAAAATCGCACTGCCAGGAATCCCAATGGCCGGCAGCAGCAGACCGTGTCGACCATCAACGGAGGGTGGAGTCCAGTTACGATGTTTACTATCATTACTCATTCACACTCATTCATCCTACGGGTACCTGTAACCACGGGAGACAGACCTGAACATGCAGGCCAACCCTGGGCTTGTGGCCAAGGGATCCTCCACCCTGGCTTGGAGCCTGTTCCTCATTGGTCACTTAGAAGACAAACAAAAACAGTACCGCTCTCGATTGGAAGAAAAGTTAAATTTTGACAGTTGAGAGTTGCCATTCTGCTTGTCGAGCTGGGGCTTGAACCTCGGCGGATCACAGTCGGAGCTTTTGATCTCCGCTTCTGATGTGAGATAGTTCTACTTGTTTTCACCCGGAACTGACGTTGATCGTTCCCAGCAGCGCTGGATTTTCAGCAAGTGGGGACACACAAGCAGGCCCATGTACTGCTACAGTTCCGCATTTGATAAACGCATTAGGTTACTGAAACAGAACAAGTCTGTTTAGTGTGTTGTATTTTCCTACAGGAAAGCATAGGTCACTCAACGCTTTACCCTTACAAAGCCGGACAGTTGGTGTCCAGGAGATCTGCTCAAACCACTCATATTAGTTCCTTGCTCTACCTCTTTTTCTCACCTCATTCCTTTCTGTCTTCCTTTGTTCCTCTTTCCCCTGTACCATAGTGACCTCAGTCTGGTCACCCACACCGTGCCTGTCCTACCCTGTCCTACCCTGCCTGCTGCCTTCTGAAGTTGGACCTCGCTCATGTGCATAGTGTGCGATTTATCGAGTGTGCTGGGGAACTTGGAACCTGCCAGAAGCCTGAAAAGGCTCTTATGATTTAGTCCAATCAGCAACTTCCAATTCAGTATGACTTTGTTTAAATCATACTCAGACACCAGCACAGACCGTCCCTTTTGGAGACACATTGGGCCTGTGGGCTCCTGTCTTTTTCCTCGAACCCCCCTCCTCCTGCCTCGTCTCCATCTTTGGTCTCAGACACAATCACGCACAACTTTGATGGCCCCCCTAGAGCTTTGCGGAGCTGAGTCACAGTGAAACCCTACACAATGACACACCTCACTCCTAACCTAAGCTTCCATCTACAGCCTAGCCTTTGCTTTCACTTCCGTTTCTCACAAGCAGTCTGCACGCCCGTCCTAAGCATCATCTTCGAGGCTGTCTAGAGACTGGAATCAATAGATGGAACCTTCTGGGCCGTTCTCTCCCTCCTGGCTTACCTTCCACTGTCCCCCAATCTTTCCCTACGGTTGCCTGCGGAATGGTGCGAGGCGGCAGAAGGGACTGCTGACATTGGCTGGCATCTGAGGGTGGGGTTTTGTTTCGGGGATTCGTCCGCAAGTTAGCGCCCTTCTCCTGCCCCTCCCACTGAAATCTTTCCTGGGTTCAGCCTGTTCCGCCTGGTAAGGAGAGGCATTCGCACCCAGGTGACAGAGAGAAAGCCGAGTAGGTGACATATGCTACCAGTCGCCACAGGATTTTACTTTTCCATTTATTTCCAAAACTGCAGATTTTTTATTCTTGTTAAGCATTGGAAAGTTGAGTGAACAACTATTAATGAAAATATATGTCAAATAAAACAAGTTTCCTGTATAACATGGAAAGAGTATGTAACAGTGCATAGGTCACTCAACACTTTACCCTTACAAAGCCTTTATTACCACTCGGCTCGATTACTGCAATGCGCTTTACGTAGGGGTAGGTGCATCCTATATTACTCAGCTTCAAAGGGTGCAAAATGCGGCTGCACGCCTTCTGACGGGCACACGGAGATATGATCACATTTCGCCTGTTTTATCAATGCTCCACTGGTTGCCTGTACATCTTAGGATTCAATTTAAAATTCTTTTATTTGCTTTTAAGGCTCTTAATGGTCTTGCCCCTCCCTACCTCTTTGAGTTGTTACACCCTTACACACCCTCCCGGTCTCTCAGGTCAGCTGGCCAGCTGCTCCTGCGTGTGCCTACAACTAAGCGTAAGCAGAGAGGGGGCCGCGCTTTCGCTGCTGCAGGTCCCAGAATGTGGGATGATCTGCCCTAGCATGTTAGACAGGCTTCTTCTCGGTCTGTTTTTAAATCCCGCCTGAAAACCCATCTCTTTTCTTTAGCTTTCGATCCCTTGTGAGATGTTGATTTTAGTTTATTTTATTTGATGGTATATCATCTTATTTTGTATATGCGCTTATTTTATGAACTTTACCTAATTCTAATTGTTTCATTGTAAATTTTCTGAATAGAACTTTGGTCCTGTGTGGTTGTTTTAAAGTGCTTTATAAATAAAGTTGGTATGGTATGGTATAGTCTGACATCCGATTAACTGGTTGTGTGGTGATGGCAGGGTCAGATTCTAGGCTGTCCTTTAACTTTAAATACACTAGTTAACTGTTTCATCCCATGACACAGAGCAGTATTTAATGTCCCTCGAATTTTCTCTGCTGTTATAACTGCTAGAGGTTACTTTGATTAAATGTGTAATTTAATCAGGTTAAGGCCTGGTGATTACAGTGAGTCACAGTGACCCCCCTCCACCCCGACAAGGACGCATACAGCCACACATTAGAGGTTACTTTGATTTGTGTGTGCAAAAACTTTTGACTGGTAGTGTAAGTAATGTCACGGGAACCACGACACAGAGAGCTGCAGGATATACGCCTTTAAATACATCATCTCATCTAAATACAACAATATCACCAAATTTATAAACAGCATCGGTCTAAAGACGGAATGCAAAATTAAAATAAATGTCAAAATAGTAATAGTAGTAATGATGATAATAACAGTGACGAAGGTGGTGTTTTGCGACATGAGTCACGAAAAATAAGCGGTCGAAAGCACAGCTCGCGCTCACTGCGGTGAACTAACTCGTAGTCGGGCGACGAAACACGGGTCGGCGTGGAGCCGGTAAGTACAGATAAGTACGACGCTAAAAGGCCGCTTACCGGCTGCTGGTGGCGCCACCCGAACCCCCCAGTGCCCCACCGGCCCGGCACCTCCTGCTCCCGTGCGCCCAGGGAAAAGCTGAATCCTTCTCTCATTATTAAACACCGCTCAGCCGGCAGGTCTCATGCACAAGAGCCATCAAGTAGCAAAAAAGGAAAAATAGCGACAGTGGAGAGACTGTACACGTGTATTAAGACCCGGTGCCGAATTTAAACGCGTATGCAAAACTAGCCTGCCATTCGTGTATAAAGGCCTCTCCCACTTCTACGGCCAGTATTGTCTGGCTATGCTTCGTATGCCTAAATTAATTCTCAAATACAATAGCAACATTCTTTAGTAATAATATTAAATGGAACAACGATTCGTTATTACACGGCATTACTGGTTTCGCGGCGGATAATAAGGCTTCTGCAAACAATTACGGCAACATCCCGGCCGACTTCTCATTGTAACGCTAATGGGACGTTATTTCCATGTTTTACATTCGCGAAAAAATTATTACCTGAACATCCTTATAGTATAATGTTGAAAAATATTGTTTTATAGTAAAATATTGTTTTATAAAAGTGGTATGTGGGTATAGTTCATTGAACCTGCCATCCAGCCTTGAACCCATGATCTTTGATGTGTAAAGCGATGCTGTTTCACTTTGTATTATTAATCATAGTTGTTGTTGTAGTGCGATAACTTTCTGGGAACATCAGGAAAACGGGGCACTGAACGTAGTCGTACCTTAACAGTAAGAGTCGGTAAATGATCCTAGAACGAAAAATTGTTAGCGGGGAAGGGATCTGCATAATTAATGTATTTAACAATTAATCCATGTATCTTCAGTATTTCATACACCGCAGTGATTTAACAACAATTCTGAAATATATTTTACAGACTATACTAGCGAGACGAGCGCCTTTTCGAAGAATCGGGGAGCGCGCGGCGGACGGGGTCAGAGGCGCGCGCAGGTGAGGTGGGTACTGCACGCGGCACGGCCGGCAGCCCGTCTCAGCAGCCGATTGGGCTAAAATGCCATCGTGTGAACTTCGCCGCTACGATTAACACACAGTTTTATACTTGTAAATTAACGAAATCATATAGAATAAACATGCCTCCCATTCTTTAAACGTGTTCATGTGAAACAAAGGTCACGTCTGTACCGTCTAAACCTGTGACCCCTGCCACTGAACGCACGTTAAGCGTGACTGCGTCATAATGCGTGACATCAGGGCCCGCACATCAAAGAGCTCCATTAAAGGTGATCGGCTCTAATCGAAACGGCGTCCTGAGGCCCAGCCTAGAGCCCCGTCCTAATATTGACTCTGTTGCCATGGAAACCACTATACGCCAATACTGTAAACAGCGCATACGCCGCCAGCCTGAGACCGCATGATTTTCATTGACTCGAACGTTTGCCGAGGAAGACCACATGAAAAAGCCCCACTTTGAACTTTCTGCTTGAACATGCACGCTATACAGCATGACGACTTTGCATTGCATTTAAACACATTTTAAATAACCTGCCAAACCTGTAAATAAGCTGCATAGCAATGAATAAATATATGGAGTAACTTAACCATACATTAAATAAAATAGAACTCAAACTCAATTACTCCGTTTTTTTTTTTAGTAATTAAAGCTCCGGTGTTTCGGGATCGTTATTTTTCACGGTTCATACACCTGCTGTATTAATAGTATGTATTGGTAGATGTTTAATAGATTCTGGAGCTGTTTTCCCCATGCAGTCAGCTCAGTGCGTTATTCCAGGTCCGAATGACCGGCAACACGAAAATCTGCAAGAAGTAGCTGTTCCAATTTAGCTGTTCGCTATTTCACAAAAACCAGCCTGACACTTTTCGCGATGCATGCAAGCGGGCTGTAAATGACTTTGGCAAAGCGTGACTCCTGCTAACTATTCTGAAAGCAGCACTGATTATTAGGGAGCTGCGGTCATGCTGTTATAATGAGGAATTGTTGTTCCCTTTAATGCTATTTCTAAGAAATGTGGTTATTGTGTTTGAGAAATATTGCATCATTATGAAGTACAGGTGAATTACACAGAATAAAGGCAAACTATTATTCCTTCCTTCCATCCTTTTTGTTTTTCATGTATTTGTTTTAAAGCACTTTTGTCTATAAGTAATATATGATCAACTTTCACCCGAGTCCAGGCCCACTAGCAGGACCACGGGCCTTGAGTGGAGATGCACGCTGGTGTGTGACGGGGACTTCAGGGCGATGGCACCACGTCACAGAGACCACGGTGAAACTCCATTGAAAATGATGGGAAAAGGGAAGCTTTAACGGCACCTCTGCAGCTTCCCTCTCTGCGTACGCAGCCGTACTCAGAGTCTGTTTGGAAAATTGCGGATGGAAATCCCCCGCCATAAGCGCAGGTCTCTGGGTAAATCCGCTTCATTGTCTGGTGCTTCTGGGTTATGCACCAGGACGATGGTATATGTGTGTGGCAGTCCTGATGCCTGGATCCGCGTCTCTCTCGCTGGGCCGTTTATATTAAATACAGAAATATTTAAAAAATATTTTAAAAGCTGCATCGTCCAGTGTTTTCGTACACGGGGTGAAAACAAAACCTGCCCAGCTGCTGAACACTGGTGCCTCCGTGCTCCCGAGGACCAGACAAAGGGAGGCACTGGCGCTGCATGTGGATCAGGCCGGGACGTGAAGTTTACCGCTCACCGCTTCCGATGGGTCATGCACCCCCCTCCCACCCTCATCGCTGCTGCCCCCCGTTACCAGGCTACACTCGGTGCCCCCACCCCCCACCCACAGGAACCCACACCCTGGTCCTACTTGGCAAAAGGCGCAGATCCTGGCACAGCTAATGGGGCCGTTTTGAGGAAAAGGACCGAAAAACTGACACCGCGGTCATGGGCTTGCGAAAGGCCAAGGCCGGGGATTGTGGGATACCGCCCAGCCTTCCATTTACCTGGAAGGTGCTTCACAGTAGCTGTTCTGTGTCTGTGTTCAGTTATTTTATAGCACACCTCGCTCTGGCGGTTCTAAGTGGAACCTGTGGCCCGTCTCCTGCGGAACCTGTGGCCGGCCCGCGGAACACTCGCTGACAGTTGTGCTTGTTTAGAGATTTGCTTGAGAAGCAAGACAGACTCCCAAAGCCCTCGCTGTGTTTAATTGGCCTTCCTTCCTTGCTCCTCACACACACGCGCACACACACAGTCACGAGCGCCTACACTAAGCTGAGCAACTTTTAACGGAAGAGAGAAGAAAAGAAGGCAGTGATGATAAGCCCGACCTGGGGTGCCCCCGGTCCGGTCCGAGCCGCTCAGCTTACCTCAGCGAGTCCGCATCTGGCTACATCCTACCGGCGAAGCTCAAACTTCCGCTGGCTGTTCCCTCGGCGCCCTCTTTCCCCCTGAGACCATGGAGGAGCACTGTTTATGCGTGGTATGTGTATGTGTGTGCGCATCAGCGTGCTTGGGCTGAAAGTGAGCTCACCAGCGGGAAAGGGGATTCCTTTTTGTAAACGTCAGAGGCCGGGCCCTCCCTCTGCCCCCCCCACCCCTTACTGCCACCCCCGCCTTCCAGCCTCAGCCTGGCGTTACAGGAATGGGCGTGGCCTCCTGCTTGCCGCGCTGCTTCAAATAGAAGGGCAAGTGGCTAATGTGTGGCTGTATGCGTCCTTGTCGGGGGGGAGGGGGGTCACTGTGACTCACTGTAATCACCAGGCCTTAACCTGAAGTGCAACCAGGTGTCACTCCCCTTGTCGTGACGAGTCCGAATTGTGGAGATCTCCCCCCCCTCACCATCCCCTCCAGGCCCGCTGTCTTGCTGTGGAGCAGTCTGTGCTATTAGGTGGTTTACGGCTGCTTCAGCCCAGCCCCTCCCATCCTGTCATAACCTTGCCAGTGGGGGGAGGGGTGCTGAAGAAGGTCCCGCCGCGGGCGGCCACTCCCCTGCGAGCACATGGCGCACGTCACACATTCCTCACACAACCACACACCACTGTCTCCTAGCAACAGTCAGGCACATACACAGAGCTGGCAGGCGGGACACGACTTGGTGCGGGGTCACACGCAGCTGGGGCTGCCTCCAGGCCTGGGGTCCAGGGAACAGCGGTGGCTCTTTGGTCCGTCTGTGCCTCTGTACGGGCGGCGGCTCATTGGTCCGTCTGTGCCTCTGTACGGGCGGCGGCTCATTGGTCCGTCTGTGCCTCTGTACGGGCAGCACTTTGGTCCGTCTGTGCCTCTGTACGGGCGGCGTGTACAGGAGTACAATGAGTAGAGTGGCTCCGTGCACATAGTGACTACAGCAATCAGCAGGGCCCAGTCAATCCAGGGCACACACATGGCTTTGGGCACCCGCTCACATGTGTGCATATTTGTGTATGTGCATGTCTTTGCCACCCTGCCCATATGTGTGTGTGTGTGTGTGTGCCTGCCACCCTGTTGGCCTCCTTGTGTCCCCGACAGTGACTCAGAGGACTATTAACTGACTCTGATCTCAGACCCCCCCCCTCCCAGTGAGGAGTGCAAAAAAGTCTGTTGTCATGACAACGGAGGTATAATTATAGAAGCATTCCAAACAGGAAGTAATTCTTTCTGGGCTGCGCCTTTTCCAAACCCCCCCCACTGCTCCCGTGTCGCTCCTGCTCCGCCTTCCACCCGTTCGGCGGTGGCACCTCCTCCACTCACCTGTTTGTTTGTTTTTGTTATTAGTTTTTATCCGATTACAGCCCCCCCGCAGCCCCACCTGTCCGACGTGTCTCCTGAGCCCCCCCGAACCCCCAGGCCCCCGGGGCTCCTCATGTTCACAGGCCGGTAATGCCTCCCTTCTCAGTTTTTCTCTGCACCCTCCCTTCCTCACTCCTTCCCTTCCTTTGTTGTTACTGTGTCGGCTGTCTCCATGGCGATAGGACACACAAACATTGCGGCATGTGCGGCAGACAGGAAGTGAGACTCAACCACGATGGCGTCAATGTGGCTCTCCCTCGCTCTCTCTCTCTCGCTCTCGCTCTCTCCCAGCCTCCCCCAACTCATTCTCTCTCTCTCTCTCTCTCCCAGCCCTCCCACCCGGTTTGGTACATCCCAGATGCTGACATTCACTAACCTTCTGACAAAAGAATGTGACTCACAGGTGAAGGCCACAGTCGCCCAGGCGACCTGCGTCTGTGTGTCTCTGTGCTTTAATTTGTGTGTCTGTGCATTTGCGTTGCTGTTTCTATCTGCATGTCTGTGTGAGTGTGTCTCTCTGCAGTGTTTGTGTGTGTCTGTATTTCTGTGTCTGTGCGTCTGTCCGTGTGTCTATGTGTCCGTCCCTGTCTGACTGCCTGTCTGTATGTCTGTGCAAATGCGGTCAAATTGCACTGCGACCTCCTATGATCTGTGCACCTCGAATTTGCAGATGAGCTCTACTGCACACCGTTGCTCTCCTGTTGTCGTTGTGCTTCCATAACCAGCCTGACAATTCTCCAGTGAGACTCTCATTCAGAAGCCAAAGGAATGTCAGTGTTTTATTTTCTGTAAACTGTAGACACTGCATGCACTGTGCTGTATGCCTTCAACTGTGTAGAGGATGGCTGGTTCGTGTTCATGAACAGGTGTACCTGATAAAGTGGCCACTGAGTGTTCCTTAAATATTTGTTTGACCCCCCCCCCCTCACGATCCTCTGACTCCTCCTCTTTTTTGACCTCTCCAGCCCCCAAAACCATAGCCAAGTCTAGTAATTATGCACGGCTTTGTTTTCTGCTTTAGTTGCTCGACTCGAATGGCCTTGTCATGTGACCTGCAATGAGAGTCAGGCAGCAATGGACTTCCCTGCAGTGCTTGATAAGTGACAGCACCGGCCGTTCCAGTGCTGAAAAAAATGAGGAAGTTACTGGTTATCGCCGTAACTGTGTGTTGCTGGCGTGTGAGTCTGTGAATGGGGTTTGCCAGGGCAGGAGGCGGAGTCTAGCCGCGTTGGACTTTTCCTTGGCTTTCCATGAAGCTGCGGTGGCCAGTGATGAAGCCTCCTGCCAGCCTCCCCCTGGAGCCCCATGGAAAATAGAGGCTGTCACGCCGCCTTCCCGAGTGGGCTGCGCGGCTCATGTTTGTGTTGGACTCGGAACACCAGGCTGCTGGACCTGGGTTTGGAAACCGAAGCGGGGAAACAGTGGGTGCTGCCTCCAGGAATGGCCTTAGAGAACCCCTCGAACCTGCAACCTCACAGTCACAGCCGTAGGAGTCGTATCATAATGAAGCGTGCTGTGAAAATATATATTGGCGGCATATGTCACCCTCACCTTTGTAGGGATGCATCTTAACTAGCAGCTGTTCTCATCTTTCCTTCTTCAGCAAATCCCGTGAGAGTCCTGAGCCCCACCCAGCACAGCCCAGTCCAGCCCAGCTCAGCCCTTATACTGTGCAGGCGACACATCTGACCTTTGACCTCTGAGTCGGGCGTAGAATGCGTCCAGACAGGACTCTCCTCCTGGCCCCGGCCTCTGCTACCCGGCTGGCATGGCAGCCGACCAAAGCTCAGATGGCTTGGGGCCAAAGGACTCCTGCCTGCACCTGTTCTGAGCTGGGGAGGCGGTTTGGATGCAAATACAGCCGCCGTAAGTGGATTCCATTCGACACGCTAACTGCCTAACTCACGTTGCCGGCCTTGACAGCACCACAGGGCAGCCGTGGGACGCAGATCTGTAACAGGCGAGAGGTGGCACATCACCACAGTTAAGTTTGACGGCTGTTACCACGGAAATGATAAGATAGCGTGAAACCTCATTCACCCTGTATCTCAGCACGATAGCCTGACGGCGCTAAGATTTCGGTCGAAAATGAGTCATGCGTCTTAATTAATGGAAAACCAGCTACCGGTATGTCAGCACTACTGGGTGTGAAAGAGCTAATTTCCCTTGTTTAACTGGGCACTGTGGCAGATTTAAAAGCTATTACTCAGTAGCTCACAGGAAGTGCTGATGAACACTATTGATTTTTTTCCAGTGTCTAACGTGCAAATGCTGCAGGGGCCACAGTAAACATAGAAGTGGCGTTTAAAGATGTTATGAGTGAGAGTAAGAGGTAGGGAGCGCACTCTGATTACAGCGCATTGCCGAGTACAATGGATGATACCTCAGCACCAAACTAGTCCAAATGGACCAGTGTGAGATTTTCTGGTGACTGCAGTGCCAGTCCTGCCACCAACCCCCCACTTATTCCCTGTAAGTAGGAGGACCTCCTTATAGGGCTGGGTGTAGATTAACATCATACCCAGGATGAAGCAGTGGCAGGTTAGGGGCCTTGCTCAAGGGCCCAACAGAGTAAGATAACTCCCAGCATTCACGGGATTCAAACTAGCAACCTTCCGATTGTTGGCACAGATCCCTCACCTCAGAGCCACCACTGTACCCACCCCAAGGGAGTGAGAACCTCCAGGATAATGTCCCATGATGGTGTCTGTGACTGGGGCAGTGAGTGTGACATGGCATCCAGAATAGTCTCAGCAAGTAAGCAGCTGTGTGCAGAGGACGGGAACATAAGCGGAGACTCCTCGGATTACTAAGTGTTACCACCGAAGACGGGAATGGCTCCTGTACCCAGGTCGTGCTGCCGTGTTCCCGGAAAGATTGGCATTGTGTCAGAGGCCACAACTCCAGTGACTCCCCAGGCTGCAGCCGGAGGAATCCCAAGATCCCATGATCCGATTTCTCCCATGAGCTGCCATCGCTGTGCTCTTTTATTTGCTTTTTATTCGGATCCTTTCTGCCATGTCCCACGGCACTTTTTAAGTGTATTTCTCTCCTCTGCTCTGTAACAGAAGAGCATGAAACTAGACCCACACAGGTATTCCGGATGTCAGTCATCTGACAGCTGCTGGGAACATCAGAATAATACAGACTCCCCAGGTGTTTTTAGATGGGGGGGCTGTTTTGAATATCCAACAAATGGAATTTGTTTGCTGTTTGCTTGTTTGTTTCCTGCTGATAAAAGTCAGTGTTAGTTTAATCCGGGTGGGAGGGGTCTGTTGTGACCCTTTGGTCTTTGTGTGGTCGTTGCCTTTCTAGAATGTTTACGTTCTGGAGAATGCAGCATAATGCATGCGATGGGCGGGTCTAAACACGACAGGGTGCGAGGTCGTGGCCTGTAAGCGCCATCTTGGTGTGGGAACTACATGTTTGTTTACCAGGAAACAAACTTCTTCCAGAGTCAGGGTGGTGTTTGCCTTGCAGTGCCTGTCTACTCAGGCCGTCAGCTTGTGCTGTGTTTCCCTTGTAACCTTAATGGCCGCATTCCTGGCCCCGGCTGTCCGCCACTCCCCGGCGCCCCCCCCCCCCTCCCACTCCTTACTCCCCTCCCTCC
>JABJVO010000093.1:1560727-1573989 GCA_026770805.1 Boulengeromyrus knoepffleri
CCCGTGGCCCCGCCCCCTCCGCCTCACCTTGGGAGCCGGTACTCCAGCGCCTTCCTGGTATCCTCAGGGGATTTGGTCTCAGTCCTTGTCCAGCCAAGGCGATTGGAAATGCGATGTACGTGCGTGTCCACCCCCGCATAGCACACACACACACACACAGAGACGCACACACACACACACACACACACACACACACACACACACACACACAGTATAAGATCACTCAACATAACATCAAAAACACAACCTTTCAAAAAAAGTCTGTTTAATGCTTTAAAACATTTAAGGAATGAATGGGCTTAACTCTCAGAGTACATAGAAAAAAAATCCCAGAATGCAGTGCTGGGGTGGCATACCGATTCCAGAGACCCGCCTCCAGGCGATGTCCATAGTCAGGTGCGCCATCTTGGGCCCGACCCCGGGGAGGTGCAGTAGCCCCTCGAAGCTTCCGGGGATGTCGCCGCTGTACTCTCCCCGCAGGATGGCTGCCGTCTGCTTCAAATACCTCACCTTAGTCTGGGGCCACACAGTGAGGCGTCAGCATTCAAACAGCAGCTCCCATGTGCTAAACACCGGCGCCCCCTGCAGGGGCATAAGGGGCAGCTCGGGGCATCAGGGCAGGGAAAAACAGCAGATACACTCAGAGCAAAGGCCACAGTCTGGCTTATCATCTGATTCCAAATAAATCCCAGGGTTTGCTGCAAAAATAACATGCTTGGTGTTTGGTGGCTGTAATCTGAAGTGCTGCTTATTTACCAGTCATCTAAGAAGAGCTGAAGCTTTGTCAAAACCCTGGGCAATGTTGGTACTGTTTTTAGAATGCTCTGGGGTACCCCTATCGGCAAGGGGCAATGCATTCTGTCATTAGGGGAGGGGCAATGCATTCTGTCATTAGGGGAGGGGCAATGCATTCCGCCATTAGCTGCTTATTTTTCTTTATCGTTATATGCTAAGTCTACAGGGAGGTGCGCAAGCAAGTATTTCATCGAACCTATACACACAATAGTTTTTGAGACCAAACTGCAGCAAATACGACAGTGCATTTGGCTCCCCCTGCAGGTGAAGCTGCAGAAATGCAGCCTGTTTACCCTCCAGAAGCCCACGGGGTAGATGAGCCGCCCCAGCGTCTCGTCATCTGTCTCCAGGACGCTGTCCACGGTCAGGCCGTGTCTTCGCAGCCTCTCCATGGCTGCGGCTGTCACCTGGTCCTTGGTCTGGCTGGACAACATGAGGGAGACGAGCACCTGGTACCTCATGACCTGAGGGGGTGGTCCGGGGGCAGAGCATTATGTAGGTGAAGCACAGGGACAGGCTAGTGGGCAGAGCTAATACTGCGATGGGGGAGGGGGCAGAACAGTGACAAACTGGACAGTGGCTACATTGTCTATGAGGGCCATAAATTCTGTGATTTCAAGACTCCACATGTCAGCAACAAACTTAGGCAGTAAATTCACTTAGAATTGTGGTTGGAAACTTGCCAAATGAAGTACATGACCTCCATCGACTTCCTTGTGGTCCTAATTTACCTGCCACATCCCTACAAGCCCACTAATCCCAGGACAACCCTTCCCTGCCCCCTGAGAGCAGTCTGCCTACCTCAGGAGGGGCCTGGGGGTCCACACAGCGTGCTGCCCCCATGCTGTCTACGGGGGCATTGCGGGCGCTCCGCATTTGTCTTATGTTCTCCAGTTGCCTCCTCCAATCTGCCGGCTCCCACGCCTCCCTCTTGGGCTCCTCATACTCCACCTTCACGGGCCGCCTGCGTCTCCCCCGGGGCGGCTCACCGTCTGCGAGGTCTGAGATTCCACAGTTACCCCCAGGAAGATAACCAGCCAAACATCTGGACACACCTGCTTTCAATGCATCTGTCTCTATTTTAACTGTCATTCATGTTAGAGTTTAAGGTTTACAGGCAATGAAGTAGCACATATCAAAAAATGCAATGACCAATAGAAATGACCAACATTTCAAAAATTTTCTCAAATGTCAGACTCTCCAAAACAGCCCCACTTTTCCTCAATGACAGCAGTGCAGACTCTTGGCAATGTAAACATTTTGCAGTTTGTTGCGTGGTTGTGCATCATCCATTGCGTTTCCTAAGACCAGTGTTCAAGAATGGCGGCCTCATTTGTTGCAAGGGTGCTGGACTCTGAGAACTGCTCAGGATGATCTCTCCAAAATCACTGGAAGCATTTCCGCCTACACTTCCCTTGTGTCTCCAAATCATTTCGCTTCCACGTAATCCTGTACTAGAAGCAAAAGATCTGACCTTGTGTATCTCCAGCCCTCCTGGGACAGAATCTACAGTGTAAAATAGCTAAAATACATCTTAAGTACGCACACATATTCCATATTACAGTCCGCAATAAAGATCGTTTTTTAAAACCAAATAAGTTCGTGAGCTTGGTATTTGTGCAGTACCATATTGGAAAATTAGAATTTACTTGTAATCTACAATCAAAGATTGTAATTTGTAATAACACATTCATTTATTGGTTAAAATATAAAGTAATAAGAAATGTTTTTTTCTTTATGCTATTTGAGAACAAAGATGTCAGTGTGCTTAATGCGTACGTGATTTTCCTGAACTAATTCAAATTAAAACATAAAGCGCTTGCAATCCTTATGAATCATGCCACCGATCAGTCGTGGCGTGTCTTGTCACAGGACGTCGTGCGTTTTTAACCTGCTGGTTTGCGCTGGTCCGGATTGCTGGCAGTTCCGGATCCCGGCCGGTTCGGCTCAGGTACTGAGATGCACTGGTCCTCACGTTCCTGTTTCACCTGCACAGCAGGTCCGGAGCACTTGTGAACTTTCGCCGATCTAGTTTTTAATGTTGATGAGGTGGAGTCCCGAATTTTAGTCTCTTTCATTCTGCTCATTTCGGTCATGCTCTTGCGAAAAAAGTAAGGGGAGGCCATTTTCAAAGCGTGCCATGCACAGACTTCAGCAAAACGCGTACACCTGAGCAAACGGGTACTAGCGGCCGCACCCGTAAGCTTCTCCCCTCGACACTCACACGTTCGTAAGACAGCCCCAGTTGCAAACGCTTTGCACGCGGACAACTCTGTGCATAGCGGCCGATCGGTTCTCGCACGCAAAGACTGCATATCCCAGCAGGAGTGCGGAGTCACGCGGCGGATATGACGTCACTATTTGCCGTGACTTCCGAGCAGCTAAGGGAAAATATAAATGTATATAAATCATACAAACCGAGATCGTTTATTAGAACAGCTTCGATCCAATGGAGATAATGTATTAATGACTACATCCGCAGACACAATAAAAGGTGAGGACCGTGCTGCTGAGTAATTTGTTTTTGCTTGTTTGTGTCGCTGATCCAGTGCAGCTCAGCAAGGTTTATTTCTCTGGGGGTAAAAAGGCCCTTAAAGCTTTTAACTTTAGCAGACGTCTCCTGCGTCCACTACTTTTTTAAAATCTGCATTGTTAAAGAATTACTTTTTTCACTACCGCAGTTTCATATGCCGTTGTACGTAGTGATCAAAGTGGGCTTTCTTTGGAGATGCAGCAGTCTCGGATATAGTACTGAAATGAAGTACGTACAGAATTAAGAAAAATGTTTTGTTTTTCAGTGAAATCCGTATCAGGGGATGAAAGCAACTGACTCTTTTTCTGACTAGTCAGCGTGTCGATCATGGGTCAGGTTGATAAAAATTCCAGCTATTGATACTTTCGGAGAATCCTCGTCTATCTTTATCTTACAGTAATAAAAAATTAACTTTTGTTATATGATGTTTGAGCGACTTTCGCGGACATGTACTGTAAACTGTAATGAACCTCTAAGCCCCGAAAAACAAAAAATTGCAGCCCTTGTCGTCTTTGGGGTAATAAACCCTGCAGGTCGGGCAGATCTGTAAACCTGTGACGTCGCATTTCCAGTCTCTTCCCAGGCCTCCTATGAGCTGCCCCCCGACCACCAGCATGAACAAGCAACAGGGCAAGGAGTCCCTAAAGGATAAGGTGAAGGGGATTTTTGGGATTGGGTCATCGCGGCTGCCCAACAAGCAGGCAGAGAACAAGTCCTTCGAGTTCATCATAACAATGGAAATACTTAAGGTACCTGTCAAATGACGGACCGCGTGAGCATGTAGGCTTGTAGTGTATCAGAGGGGGCTGTGAGTCTGAGAAGCTGTAAGAAACTCACAGCCTGTCGGCTTTCCTCTGAAGGAGCTGAGTCCCGAGTGTGGGCTGCATAACAGGATCCGGGTTATCGGCCACGTCTGCGAGCTGGCCAAGACCAAGAAGTTTGAAGAGGTAAGTCAAACTGGGAAAAGGGAAGGCAGATGGGCATCCAGAGTGCATATCCAGGATGGTCGGGGTGCGAACTGGGGACAGAAAGCTGATGTGTCGGTCAAAGTGGAGGGCTGTGCTGCTGTGGGACAGCGGCAGGTCCTGGATCCCAGGGCTGTCACGCTTCCAGAGGCCTAATGTCTCACTGCCAGGTCTGTGTGCTTTAGCTCAGCCACACACAGTACATCCCCTGGCAGGTGGAAGATGGCATCGCAGAGCCAGTGTGTCGCTCCCGCTCCAGTCAAGAACCTGTCACTCCTGCTTCGCTCTTCTCACATGTCCTGGCTCAGACAGCTTGTGGGGGGTACTGAATGTTCTGGCAGATCTGAACCACTGCAAGCAGCATTACTCCAGAACCAGGCCGGATATAACAAGCAGCATTACTCCTTTCAGATTTTATTTATACTGCTGCATTTCTTCATCATCATTGTCACTTGTGGTCTCCATGATCCTTGGCAAACATCCGGTGCCACCTTATACCTGTACATGGGTGGTATGATGATAAAGCCCACTGGACTTGCCCCCCCCAGAATGCGGTCGAGGCTCTGTGGAGCGCAGTGGGGGACATGCTGCACCCGGAACAGCCTGCTGAGGCCCGGCATGCTGTGTTGCAGCTGCTACGAGCCATCATCCAGGGACAGGTGAGCGCCCTCTGGTGGAAACAAGTGGCAGCACACTTCTTATTTTTATTGATCTTCCACTGAATTCACTTAATTGGCCAGGTACACCTGCATGTATTAAGAATTTGCTCTGGCAGTACTGCTGCATACATTCACAGACGACATAGAGCACAAGAAAGATGGTAATAAAATAGTGCAAATGTGTGAAGCTGTGCATTTACTATCAATTAATATAAACTTAAAGGGAACAGAGATATACTGAGTGCTGAAATATAAAAATATATGATGCCAGTAGAAAAGAAAGATAAAACGGATGTGCAAAAATGCATGTGGAGTCAGTGGGGGAGGGACAGGGGCAGGGCCTGTGTCAGCAGGGGTGGGGGGGCTGAAGGGGAGAAGCTGTTGCATGTGGTTCTGGTCTTGATATCCAGTGTTAGTTGTGAATTACTAGTAGTACTTTGTAGTTTAAGTCAATTTGCCTCTGGCTGATCCGGAAAGATCTCTATTGGAATTTTCATTCAAAGCAACACAACACCCCCGACCCTTACACACACTGCCTGCGGCACATCTGATGGTGTTGACGTGACGTGCTTGTAACTGCTGTTGACGAAATCTGGTAACAAGGTGACTTTGTGTCTTGGTGGTCAGGGGGAGCGGCTTGGTGCTCTGCGTGCCTACTTCTTTAAGGTCATTAGGGACTACCAGCCACCCAGCGAGGACCTGACAGACCGGCTGGAGGTATTCAGGGCGCTGACAGAGAACGGGAAGGACATCACCTACTTGGAGGATGACATAGGTGAAGCTCAGTGGCACCTGACCAGCTGAAAATTTCATATTCCAAAGTTGTGCTTAAAAGCCATCCAGTTAAACCAGCAATACCTGGCCGTGGTCCTCATGGTCGGGTGTCCTTCAGGTCATGTGACTTGCTACTCCAGTAATGATAGCAAAAATCGGTTAAGAGCTGAGGTTGGAAACCACAACTCCCAGTGGTCCCTCAGTCGACTGGCGCTGGACGGCCCTATCTTAAATCCCCGACCGAGTCTCCTTCTTGTGTCACATGCAGCCTTATTCGTGGAGCTGTGGATGAACGTGGGTCTGACTTCTGACTTCCTCCATGTGCTGGTCAACCTGGTCAAGTTCAACAGCTGCTACCTGGACGAGAACGTATCGCACATGGTCCTGTAAGAACGTCACTCTTGTTTTTCACATGCATGCATACACGTGCTAGTTTTATCCCAGATGTGCTATAGGGTAATTTGCTTGTGTTGCAAGATAACTTGCAAAATAGACAAATCGTACATTATTATGGTCTTAATCTCACTTTTTTTTTTTTTAAATGAAGGAAAATTTGTCTTCTGTGCAATCGGACCACGTCTTCCACAGACATAGAGGTATTCTATTCTTCATTCTTCATTTTATTTTCCGTCTCCCATCTCGGTGTTTGACTATACGCCTCCCTTCCTCCAGGTGGCGCTGCAAGTTCTGGATGCAGTGGTATGTTACAACTGCTTGCCATCTGACTCCCTTCCCAGCTTCATCATCACCCTGTGCCGCACAGTCAACGTCAAGGAGTTCTGTGAGTCCTGCTGGAAGGTGAGCGCCTTATCGGCCTTTCCATACACTTGGCAGGCCCTGTAGGCTTGGTCAGCCCGAGTCATGTTCCGTTTTTCTGACCAAGGTTGCTTGAAGAGATGCTTGTAACGAGTCTGATTTTGGGAGGCTGCAGCTTAGAATCTTAGCATTGTGGTCCTGGTTATGCAACAGTCACGACTCCCGTAACTCTTGACCGTTGATTCCCCTGCATTTTCCTCACAGTTGATGCGGAAGGTGTTAGGGACACACCTGGGCCACAGTGCCATCTATACCATGTGCCGCATCATGGAAGAGAGGTTTGTCTCCGTTTGAATCCGTATGTCCACCCTGAGCGTGTGTCACGGTCCCGGGGACACTGAGCTCTGTGTTGTGTTCCCAGGGCCTACATGGAGGATGCTGCCCTGTTGCGTGGTGCCGTGTTTTTCGTGGGGATGGCGCTGTGGGGCGCGCACCGGCTGGCCACGCTCAAGAATACCCCCACGTTGGTGCTGCCTTCTTTCTTCAAGGTCGGGCACCGCAGCCCAGGATGGGTTTAATCATACTGGTGATAAAACACAATAGAACTTCTCAAGGGTGATCCGGAACTATGACTGGAGCAGTCAGGACTTTCAGTCATCTATGACAAGTGCAGCATTCAGTCAACAGCTGGACCAATTAGCTGAGAGTCCCTTAGTCTCACTCTGCTTATGGGGTGTGTCTGGCTGTGGTTTCCACACTGGTGTGAATATGACTGACAGGGCTGTGTCCCCGCCCCCAGGCCATGACCAAAACCAATGAGGTGGTCTCCTATGAGATTGTGCTCTCTATCACCCGCCTGATTAAGAAGTATGGCAGGGAGCTGCAGGTGGTCACGTGGGACATCCTGCTCAGCATCATAGAGCGTCTGCTGCAGCAGATCCAGGTAAGTGCGATGAGATCAGTCCAGGCTGAAACTACAATGAGGTCAGAGGTCCCCTGGATGGTTGAGCTGTGGAATTCAGAGGGGGTTTAAACACACAGACACGTTGGTCTCTCTCTGCCTTTACTTCTCAGGTGATAGCTAGCCATGAGCTGAAGACCATTGTCCATGAGCTTCTCACTACTGTGGAGGAGCTGTATGAGCAGAATGGCTACCACGGCTCCTCAGAAAGGTTCTTCTCACTCATTGAGAAGTGTGCTGACAAGCGCCCGGTGAGCCTGCCATCGTCCTTCCTCATCTTCCTCCTCCTCCATCATGGCCTAGACTAAGACCACGTTGATGTAGATCCAGGCACATAAGTGACCTTCAGGTAATGATTATAAATTGAGATTCATGCGCTTCTCAGGAGTCGTCTGTGATGACCCTCATCTCCTACCGGGCCCACTCCATCCAACCAGCTAAGGATGGCTGGATCCAGAGCCTGCACAAACTCATGGAGAAGTTCTTTAGGTAATGCTCTTGCCTAGCGATGCCGCCATGCAGAGACACGTGGTGAGGGTGCGGTGGAGGGCTAGGTTGGCTGTCAAGAGAAACGAGGGCCGGTCCCTGGATCTCACCATCTCCCTGGATCTCTCCATCTCTCCTACTTCTATCTGTGGCAGAAATGAGACTCGCAGCGCCATCAGGGTGAAGGTCCTGGATGTGCTCTCCTTCGTCCTCAGCACCAACCGCCAACTCTACGAGGTTGGTGGCCTTACGAGTGGTGATGTCTTTCCAGGATTACTCGTGTCCAGCCCCGTGTCCCTAATAAGCAGATACTACCTGTGGGGATGGCATTCATCCGAGTCCATCCTCCTAGGGTGTACAGTTAATGAATACTTGCACATCAAGAGTCCATTGACAGCTGAACCAGAAGTTAATGAGTGAACCGTGTTGGGTTGTTATGGTCCACATGCCATTTGCCTAGAAGTCTCTGTGATATGTCTTGGCTAAAGGAACAGTATGCTCTTCCAAAGCTGATCAGAGAGCTTCATTGAGGCCACTGGATATTTTACTGTAACCCCTCAAATTGAGGCCCCTGCCCCTGATCTTCTTCAGGACCCTCCTGGGTGGCCGGCTTTTGAACCATAGATAGCTGCTTCATTTACGCAGATGGATTTTACACTAAAGCGCTTGAGCTCAGTAGTTCTTCGGTCAGTGGTGTACCAGCAGGTCCCAGGCTAGGACTGGGACACGACAGGCTTTGGGTCCCGTGTCTGTTGTGATTGGCGTCTTCCGCCAGGAGGAGCTCATCGAGGCCGTGGTGATCACGCAGCTGAGCCTCATCGCTGAGGATCGTGATCTTCATGTGCGCAAGCTGGCCACGCAGCTGCTGGTGGATTTGGCTGAGGGCTGCAGCACGCACCACTTCACCAGCCTGCTGGACATCATAGAGAAGGTCTGGGGGGGCGTGGGGGGCATGCTGGTCGTCGTCATGGCAGCTAGTTATTACTCAGTTCTGATTGAGCACTGGATTGAATTGTTTTCTTCTTCATTATCTTTCTTGCCCTAACAAAACGCTCCCTCCAGGTGGCCAGTCGCTCCCTGACCTCGGTGGGACCTGCTGATGTCCTGGACCGAGACCCCCTGGCTGACTCTCCCATGGAGGACGTGAAGACGGCTGTCCTGGGCTTGCTGGAGATTCTGCAGGTGCATCTCCATAGAACCCCCTGGAAATCATTGCCATAGCAACAGCCTCAAGGCTTCGCATTAAGAGTAATCTGTATTCACCTTCCCATCCTTGGTCTAAGTACAGATTCTATCTCTAACAATAGGCTTAAAAACAACAACAAAAAAGACCAATTCGCTGGTACTAAATCCAGTGAATATAGAGCTGCCGTCACTTGCTGGCTGATGTTCCCCCCCTCCTCCCCCCTTGAGTGCACTGGTGACTCCTTGTCACTGTGGATTTCGGCATCTTTGCTGCCTCGTCTTGCTTCTTCCGTCCAAAGCACTTATCAGCATGTCACCCGATTTGGCAAATAGCAACACATGTTCAAGCATACACTGCCCTTCATTAGCTAAATAGGGTTAGATGCAGTTGTCACGAAGATAGTTAATGCTTTATGTTACTGCTCCCTGGTGGTCGGAGGTCTTATGTACAGGAAATCAAATTTCTGTAATGAACCTGGGAGCCCATTACTTTGAGCTCTATGCAGAGACTGTGTGTGTGTGTGTGTGTGTGTGTGTGTGTGTGTGTGTGTGTGTCTTTACAGAGCAAACTGTACACCCTCCCAGCCAGCCATGCCAGCCGCGTCTACGAGCTGCTTATTGGTCACCTGCAGCTGCACTACAAGAACAAGTACAGCTCGGCTATCGCCTGCAGCATCCGTCTGCAGGTGGGTGTCTCCGACTGCCCCCCCCTGCCCCGCGGGTCCCTCACTGCACCCGCCCTTCTGCTCCTGACGGTCCCCCCCCCCCTCAGGTTTTCGACTTCCTGCTGCTGATGCGGGCCGACTCTCTTCACCGCCTGGGCTTGCCCAACAAGGATGGCCAGCTCCGCTTCAGCCCCTACTGCCACTGCGATCTTGGGTGAGCCCCCGTGCCCCCGGTCGAACCAGACTGGACCTTTCTGGGTCTGGTGCTCTGAAATGGTGGCTTTTTGAACCTCCAGGGAGGCAGAGAAGTGGGCGAGTGAGAAGAAGCAGGCCGGCACAGTGTCGCCCCCTGCTGGCAGCCCCGCTCCTGCAGCGCAGCCTTCGCCTGTCCGCACGGCCTGCCTGCCGTACTCGCTGGCCTTCTCTGTCATACTGCAGTGCCTCCGGATGGTCAGTACTGCCCCCCTGCAGATATGCTTGTGGCTGTAGGTAATAAGGCAACTTGCCCTTTTGTTCTGGTTAAATTGAACCCCCCCCCCCCCCATTTCTTAGGAGACAGACTGGAAGGTTCTGAAGCTGGTCCTGGATATGCTACCATGCACTCTGCAGTACAAAGTGCTTCTGTTGACGTCACCTTGTAACACGGACCAGCTGTGTTCCACGCTGTGCACCATGGTAACGCCTCGCACCGCGACCTGTGGCCCCTCCTACTCCCAGGTCCAGCCCGGCACTAATTACATTTTCCTGTTACATCAGAACTGAAATATTAATGTTCCACTGAAGTAGTGCCCCCCTCTCCTCGATATTTAACGAGTTGTACGTTTCCATGGAAACGTTACATAACACAGAGTACTTGACGGGACTTTTTGGAGCGGACTTTTATAACCTCTTGTGCGTTTCGTTTTCTGCCTCGTTAAGCCTCCTTTTAAATGTTTCCACTGCTGCCTTTATCTGTCAGACTCGTTCGCTTTACTTTTCCAGTGTCCTGTCTCTTTTTGGGCCTTTTGGTTTGGTTTCTGTTAGTCCTGCAGCCCTCCGCAAATTTGTCCGTACGCTATACCGCTGAAGTCTGCCTGTGCCCTGCCCCATTGCAGGTGACGGACCGCCTGATCTCTGAGCGATTACGGAAGACCCCGGAAGGCTTCTCGCGCACAGATGTACAGCTGGCGGTGGTGCCGGTTCTGACGGCCCTCACCTCGTACCACAGCTACCTGGAACCAGCCAGACAGGTAGCAGGAGACGGTTAATGATGCTATGTGGTCCTCATTAGGGTCTCCGAGAATCTCTCCAAAATATGGCTCTGAAGGTTGTGTGTCATTGGCTGTCTCGAAGCAAGTCAGCTCTTGTGGTTGGCTCACCATCTTGGCCTTCTGTATATCGGAGCTGCGCAGGTCATCTTCCAGAAATCCTTCAGCAACCGTAGTCTCCTTTGTCCTTGGTCGTTTGACATGCTCTCTTTAGGTCCCCTGCATACTTATCCTTTTCCCCATCCTGGAATAACACTGCATTCTCCACATTCCAGTCTCTCCCCTCAATCTCCTTAATCCCTGAATAACATTTTTTATTTTGCTGTCATCGCAGAGAGAGCTGGTCCAGTGCCTGGAGACGGGCCTGATCTACCGCTGTGCCAAGCAGTGTGTCGTGGCGCTCACCATGTGCACTGTGGAGATGCCCGACATCATGATCAAGCTGCTGCCTGCCCTCATCGTCAAGCTCACGCACATCTCGGCAACCGTCGCCATGGCATCACCCATGCTGGAGTTCTTGTCCAGTAAGGCCCACCCATTCATTCTGACGCTTGGCTTTTGACCAATAAAAGAGTGTCTTTGTTCCAGTTATGACCAATAGTGGTTTAGGGGAGTTTCCCAGGATTTCAGGGCGTATGGGGTCCTTTGCAAACAGACCTCCCTTTTAGTCCAAGTTTAATTTCTATCGGATGTCTGTTTCATAGCCTTATTCCCCAGGTAAGACTCATCCAGCAGGTGGCAGTATGTTTGGGCTCCTGAGGAACTGTAGCTGTAATTATAGGTTAGATTATGTGTAAAGCATCTGTGTTAGAACCTTTTTTTCTGGAATGGCCTCTAGATTGGTACAGGGATTGTGATTGGTCAGGTCTTTGGATATCAGGGCTGTGATTGGATGGCTGTTTCTGAGGTGCCCTCCATTGTTGCAGCTCTGGTGCGGCTCCCCCACCTGTATGCCAACTTTGTGGCCGAGCAGTACGTCAGCGTATTCGCCATCTCCCTGCCCTACACCAACCCTTCCAAGTGAGTGCTACCATTTATGGCCAATAGGGCGGCGCTGTTGAGGCCCATTTGTTCAGCCCTCTCCTCACCCCTATCCCCCTGTTTTTTTTTTCTGTTCGTCTCCGCCTCCAGGTTCAATCAGTACATCGTGTCCCTGGCGCACCACGTCATCGCTATGTGGTTTATCCGCTGTCGGCTTACCTTTCGCAAGGATTTCGTGCAGTACATCACCAAGGTGGGGCCCTGCGGCGCATCGGGTGTGTGTGTATGCGCATGTGTGTTTCTTCACTGATGCCCTCATCCCCGTGTCACTAGGGTCTGCGCTCCAACGTTCTCCTGCCCTTTGATGACACGCACGAGCAAAGCAGCTTTCGTGCACGAAGCACCAGCCTCAATGAGAGGCCCAAGAGGTACGCAGACGCGCACGCAGACGCACACGGCGCAGCCCTGTCACCTGCCTCCCCGCCCTGGTGCCTTCACATTCGTTCCGGGAGGGAATTTAGGAGGGGGCGCTTTGTGTGCTTCACCACATGGGGGCGCTAGAAGGATACTGTGTCCCCACACTGTGTTTAATCTGCCGTCTCAGACCGTCTTGGTACACGACCTTGGAATGTGTAGAGGGACTGCTTTCTTATTATTTATCTCTCTGTTTTGGGGGGAATTAAATGCCTCCCCACCTTCCCCCACGCCATTTTCCATCCACGTCTGAAATATTTTGGCCATTTGCATGATATCCGACCATCTCATTCGACTCGAGGATTCGCGCTGACAGAGCATAGGAAGGCTTGCGGTTTTCTAACAATGTTTTAATGGGGGAGATTAAACTGCAACCAGGCTATAACCTTTTCTGTGGAGACGCCCTGGTAAAATCCAGCCTACGTCCCCCCACCCCAGTCCGGGGAATGCTGCGGGGGGGGTCGACCGCGTAGACACGGCGCACGCTTACGTCGGCTTCGCCGTATGAGAGCCTGGGGACCCAGAGGAGGGTAGCTTATGCATGTCACTGCCCCTCCCATAACACCTCTGGCCCTTTGTCGATATGACTCCGCCCTCTCTTTTCCGATTGGCCGAGTGAAACCGTCATCCTGGCTGTCACCCAAATCACTCAGGAAGCCCCACGACACCCCTCCCCCCCGATCCTTTCTCCCTCCCCCCCCCCCCCCCCCCACCCCGCCCCCTCTCCCCCCTTCCACAATCCAGCGGTTCGCCTTTTTTCCAAATTAACATCCACCCTCCC
>JABJVO010000093.1:1590121-1623972 GCA_026770805.1 Boulengeromyrus knoepffleri
GGGCTGCTGTGGCGGGAGACACCAAGGTGGTTCGTCCCGGGGTACCTCCCCCACCTTCCTCGCCTCCCCTCCCCCCCCCCCCCCCCCCCCCCCCCCCAGAGCTGCTTCGTACCTTTGGTACCTCCCTGCCGAAACATACACCTTGACTGGATAAAGTAAACATGAGGCGAAGCAATGGCAAGCTCTGGTAAGCTGTACTTATGTAGTGTACTGCAAAGTTCCTGTTAGTGCATAATACATGTTTCTGAATGTATGTACAGATTGCGACTGCTGTCTACCCACAGTCTCCTTATGAACGCACACAACCAGCAACACACTGGACAAACTTCTAATTAATAATCATCAATGTCACTCATTTTCTCTTGAAGCATGATTCATGCCTTGTCGATCCCTCAACCAGCCTCCAGGGCTGGTGAAATGGGTTTTGGAGGGGGGGGGGGATTGAAGGATTGCGGGTGATGTTGGCGACCTGCACCTTGTTGCCATGCCGACTGGATGGCAGGTGTTCATCAACACCTACTGGGCATGACGGATCGTGTGCTTCCCTGTACCTGATGCCTGTAAGCCTGTCTTTCCAAAGTCCTGAAACCTGTGCTTGGCTGGACCTCCTGGGTGACAAAGCCTGCTGTCACCCGGCAGCCTCATGTTCTCAAAACGACTCGAGGACGGGACATTCCCTGTAATCTTTGCATCCCGGGGGGTGGTGCCTCAGGGCCGGGGGTGGCCCGACACATGTACATCTGTGTTGGGGTGCACCTTGTTCTTCAGTGGCGTGGGCCTACGCTTGCGTGTGGGGATGGTAGTGGTATGTGCTGGGTGCCGGAATAGGCTGGATGGGGCAATCTCGCCCTCTGCCTGGTTCTCCCATTCACGCCGTGGCGTGGCAGGAGCAGGGTCTGGGTTCGGATTTGGCCTGCAGCTGTTGGGACCGGTTTCAGACAGCCGGCTCTTATGGTAGCCCTTGCCATGATTCTTCCGTCCAGCGGAATCTCTCCGGCTGTGCTGCCTCGAGGACCGATCCCGCTTTCTGTCCGCACCCTGGTCCCTGTCCTGGTTCCGTTTTCGTGTGCAGCTCTGACGCTGGGCTTGCTCAAGCTGGCATTCAACACGGTATAGCTCCTCAGTGGCCCGCGTGACCCGGTCCAGCTGCTGCAGCAGGGCATCAAATGCGGGTAGCAGTCGCCTCAGAGTGGCCTCCACCTCAGCCCGCTCCCGCCAGGCTGCCCCACCTGGCACGCCTGTTCCACCCTCCCCCAGGCTGCAAGGGCTACAGGAGACGGCCTGCCATGAGGTCTCTGAGCTGGCGTCCACGCTGTCTGGAGTGGGGGGTGCCTCAGGGGTGTCTGGGGGTGGCAGGCAGAGGGACTTGCAGTCACTGGTGGAGGAAGATCGGGAAGGGGGTAGGTCCATGCCCTCAAAGCGAACCTTGTGACGGAACTGGGGGGGAACACAGAGAGAAGGGACAGGAAAAACAGTCAATCAGAGGTCTATGGGCTGTGCACAGCCCAGCTACGTCTGTAAGCCCCCTCGTTACCAAGAAACTCTCATTACAGCTTCACAGGTTATTAAGCCAAAGAAAGATGTGTTAAAGGGATAGCACCAACCTCCTTGGCTCTGCTGAGGCCCATCCACATCTTGAGGCGCCGGAGGAAGAGGTCCACCATCTCGTATGCCTGTGGCTCTACAGCAGGCCGGTACAACTCGGCACGTGCGTGACGGTAGCCGCGCAGCAGCGCCGACACAAGCAGCCACAGCAGGCCCAGACGCAGCACAGCAAAGCTCCAGCAGTACACCAGGTAGTCAGCGGAGTGTGCCGGGGGTAGGCTGTGTCCCATGCCCAGCAGGGACAGGCAGACTGTGGACACACCATCAAGGCCCTCCTGGGATGAGTGGAATAGCTGTGTGGGATAAAAGGGGGAAGGAGAGTGAGAAACTGGGTAACTGCCATAACTGTCTGTGTCTAATAGTTAGACTATGTTGTGTCTGTGTGCTGATAGTTCTTTGAATCTGCCTTTGTCAATGACAGACTTGATGACAGTTTTCTGTGGGTTGATGACAGTTCATTGTGTCGGTGTTTGTTGATGACAAGACTTGTTTCTCTTGATCACTATGCTGTATCTGTGTGTTGCTGACAGTTCTTTGAGTCCATGCTTGTTTACGACAGATCATTCTTTCTGTTGTATTACTATGTCGTGTCTGTGTGTTGACAACATTTTGTCTGTGTTGAGGACAGACTTGATGACTATTGTGTCTGTGTGTTGACAGTTGTGTCGACATTTGCCGATGACAAGACTTGTTTCTCTTGATCACTGTGCTGTATATGTGTGTTGCTAACTGTTCTTTGAGTCTGTACTTGTTGATGACAGACTGTTCTTTCTGTTGATGACTATGTTGTGTCTGTGTTGATGATCATTAATTCTGACAGCGTTTCTTGGTGACTGACTGTTGTTCATGTTGATGACTATTTTGTGTCTGTGTGTTGATGACAGTTCATTGTGTATGGGCTTGTTGATGACAGACTTTGGTGCATATGATCCCCTGGGATAGACTGACACAGTGAAGCTTCTTCATTCTAATATCACATTGAGTCATTAATGGTCGATAATACTGACTCAACAGCCCAGCCCTCTCACCTGTCACAACTAACAAAAGCCCTCAACACACTCAACATGTCCCTTCATGATAGTACTCAAATATATAAAAGGCTAAAATTCATACTTCGCTTTGAATAATAAGTGAAGGAGGGTCATGGGGTCAGGATGACACCAGGGATAAGATGGTCTACCATGTGTGGGGTAGTGTACCAGGCATTTGGTTCCTACCAAGTGTCCGGCATGTGAGTATGCTAGCAGTAGCACTAGGAGGACCATGGCCACGGCCAGCAGCTCCCAGGCTGAACGCTGGAGGGTCCTACCAAAGACTGTCCATTCCCGCAGGAAACGCAACTGGTGGGAAGCCTGAAGAGGACAAAGGTGACAGTGAGATTCATCACAGGCTACGCACATAGCGACGACTATAATCCTGAGTACCAGAACCAGAACACGAGCATCTTTCCTTCACCTTGAGCACCAGTACGAAGAGCAGCAGGGAGCAGACCTGGGTGAAGGCTTGGTTTTGAAAAGCTAAGGAGTAGAAGTTGGTATAGGCGCCACGACGCTGCCGGAAGGAGTCCCACAGCCGGTCAGAGAGTGCAGCCCGGCTCAGCTGCAGAGCCGCGGCAGCCAGGCACAGCGTCAGGCTGCACAGGCCCACCATGTTCCATGGCCGCAGGAAGTAGCCACGCCCCTCCCGGCGGGCCACAGCGCACTGGTGAATGCAGAAGTAAAGCACGAACAGCAGCAGGAAGGCCTGAAGGGAGAGAAGGTGAGGACAAGGAGACAAGTCATGGAAATGTCGCCATTCCCGCTAGTTCTACGTACCACACGGCACTCAAAGCGCCATTGCATGCCAACAATGCATATCTCAAAGCCTTTTCCTTCCCTCGCTTTTTACTTCCTAGCCTCAGTCATGCTGCTGAAATTCATAAAACCTTCCCCCATTTCCTTAATGCCGGACCAGCCAGTCGACTGCTGGGAGCTAGTTAGCGTGACTGTGGGATTCTAGCACAGAGTGAGCCATGCTTTGCTTTAGGCTTTCTATCAGATCTGTGTCAAACAATTGACAGTGTTACCGTGAGCAACAGTGGGAGAGTCAGACCGCTGCGGAGCCCCTGCATGTGGCAGGTCTGGACATCTAGGCTGGATAATGCCCCCTGTTGCCCGGGAAACTCCAGCAGGAAGATAACCACCGCCAGCAGGTCCGTGTTGGTATTGTAGAGGGAGAATTCAACAAAGAGTGCCTGGCTCCTGAAAACACACACACATACCCACAAAGACTGTGAGAGAAATGCTCAGGCTTATCCCCATGACCCTACCAAGGCGGAGTCCTATACTTACAGGGGGTCCAGCCACTGCTGTGCCTGAAGGAGGTCCACTACAGCTCTTGATTCCTCCAGCGATGTCCGCAGCTCCTGAACATAGCCACCGCCAGTGTAGGTGGACATGTGACCCCAGTGCCACATCCTGGGAGAGGGGTCAGAGAAGTCATTCCTTGCGGGGTTGGGATTCAACTGCTGTAATAAATGCAGACAGGTTATAACAATATTGCCAGTCCAGTCTGATATTCATCTTACCCAACATCTTCTGCAGTGCTCCAGATCCAGGTCCCATTGGGCCCCAAGGCTTGTCCGGCCCACCCCAGGCCGACCGTGTTGTTCCCACACCCTGCTGGTGGACATGCTGGAAAGGAGAGAGTGAACAAGTAGCAGATGGAACGGAGGTTAAGCTGAGGGGTTCTGATGTTGAATCCTAAGAATACTCTATAAATCAGTGTATCTCCTATGGATGAAGGGAATTAATGAGTTTTAGTGAAACAATCTGTCAGCCTGTATGGGAGGCCAGAACAGCCCCACACTGGTGGATACTCACCGGAGTGAGACCGGATCTGGCGTAGGCGAGGGGAACCCAGGAGCAAACTGCCGCTCTCATACATGAGGGTCTTGGCGTTGTGCAGGTAGGGGAGCAGGGAGTCAGAGAGCCAGGTCCACACGTTCTCAGGCCTGCACCGAGACATAGGGGCGGGCAGACTGCTAAAAGCACGGCGTGCATGGTAGGATAACCAGGTCAGCTGTGGCTCGGTGCCACACACGCTACCTGCTGATGCGGGCCAGCTCAGAAGTGCGTAGTCGCAGTTCCAGTTGCGTGCGCAGCTGTGGGCGGAGAGCGTCCCTGCCGGAGTTGCCGTAAGTGAGCAGCAGCACCACCAGCAGGAACACCATGTAGAACACGAAGTTCTGCGGAGGGTCAGACGGCAACGTGAGGGCATGTAAGAGAGGGCGTGTGTGTATGTGTATGTCCATGGACATACGCACACCCACCTTCAGCGTGCTGTGCAGAACCCGCACCTTGCGGGCTTCTTCTCGGGCCTGGAAGAGAGCGAAGCCCTGGGGCGGTCTGACACGAGGGATTCGCTGGCTGACAGGCTCCACCCGGGGGCTCTCCACGAGGATGTCGTGCTCTTCTGGGCGCAGCCTACGCACCACCAGGGCATAGTACAGGCCCTCCACCAGCACCTGCCACCAGGAATTACAACAGATACCATAGAATACAGGATACTGTATACCATAGAGTTCCACATACTGATGTTTTAGTCTCCACTAGAATAAACAATGTACCCTGGAACACCACAAAACTACAATTAGCCACAATGAGGAAATACCATAGTACTTGCACACCACTGTTCCCTAGCCGCCAACCAGAGGCATAATAACCTGCTACAATCCATTTCCATGTCTCCGTACCTTCAGTGGCTCCAGGATGAGGGAGGAGGCCAGGAGGCTGCCCATGACTGTGATGACCCACATGAGGGCTACCTGGTCACTGAAGCTCAGGCCCAGCCATGCCGCCAGGCCCCCTGATAGTGCCAGTGCTGCCCAGCTGCCCAGCAGAGCTGCCCGGCCACACCACGCAGGGACCCCCCGGTGACGGCATACATCCGTTATTGCTGTCGGAAAGAGGAGGGAGTCTCAGGTCAGCATGAGAGAAGCTGAACACCTGCAAACACCCAGGCAAGTATTCTAACATAAGGAACTGTCAAATGGACAGGAGTACCAAGGCAAAGAAAGTGAACTGTAACTCACTCGAGGGGGACGTGAAAGCGGTTTTGGGGAGCTCCCTCCTCACAACCCCAGGGGGCAAAGGATCGTTGACCTTCTGTAGAAGGATTACTTCTGTCTTGTCCCCAAAAATGCTGGATCTACAGCCACAGAAAGGAGAACAGTCCATAAGGATCACTACCAGCACCCCCAGGTGTGAGGCCCAGGGTCCATGGGGAGTCTGCACTCACAGGTTAGCCATCTCACTGTCCGTCTGAGCAAAGAACTGCTGAGGCTCACACAGACGGGAGACCTGGAGCTGCCCATCAGCCAGGATGCGCTTGATGAGGTCCTCATCTGTGGGAAAACAGGGGCTTCAGCACCTGAGGACTTCACGGATACCCTACAGCATACGGAAGCTTCAGCACCTGAGGACTTCATTGATACTCTGAAGCAAATGGAGGTTTCAGCATCTGAGGACAAGTTATTTTGACATTGTGGAGATCACCTTTTCAGTCCCCACAAGGGAAAACTCAGGTTTATTGAAAAAACTAAAAATGCCAAATGCCTTGTATTTTGTCTGGTTACTTATGGTTAAGGTTACGGCTGGGTTGGGTTTAAGATTGGGGTTTTTCCCATAGAAATTAATGGACGGTGCCCATGAAGATATAAATACAAATGTGTGTTTGTGTGTGTTTATGTGTGTGCAAGTGGCACATGAGCCTGGTGAAATGCTGTAACGGCAAACACAAGCAATATGTAATCAAGGCCCTGAAGCTCCCAAAGCCCTTGAGATGGTGCAGGTCATGGTCCTGGCTTCATGGGCCTCCTACCTGAAGAGGTGAAGTACTTGTTCCTGTGGATGTAGCCCCCTGCTGCCTCCTCCTCCTCCGGGACCAGGCCCATGTCCACCCCGAGGTGTCGGCTGCCTTGGCCCCTCTTCAGCTTGGGCAGAGCCTCACCCACCACAGCGGGGTTGCCAATCAGCTCAGACCAGTGGCACATCCTCTCCCTCTCCTGCAGGCCCCACCTGTGTAGGCTGCCAGAACAGATATGCGTTATTCCACAGGGGGTGGGCTGGATCCTTCCAGAAAACAAAATGTTTTTCGTGAGCTTTCCTTTCACTAATCTGTAAGTAGATCACATTTGTGCTTCTGTAACTGAATACTTTATTGAAGCTACAGTCCTATGACTGCATACAGACATACCTGACAGAAATACTCTGTTAATTATGTTAATTCGCATCAAATGTAAAGGGCTTCTGTTCTGTCGGGATGTGTTTCCCTCCCGCAGTCCTGCCTCAAACCTCCATTATCCTGTGATTTTCTGTTTCCTAAAGTCACATCACTGTCAAGTCACTTATTTAAAGTGGTAAGAAGAAACTCACCTCTTTGTGGAAAGAGTGGGCAGATCCACATTGGTCTCCTCTGAGTAGGTCTGGAGGGAGAATGGACATTGCAGAAAGGGGGGTTTGTTTTGTCAGCCTGCATTATAAATGAGGTGGGGGGGGGGGGGGATTAAGTGCTTTTCTCACAGACCGAGAACTACTGACCTCCCCTGGAAGTCCGTTCAGGATCAGGAAGGAGCTGCCCACCAGGGAGTTGTCCAGAAAATCATCAATCTCCAGGGACTCTTGGTCCACCTGAGGTGGTATCTGCTTCAGTGCCACCTGACACACATGATTAAGACAGTAATCCACACTGTTAGTAAACTATAAACACTGGTATTACGAGGTGCTGTTGTTGACATCATGTACAAAATTAGATGACACAATGTATAAGATGTCAGTAATCAGTTTTAGCCATGAGGAATGACTTCAAGGGCTTCACCTTGCCACGGGCTGCCCTGAAAACCCAGAGCACCAGTAGGTAAAGGGGGTACACAGCCAGACAGCTCTCAAGCCCTATCAGCAAGGCCTCCTCGTTCACTGTGGTCTGCTGGGACATCGCGATGAAGCTGCAACCATAAAACCACACGTCAGCTATCTTCTCAGCCAGGTACATATGTCCATCGCCAGAGACCTAATCTCTCCCTCCTTCCCTACCTCCCCACCCAATTGTGCCCCATGGTGAAGACTACATGGGCTTTACCTCCATTTCCTGTCTCTCAGGTTCCTGTTGGTGACTAAGGTGTACCACACTGCGTTGGCCAACAGGATGAGATGAACAAGTAAGGTGCAGCATGTTGCCCTCTGCAGGCGAGTGAAAGGGCTGCGTAGGGGGCGATCGAATAGTGACAGCCAGATGTGGCTATCGGACACGGCTCGTTGCAGTTCCCAAGTGAGGCGGCGTGGCAGGTGGTGGAGGTTCGCCTCCGCTGAAGGAGCATGGGAACAGGGAAAGTGTAAGCTTCTCAAAAGCCAGCCGTAGCATAAGGACGACCTGAGCTATAAGCATAAAGTATAATCTTGATGGAAGAGATCATTAGCTCTTACAGGCTGCCTCCACCTCGATCTCCACCCTGCCATCCGTTCGGTCATTGTCCACCGATAGCCATTCCTCTACCAAGAAGTAGTAGCTGTTCCCGTTCTGTAGGTCCTTCACAAGAACGTACTGTAGCATCCAAGCTGGACTGAGGCCTACAGGGAGAGACCACCATCAAGACCCAGCTTTTTGTCTTAATTCATGTATCATTTTTTTTCTGTAGACTCTCCTACCCAATTTATTCACCCAAAGATAGTCAATACAGACCTGTTTACCCAACGCAATTCTACATTGTAGACCTGTTCACCCAATGTAATTCTATGCTGCAGACATGGTTACCCAATGGAATTCTACAATGCCCCTTAATAGAATACTACAGGATTTTTAACACAATCAGTTTTAACATCTAGGCTCTTTGACTTAATGAAGGTGTTCAAGATACTGTACAAAGAAAGGTATAAGAGCCACACCTTTGTTGTCGTGCCAGATGCGGATCTTCCACAGGTTGCCGAGGCTGGAGTCAGTAGAGATCTGGAAAATGTCCAGGCTGTTGCGGGTGAAAGCGCCACTGCAGTCCAGGTGTCGGTGGCCACTGCGGCCCTCATGACCATACAGACTGATACCCACGTGGGCAGTGGTTCCTGACAGGAGGAAAGAAACGGCAGAAATATGAGCTGTATGTGGAGATCTGCATGCTGTTCTCTGTCTGGATAAGATATATTCAAACTACATAGTAAACCAAATCTGCTTGCTTTGGGTCGTTGTATCCCTGCCTTATCATTGTTTTCATGCTGTATTGTATTTGGGTTGTTGTATCATTGTTTTCATGTTGTATTGTATTTGGGTTGTTGTATCATTGTCGCCAAGCTGTATTGTATTTGGGTTGTTGTATCATTGTTTTCATGCTGTATTGTATTCGGGTTGTTGTATCATTGTTTTCATGTTGTGTTGTATTTGGGTTGTTGTATCATTGTCACCAAGCTGTATTGTATTCGGGTTGTTGTATCATTGTCACCAAGCTGTATTTTATTCTGGTTGTTGTATCATTGTTTCCACGCTGTGTTGTATTTGGGTTGTTGTATCATTGTCGCCATGCTGTATTGTATTGGGGTTGTTGTATCATTGTCGCCATGCTGTATTGTATTGGGGTTATTGTATCATTGTTGCCATGCTGTATTGTATTTGGGTTGTTGTATCATTGTTGCCATGCTGTATTGTATTGGGGTTGTTGTATCATTGTTGCCATGCTGTATTGTATTGGGGTTGTTGTATCATTGTTTCCATGCTGTATTGTATTGTGGTTGATGTATCATTGTTGCCATGCTGTATTGTATTGGGGTTTACCACTTGATCCACCCTTTATTACTTCTGGTGGATTCATACTGATTATGTATCTCTGTAGATCATGATGAATATGTGACTTCTATCAAAGTCTGACGTTCATCAATTTTTTGCCTTTTTTGTACCTGACTGACCTTTTCAGTTAGCAGAGCCGGAGATAAGACCCTCTGGAGCGCCCTCGTGGGACCTACCTGCTCCATGGCCCCAGCCAGTCTTCACCTGCACCTCATACTTGAACAGGCCTTCCTTTCCGCAGAGCGGCACCACGGCTGCCCGTCGCAGGTCCAGCTGGTCCAGCCTGCGCAGGATGATGGCCGCCACCGAGTAGCAGAGCAGCCCCACCAGGCACGTGAGCAGCACCACCATGTTAGGCTTCCCTGGGGGGTCCTACCATGCCAGCCAAGCAAGAGCAAGAGGTTCAATCATCTCTCAGCAAAAGATTATGGGTCAGATTTCTGCAGGTCCACTGTGCAACACAACGTGCATGGCACCGTACGCTCAATTTGGCACGTCTCCCTCACCGGCAGGATGAATGTCACTGCATCTTGTGGGGCAAACAAGCTGGCAGCGAAGGAAGTGAGGTGGCTGGTGCTACAGACAGCGTGGTCGGCGGTGGTTTCAGCCAGCGGCAGCATGCCGTCCGTGCGCCACACCTTGTCGCTCTCACTGAAGTACTGGCAGAGCGAGGAGAAGACGGCAACCTCCAGGAGCACCCCGCCCGCCTCGGCTCCACAGCCTGTCGTCACGTTGACATAATAGTCCTGCGTGGTGTCGTACAAGCTGTGGGAAGGCCCATGTCAAGCTTTTGTGAGGAACACGAGAAGGCAAGGGAATCATAATGTTCCATAGAAGATGCTTCAGTGTTGAACTATCTTTTACTATGGGACATAATGTTAAGTAAACAGGCTGTAAATCTGTAGCTACTGACACTGTGAACCTCTATCTTCAACTAAGTCCTACAAAGTCTCTAAAATCTTAAGGTAGCGAAAAAACACTAAAACCTACTGAACCCAGGACAGAGAAGCTGAAGATGACCTATATAGTAGACTACTTGCCCATCTGGGAAAGAATGTAACATAGTTCCACAAGCAAAGGATGACACATAAGGGCTTGAGGGGGCCTTACTGTGGGGACAGAAAAAAGGTGTAGGGCTGGTGGTCCGTCTCCATGAACATGTTCAGGGAGATGGTCTTGTGCTGGGAGCAATTGTGTTCATTGGGCCGGGGATGGCTGTGCAGGTAGGCCATAATGGTCAGGTTCTCCCCAGTGAGATCATCTCCACCTGCAATAGCAACATCAAGTTATGCTCTGTGCTACAGCCAACTAACTTAGTGCTCAGACAGTTAAGATCTTTCCTGCCTAAAGGACAATTGTCTGTTGGTTGGGAAAGGCTTCCTCCTTCATGCCACAGAGAATGGAACCCCCCTCAAAAATAACTTGTGTCCTAGGTTTCACCAGTCTGACCAGAGATGTCCCACAGTTTCCTGCAGAGTCACACAAGCATCTCTGGTGCCTTACCGTCCAGAGGACTGAAGAAGATCTGGATGTGCAAGCCTGCCTGGTGGTTGGTATTGTTAGTTCTGACCCAGGCGATGATGGAGTCGCATGCACTGATGTTGGTGGATACTGTCATTAGCCTCTTGGGGGTGTTGTCATCGCTACTGTTGGCTACGGTTACAGTGATGGCCTGGCCTTGGCCCAGGCTGACAATGGGGATATGTGTGCCGTTCTCTGTCTGAAACTCCATGGAGGCCACCTTGGTGGAGACGCTGTAGTTGCTGACAAAGTTGAAGGGGAAGGGGTTGGATTTGACTTGGACGAGGAGCTGGATGACGCGGGGCTGCCCCCCCAGGGTGAAGGCGAAGGCGTGCGGGATGGAGAATGGGCACACCACGCTCTGGTTGTAGCATAGCAGGCTCTTAGGGTCGGCCCGCTTGCCAGCAGCGTAGATCTCAGTGCCTCGCAGCACCAACGGCTCCTCGTTCAGCACCCGTGAGTGCATGAGGATGCGCATCAGTTCCGAGGACAGGTTGTAGGCCCGAGCCGCCACGCGCAGTGGGTAGTGATCACTTAGCGTCGGAAGCCGATCCTCCGACTCGGGCATCGGGGGCGGGGCCTGGCTCACCAGATGGATTAATCCACCTGAGGGACAGAGACATTCTGTGTGACATCGACCAACAGAAATAGCTAAAACCTAAAAGCATTGTGTGTCTCATTGGGTTAGGACTCTATTCCCATGATGGGAAGGTCACAGGTTTAAATCACACAGTTGAGTATAAAGAGTCACAGACTGTTGATTGAAACAAAATCTTGGTCTGGATATTTACTTTCTGGACCTGGACTTTCCACATCGGCCTTTGAGCAAGGACCTTAATTGTTTCAGGGACTGTCTGACCCTGTTTTCTTGAGAAATGTATATCACTTTCAATAGAATTGACCACTATATAAACAACATGTAAAAAGGATTTCTGATATTTGGTTTGCAGGTATAGCCCTCTGATGGCTGTACCACCGTACTGGTGCACAAATATCATCCCAGCAGGTTTCTCACCCATGATGTTGAGGATGTTGTCGGCGATCTCCGTCGGGGTGACCGTGCCCTGCTTGGTATCACTCTGCAGTATCTCCAGCATGGACTCTAGCTTGTTCAGTGTGCTGTTCTGACACTCTTCACAGATAAACTCTCGGCTCACCGCCTGCTTGCCCGGTTAGTGCACACAGAAACACACACATACACAAGCACACCCGTTACTCACGCCTGGCTGCAGACAGACATCAAGTCTTGCAGTAATTTGGTTATGTCTAGAGGAACAAAGAGCTTAAACATTAAACAAGACACAACCTACCTCTACCTCTGTAAACCGCAGCAGATATGAAACATCTATCACCTGACAGACCCATTAAGATGAGATTATGTTTCTTCATGTAGATTTCATACATAAATATCTGTAGTGCAGGGCAACTGGTGGCCCAGTGGGTAGCACAGTGGTCTTTCCTGCCTTTTGCAAAGTTCTACCGTATCTACAAATATGGACCAGCTGCCTGGTATCCTCACCCAGAATGCACTTCTCCTCCTCTGAGGGCACACAGATACAGAGGCAGTACATTCCCCACAACTGGACACATCTGGATAAGGCTCTGCGGTACCCCCACCCACCCAGTCTCACCGTGCACTGTGCCAGGGCAGCCGAGGTCTGCTGAATGTCATTGACCGTGTTGAGGTCCAGGGAGGTCAGGGCACGGGTGATGTTGCTGCGCACAGCTACGCGATACAGCCTCTCTGCCTTGGTCACCTCCATGCCAGACCTGGTCTCATACTGCAGAGGGAGAGTGAACATATGTGTGCGTGTCTCCTTACTGGATAAATGCCGTTTCACTTAATTTCCTGCATACTATACAATATGCCTAAAATTAAAATAGGACTTAAAGGGAATTCCTTACAAATGGGTGTGTGTTCGTGAGCATGTTAGGGTAGGGGTAGGGTAGGGGTCTCACCTCATTAAGCACTGTGATGAGGGCCAGACAGAGCTCTCGTACTCGCTGAGGGTCCCCCTGTCTGAGAAGGTCCCACAGTGTGGTGCTGCTCAGATGGTGTAGCCAATGGGCAAGGCTGTCGTAGCCTGTGGGAACGTCGGGAAGCACCACCTCCAGGGTCCTGTGATACACAGGTGGCACCAAGCTCCACTGTCACATTTTCACTGCCATTAGACAAATACTGCAGCAATGATATGCTAAACAGACTGCTAAATGCTACATTCTATATAGATAATAACTGCGGCAATGATATGCTAAACAGACTGCTAAATGCTACATCCTATATAGATAATAACTGCGGCAATGATATGCTTAACAGCAAGCTACATAGATAAATACATTAGCAATGAAATGCTAAACAGACTGCTAAATGCTACATTCTATATAGACATGCTAGGCAGCATGCTGCATGCCACACAGGCAACAAACACGGCAATGACAGGCTAAACAGCATGCTACATGCCACATGCTAAACAGCATGCTATATGCCACACAGGCAACCAACGTGGCAATGACATGCTAAGCCAATGCTGCATGCCACAAAAACAGCTGCAGCAATGACATGCTATACAGGATGCTACATGCCACACAGACAATAACTGTGGCAATGACATGCTAAACAGCATGCTACATGCCACATGCTAAACTGCATGCTACATGCCACATGCTAAACTGCATGCTACATGCCACACAGGCAACAACCGTGGTAATTACATGCTAAATGGCATGCTACATGGTACATGGTAAACAGCATGCTACATAAATCATCTACATGGATTATCTGACACACGGACAATAACTGCAGCAATAACATGCTAAACAGCATGCTACACAGACAAATACCATGGCCATGACATGCCAAGCAGCATGCTACATACACAAATACTGCAGCTATGACATGCTACATGTCAGTGATCTCCAGAGGCTTTGCACAGATTTCCACTGCTCATGCTCTTGCTGGCATGTCTCTGTGTGAATGCGTCTGTGTTCCTGTGTCTGTGTGTCTCCTGTGTGAGTGTCTCTGTGTTCCTGTGTCTGTGTGTCTCCTGTGTGAGTGTCTCTGTGTTCCTGTGTCAGTGTGTCTCCGTGTGAGTGTCTCTGTGTTCTTGTGTCTGTGTGTCTCCGTGTGAGTTTCTCTGTGTTCCTGTCTCTGTGTTCCTGTGTCTGTGTGTCTCCGTGTGAGTGTCTCTGTGTTCCTGTGTCCGTGTGAGTGTCTCTGTGTTCCTGTGTCTGTGTGTCTCCATGTGTCTCTGTGTTCCTGTGTCTGTGTGTCCGTGTGAGTGTCTCTGTGTTCCTGTGTCTGTGTGTACCTGTGTGAATGTGTCTATGTTCCTGCATCTGCATGTGTCCGTGTGAGTGTGTTGGTGTGTATCCGCAGAAGTGCGCTTATGGTCAACTCACTGGTTGAGTGCCATGATCGCTGCCCCCTGGTCGTCCTCCACCACCAGTGACACGTTCACCCTGTAGTTGTTGGCATGGAACCCTGGAGGCAGGTAGCTGGCATGCTCGCTGCTGGTGCCCTTGTACACGCAGAAGTCCTCACAATCCAGAAAGGAGCAGCGTGTCACCAACAGGCTGTATAGCAGAGGTGCATCGCTGTCATCCGAGTCTGTGTAGCCTGGGAAAACATCATCTCGTGTTTAGGGGCTCCCAGATACTTCTGGACAATCATCTGCTTTCATATCAAATAAAAACAAAGTGGATCAAGCTGAAAGAAAAACAAAGAATTGTGTCTTAATGCGTAGATGAATTCCATAACTGCACTGAGGCACATTCCAGGAAAGGAATCCTTGTAAACCATGCATAAAACTATCATGAGATCATTGTAGATGATGGAACTGATCCCAGCTCAGTGTTTGGGAATGTAGTCCACTTTCAGTGAGACAGATGCAAACATGGAAACATGGTACCAGCAACACGGAGGAGGAAGAGCCTGAGAAGCAGAGGTATTTCATCAAGGATCTGGTTTTCCAGCCCTAGTTCTTCTCAGTAACCTTCATGAGTAGTGAGGTAAAACTGATTCCAGGTCAGCTCCATCACAATGCCCTGCATATATACTACTCTTCATATGAGCCAGATATCTTAGATTAAGCCATAGATTCCATGGTGCATGACTGAATGTAAAAGACTAATGAGCTTGTGTGTGTTATCTGAGGACGTGTCTTCCAGCCTGCCTGTGCAGAATGTTTGAGTCTGTTCATTCTAATAATACTGGAGTGAATTCTCGAAATAGCTCTGCATGCCTCAAAACATACCAAGATGTTCCTTTCTAAATAAAAACATTTTTTATATAAAAAACAGTTTTCTATAATAATACCAATACTTCTACTACTACTACTAATAATAATAAGCAATTTATTTATGTAACCAAACAGCACAATACAGGTACTCTATCTGCATCATATCTTATTGTAGTTGTTCATCACATAGACATTTGCTATATCGTATATTCGCTTTGAACAGCGACTCATTACACGGCCAGCGGCGCTGCCCCTTCTCCTCACCCTGTTACCACTGCGTCTGCTTTCAGGCATCTCTTGATCAGTGTATATTCTTTTCTATGGACCTCAGACATAAATGCGATCAGACGTGAATCGACATAAACTATATACTGATCAGCCAATCACACTTAGTTTTTAAACCAAACCACCTCTAACCTGGGAAATTACCCAGCACTCTCTGCTTCTTCAGCTCTTCCCTAAATGACCCAAAAGACAGTGCTTTGAATATCCTATGAAAGATTATGTAGTACCCATTTTACCATGGCTTTGGTAAATACTATTTTTTTATTGGTCCAGAGATGTCATGTGTGTGTTGATTATTATCGTGTAACCGCACAGGTAGTTCCGACAGCATAATAGCAGTTCTATATTAATGTGCACTAATTTCACTCAACACTCTGAATGTTTACGATATGTGACTTTTACTTATAAATAAGCAGTTATTCTCATCAGCATAATTTTCCTCAGTTTTCAAAACACAATCGCTTGTCTGTTCTCGTTCCTAAGGTAACTTCATAATGTTCCTGTGTGCTCTTATAAATATAGTCCTTATAAGTATACAGCATCTGGTCAGCTTAGGCTGCCCATCTAATTCATGTCAGGAGGGACACTCTGAGCTACGACAGGGCTTGTAAACTACCATTTCAATTAAAAGGACCCAGATTTCACTTAAGCACTGAGTTCCTGCTGTGTGCTGATTGGTCAGTCCCCTATAATCATGCATGTGTCACTAATGTTAATGTGAAACAGCTGGATGAGTCTTTCAATCAAAGAAACAAACCAGTAAAAGTACAAGACGAACCAAACAATTTAGCCAAACAGGGGAGCCTTTCAGTTTTAATGTTTACCTCAAGTAGCTCATAGTGTCCCCCCCTGACATAAATGAGGAGCCCCCCCTTAGTCAGGCTACACACTGCAAGCAGCAAGTCCCTTAATCCTGTTCTTTCCAGAGTATGTCATGTACTTTTCTTCTGCAACACATTACTGTCAAATTTATGGCTTAAATATATTGTTTTAGTGACTGAAACACGGTAAGGTGTTTGTTTTAAGGGGTGTGTCTGTAAATGGCGCTCAAACCAATCATGCTTTTCCCATGATGTCAGAGTTACCTATAATGTCACTGAAGTAAAGCATAAACATTAGAAGTTTGCTCATATTGACCTTATTACTCCCAGTCTCTGTCCCTAAACGGCGAGGTGTGAATGGGGCATTGTTTTCGCAACGTTTGCCCAATGTAGCTTGTTTTGTGGATTAAAAATGATAATAGATTTTGATCGCTGGACCCTTATGGAGGTACAAACACCGATGTCAGCATATTTTGAGAGGCGGGTGCTTAACATGTAAATATACAGGAAGGCATATTTCGCCTGGCAGCCAGAATGAAACATTATTCAGAATTATTCTTTAGTGGTTATTTTGATCAGAAAATTATTTAAAATGGACATAACGTTTTAAATTTTTATAGTGTTAACGTTTTCGAACATTTTGTCTGTGTGTGAATAGTGAAAAGAGCAACTTCTGGCTAGTCAGAGGACCACTTCATCAGAAGAGGAAATAATTTTATAACAATGTAAAAAGTTCAGTTTCTTTAGAAACTGTTCTTCGTGTTCAGGGAAGAGGCATTCGACAAAAGTTTTGCACAGTTACCGGTATTTGTGGTTTATATATATATGCTGGGTCCCTCGAGACCCGAGGTATGTAATAGTGCTTAATGGTTAAATTGCAAATAGAATTAATGTTCTTCTGAAAAATTAACCACGAGTGGGAGCCCGATTCTCCCCCCGACAACGCCTTGGTGATGTGCAAAGTTAGAGGACGAGGTGCCCTGGCATATAATCTAGCAACATTTAGCATGATGACACAAGGCGACTTCCTCACCCGTGCAAGTGAAGTGCAGCTTATCGACGAGGCTCTGGAGGCGAGGCACATCAGGCTGCAGGGAGCAGGAGCCGCCTGCAGGGGGCAGGTTGGGTCGCAGCACGATGGACGCCACACCCTCACTGTCCATGGCCGCGTCGCTGACGTGCAGGCTGAAGATGTAGGAGTTGCCGTCGCGCAGGGCACCCTGACGAAGGACCAGGTTCATGCCGTCGCTGCCCGTGGAGGTGGTGGTCATGTTCAGGACCAGGGTCTCATTGTTCAAAGTCTTCACTGTCCAGTACTTGTAGGAAGGTAGGGGAGGGATTATCAAACAAATATACCATTGTAGGATTTTTTTGACCCAGCCATTCATTGTGTTTTACTTGTGACTTGATGATGCATAATTAACCACATGGCTTTGGGACAGGCAGCTGAGCTCAGCACAAGGCGACCATTGGACAGAAATGATGTCAGTGTGCACCAACAGCAAGGCTGCAGTGTAACTTATTACAGGTGACATCATCCCACCCACTGCGTCCGAGAGTCTCCCTCAATGCTGGCGACATCATCACTGGAAAAAATCACTACCGACATTTCATGGCAACGACGTCACCCTGTGTAGACCCTAGATGCCTGAACGGAGTGACCGTCTGGGCTAAATCTCCCACGAGTCACACGTCACAGAGGATGGGCAGTGGCGACGTCTCAAGGCCCAGGCCGTGCTCTTTGGGCTTACCCCGCGGTGCGATGCCTCACAGTTACTGCAGGTGCCGGCCAGGTAGACGTAGGAGCTCTGGCTGACCTCGTACATAGACTTAGCCTTGCAGGAGACGCAGTCCAGGGACACCATGGGGATGCGGCCACTCTGCACCAGCACCTGAGACGGCGAGCGAGAGGGACGGCGATCAAGCCACCAGCTGGGCATGGAGCAGACAAACACCCGTTCGCCGCTGTGGAACATGACCTGCTCACAGTCCGACAAACATCAGGCGGAACATCTCTACATACATATCTGAAAATCCCACACGGCAGGTACCACTCCAGCTGTATGTCCTCTGGCCATATACTTGGGGGCAGACTGCAGGGCCAGCCGTTCATCCAGCATTTTTGGGGGGGGGTTAAGGACCTTTGCGCAAGGGCCCAACAGAGATGTAGCTGCTCGGCTGACTGTTGAGATTGGAACTGATGAGCTTCCGATCAGAGGCAGAAGCATATTCCACAGAGCTACACACTGTCCTCCTACATGCCAAGCTGACCAACACTGGCACAGTCATTAATACTAGCAGGTCAGATGCAAGTATTTCAGAGGTCTGTAATGATGCAGTGCCAGCCTAGAAGTAACGGGCACCTGCGGGACCTGATAATGAGGCAGTAATGGGCACAGCTGAGGGCCAGCCAAATATTCACTCACTCTGCAAGAAGCTTCTGCCAAGGCATGGAAAATAACCTACTTCTGTGTGTGTGTGTGTGTGGGGGGGCTATTTTACTTTACTTTTAATTGCTCTGCTCTGTTGCTGAGCTGCACACATACAGTGTGGGGTGAGGTACACCAAACTGAAAAAAAGTGAACAAAACCGCAATTGCTCTGCTGGAAGGGTCTCATGCTCTGAGTGGGCGGGCAAAGTCTGAAATGCACAGGGGCTTGAGAAACTTCCACATATTTCGATTCCGAGAATGAAGCGGAATCCAGACCCAACATTTGCCCACATATATCGGCATCAGCGCTGAACATTGTAACCGTGCCAACTTCCATTCTACACTTTATAATGAAGGAGCCGTGGGCAGTGGAGCAAAGCAGGTCTGAAGATGCCACTGAAATTCCAGGAGTGTCAGGGACCCCCAGGTTACCCCCCGGAAGCCTCACATCAGCTCTCACCTGCTTAGCGGCATAGAGTTGCCAGTCCCCCCCACCCGATGGGCAAAGATGTTTTATGCTTCATGGATGCAGGGCACACCAGGTCCTCATCTCGCCTCATCTTCTCCGCTAAGTATTCCCAGAAAGATTTAGCCAGCAATCACCGGAATGATTCGGTTTTGGAGGCGGCTGGGTGCATTGCTACTGCTACAAGGACCTTGGTGAGACCAGGCTGGAACATGGAAGTGAGGACTTGGATGTAGGTTGGAGATTCCTTTCTGAGGAATGACACTGCAGGTGAGGGTGAGGAACTAAGCTACAGGACACAAAACGTCCAGCCACTGTCACTGTCAGGACGTGAACTTGTATCCCATGCAGAGACGAAAGAGGGATCATGAATTTGTTGTTATCTAGTATGTATGTTTACGTTGGGCCTGCAGAAGAAACCATGTGACATGGGCCAGAGGTGTGTTTAGGGAAAACAGAGATGTACAAAATCAAGGGCACAAAGTAAATGCAAAAAGTGCCCTTTAAGACGAGGGCGGGGACAAGACCGTCTGTCAGTGTATGGGGGACAATGCTCCTTTCGCTGTATTTTAACAGCCCATACTGCAAAGCATCGTTTATACACCTCCACAGCTAAAGGACAAGTCTTGTGTTTATGTGGCACTGTCTTTGTCCTTGGCTTGACGCCTTACCGTCTGATTGGTGGATTCAGGACTCATGCCCTCCTTGCCGATGGTGAGGCGGAAGGTGTAGGTGACGTTGGCCTCTAGCTCGCTGCCTGGGATGCCCAGAACTGGCCCGTTGGAGCCCAGGCCAAAGTTCAGGCTGGAGCAGTGCCCGGGGCCCTGTGGTGAGACAAAGCAGTGAATGCTTTTTGACGGCCATTGATTTTTAGTAGGCTGGCGATATAAATCCCTAAATATGAGTCCGGCACCAGGGGTTAGACAAGGAGATTTTAAAGACACAGCATTTTCGGTAAGGTCTCAGTAAAGTCATTTCCTGTGGCTTGCACATTTATGGAGCTGGAATTATAGGTCTTTAACTTAATGACTGCCTGATCTTTTTCTTCTCCTAAGAGGACCTATAATGTTTTCCATCAGGTCTCATAGACATCTAATGGCGGTGGACTGTCAGGCTTCAGTTATGTCTGCTGGCTGTTTCCCTGCTTTTTATGAGAATCATTCCATTATTTTCCATGCCCCGTTTTACTATTTTTGTAATTGGTTAATCAGTCTTGCAAACAGTTGCTTGGGAAAAATGTTTACTTCGCAAGACGTCCGCGTAGGGAAGGGAGAGAGAGATGGTGTGGCTGTACAAGGGGTGCCTGGACCCGAACCACTGCTTAATTATGGAAGCGTAGGCCGGCGAGGGTGGGCGGAGGGGTGGGGTTGGTCTGAGCCCAGGGCTGCATTACAGTAAGTCCCACCCACCACCTCCTCGGTTTAAATGCAATCGAATTGAACGCACACCCACTTGAGTGGGCCCAATCCAGCCATGTTAGGGGAGAAGGACCTCAGTCCTGTCATACTGGCCAAATCACCCTGAGTCGACCAGGCCTCTGAGTCACTCCATCCCACGCAAGCTCACCAGCCAAGTATGAGTGGGCGGATGGAAAAGTGTGTCTTAAAGCTGGAGGCTTGAGCACAGAAGGATATTTTTGGGAGTCACCTCCCAGGAATATGATGATGTTTGCATTTACATTTATTTAGCAGATGCTTTATCCAAAGCGACATAGAGTTCAGAAAGCAGGATCAAACAGTCCCTGGAGCATCTGGAGGTAGAGAGTCTTGCTTGGGGGCCCAACAGTGAAATCATTCTCACAACCCTGGGATTTGTGACCTTCCAATCACAGGTACAGCATCTTAACCCATTAAGCCACAACAGCACTACAACAGCCATCATGGTTTTAATGCAGGGGGCAGCATGAGGCTCAGTGGGCAAAGCCTGTGAGCCTGTGATCAGAAGGTCGCCAGTACAAACCTGGCCTCAGCATGTCTGTGGGTCCTTGAGCAAGGCCCTTAACCCCTAGCTCCCTGCATGCCGCTAAGGGTGGCTGCCCTTTGCTACTGAACTCGCTCTCATGGACAGCAAGACGGGGGAGGTGAAAAGAGAATTTCCCTATGGGGATCAATAAGCTATCAATTATTATTATTGTTATGTTCCAGTGCACCAATATCTCACTTTCAGCTGTGTAAACCCCACTTGCCCTGGTGAAACTCTTCAAATATTTGCTTACACTTACAAAACGGAGAACAGGCAGTCTTACCTTGGAGGTTTTAAGACACTCCCACAGGTAGGTCAGAAGGGACTGGTTTTCAGGCTCCAGATTAGGGTCATAGGACTGCTCTGCACTTAGTTGTAAGTCCTGGGTCTTGGACCAGACTCTGAAGTTGCCACCTTCTATAATGGGTACAAGCTTTCCAGCCACCACGCTCAACTGGAGGCAGGCGGTCTTGCGAAGCGGGATGCCAAGGTACGACAAGGAAAAAACAGTGCTGTAGTTGCCCGGCTGCAGTGCCATCTTCGGGATAGAGAGCTGCAGCTTTGTAACATCCACCTCAGCAGGGAGCGGAATCTTGGCATGCTTTGGGGGACTGACACATGCTGGGGTGTTGAATATCTCCCACAGGTACTCCATGCGGTATTGAACGCAGCCCTTCAGATCCACACTGGCCTCCAACAAGTTGGGCTGTGAGCGGCGGATTACCAGCCGTTGGGCATGGCTAAGCTGCACTGTTGGCTCCTCACACATCAGGACCTGAATAACTACACTGACCTGGTCCATGACCCGGCTCAAAAGGTTGCTGGCGTTTACATGGACTACATAGGTTCCTGGCGTTGAGAATGAATGGGTGATGGAAAATGAGTTGGAGGTCTGCAGTGCTGTACCATCCCCGAAATTCCACTGGAAGGTGGCTGGAGTGAACTGGGGGTACACAAATGCCTGGAAAGACACTGACTTGTTTATGAAGGTATTTTGGGGTTGGGCTACAAGGTGGACCGAGGTCAGGATGTTCTGGACTTGAATGTCTTTGGTCACATTGTGGGACCCCAGAGAATTGACTGCACAAAGATAAATAGTTAGGAGTCCACTTTGATCAGGAAGATAAGTTACGTGAGTCCCCACGATGGTTTTCTTAGCCCCATGGTGAAGGTCAAATGTCCAGATGATGGTAACGTGGTCTCCTGTCTGTATCTCTGCACTGAAATGTTTTGTGATGCCCACAGGGATGGCTGCCTCACAGCAGTTCACCATAGTTAGCCGGCTGATGGGTTCCATGACTCTGACCACGATGCTCACTCTCTCAGAGCTGATCTGGTTATGAGCTGTCAGATTGACCACATAGTCGTCCACTCGTGTGAACTGATGGACATACGTGTGGTTGGTGAGTACCACCGTGGAGTCACCACTGATACTCAACACAAAGCTGACTGAGGTCCCAGAAGTGATGGAAATTTTGAATTCCACGCTTTCCCTTGGAGCCACGGAGCTCTTGTTGACCTTTAGTTCCAGGCCCTTAATTTTGTCCTGCACAGTGAAATCTCTGCTAACAGCTTCGGTGCTGACATCGTTTGTTGCATTTAAAGTGATTCTGAAAACTCCAATGGTAGAGAAATTATGGGTCGCATTCGGCCCAATTCCTCTACTATTAGGAAAGTACCATGTCCAGGAGATGTTGGTACCTCTTTGGCAAACCCCCTGAAATGAAACTGTTGTTCCAGACATGACAAAGTTCTGTTCTGTTACATTAGTGGCTGAAAATGTGACCCCTGATACAGGTTCCTGCACTGTAATCCATATTGAGACATTCTGCAAGCTAACTTCATTTGAAACTTCCACTTGTACCAGCTTCAGACCAGGATTATCAAACTGGTGATCAAGGAATGGAACACTTCTGTTTACAGTGAGGTTATCTATATGCCACAAGTACCCTAGGTTGGAACCACCAGTCACAGATACTGTCATACTGGTAGAGGCGTTCAATGCCACTGGATTAGGTTTGACAGATAAGGACAGTGAGCCGACTATATCCAGGAACTCAATAGTCCTGTTAACACTGATCTGCCCAAGAAGATTTCTGGCATTGAGGAAGACATTGCAGGGTCCTGGTCGAGAGAAGCTCACATCAATGGCTCTTCCACTGAGGTTCTGCTGAGCCTCCTGATCTTTCAAGAGGTCCCAGCTAAAGGATATGTTAGTTCCCTCTCGGACGGTAGCTTGCAAATGAAGGACTTTATTGGTAGCAAAGCAGCAACTATCTCCAAGGTCCTCAGATACAATCTGCAGCCCTTCCAGCTCCCTCTGCACAAAAATGAATATGCTGGCTTGCATGGAACTGATCTTATTTTCAGCTGTCACGATGACATTAAATGTGCCAACGGACTTGAAGGTATAATGGGTGTGATAATTGGAGCTGAGGATGGGTGTACAGCGGTCACAGAGGATCCAGGAGTAGCGCACATCATCTCCTTGCTCCAAGTGAGCCTCAAAGTCAACAGAGGTGTTCAGCGGTACTTTGGTCAGGCTGGCGTTAATAGTCAGGCCTTGAATGGGCGTGATGACTGCCACTGTGATTTCAGTGCTATTCTCACTCACTTCATTACTCCCTATCAGGCTGATGTTAAAGTAGCCGGAGGAGTTGTATATGTGTGTGATGTTATTTCCGCTGAAGACACTGCCATCGCCAAAGTTCCAGGTGTAATGTACCTTTGAGGACCCGGAAGAAGCAATAAACATATAGGCCTGGTGCAGTGTTAGGTTGTTGAACTTGGTACCGTTATGCTGTATCACCACCAAGCCAACCGCATCCTGTACCTCAATCGAGGCTGTGTTGTTGCTACAGGATATGTTGTTGAGCACAGTGACCATCACCAGATACTGACCTGGGTTCTTGTAAGTGAATGCCATCATCTTTTCTCCTCGGACTGACGATTCATTAGTACCAAAGTCCCAAAGGTAGGTGTACTCAAATTCAGGGAAGGCACTCACAACAAAGGTGCTTTCTTCACCTAGTCTAGTATAGCTGCTACAGGGAACAAGTGAGACGTTGGTGACCACAGGCTGTACACAGACCCAGGCAAAAAAATTAGCCTTGTTTACTCTACTGGACAGCAGCAGTGAGAGATGGTAGTTACCACTCCTAGAGAACATGTGTGCTACTCTGGGGCTTCCATGGACAGTCAAGTTGGGTGTTCCATCCCCAAAGCTCCACTCATATGTGTAGATAGAGAAGTTTCCTAACACAAATGCTTCGAAGCTTACACTGGTGACCTCCTGGATGCAGCCTGAGGGCTCCAGCGAAACCACCTGTAGGACATATACCTGAACCTGCAGAACGACTGACTGGATGCTCACTGCATTGGCGGACGTGATGTTTACTGTATAGACGCCGTCCTTCTTGTAGATGTGTTCCACCTGTGATTCCTGGCTACTTATCACTTCCCCGTCACCCATGTCAAAGATCCAGGTGATGTTGTTACCAGTTTTCACGCAAGCATTGATCACTGTGGGTGTGTTGAACTCTGTGGGAGCTGATGAGGAGGCCTTAAGTCCTCGGATGTCCTCTGACACCAGCACCTCTGTGTAGTTTGCCAGCTGGCTGATGGTGTTGTTGATGGACACGGAAATGTTGTAGATACCCCAGTGGGAGAAGGTGTGGTGGACGCGCCGCTCACGCCCTTGCAAAGTTGGGGAACCATCCCCAAAATCCCAGGTGTAGATGATACCATAAGCTGAAGGAAGGGGATGAGCCTCAAAAATCATGCGACTTCCTGTTAGCAATGGTCTGGAGTCGGTCATGATCTCCACTTTAGTCAGTATACTGTAGACAAACACATCTATCTTTTGGCTCTTGTTTTCATACTGGTTGAACACGGACACAATGAGAGTGTATTCCCCTGCAATAACAGAAACAGAAAATAAAGCAAGGCAATAATGCCACAGGCCACGACTCCCCATCCTTTATGCAAAATACAAACAGATGACGGCAGAACCAACTACTCAAACTACTCAATCCTTCTTTGTCTCTCCATGACAATATAGATCTATTCAGTATTCTCCTCTAGACTGGACTAGGTCAGTAATGCCAAAAGACAAAATGCTTATTTACCTGGCTGTGAATAAATATAGGTGACATTTTTCTTCAAGGTGATCAGATTGGTGGAGTCATCAGGGAATAAAAGAGAATTCTCATAGGGCGGTTTGAACTGGTTCACTTGGTAATCTCCATCCCCAAAAGTCCACCTGGGGTAGGAGAAAACATCTGCTTTTAGATGTGTACCATGGATGTACAGCACTGAAAAAAGCCAAAAAAGGGAAGGCTGCAGAGAATCTCCCCTCTTATCTGGGCCTCCAGCCTTTGGTCTCCTCCCTGAACTCAGTCGTAAAGAAAATGTTTTTACTGAACTGCAGAGTCTACAGCCATCTCTCACCATTATTAACCTGCAAACAGCTCAGGGTTCTTTGCACTTGGGCTGAGACTGTTCACTCAAAAAGGAAAAGAAAATGATGTAACTACTTAGAAACCCTAAATTGTGAGGGAGGCCCTGGGTTTGGAAATCTAAAAGCACCAGGCAGCTGCGGGAAAATTTTAAAGGCAAAGAAGTGGAAATTTAGGAAGCAGGCTGAGCGCAATGGAGGGAAAATTCCTGTCAGCAATCTTTGGTAACGGCGGGACTGTAAATCAAGCACATTGCGTCCCGGAGACATCAACACGGGGAGGAGGTTACAGGCTCAGCTGTGATTGCAATCTACCTTCTATGCTTGGCTGCACACAGGCCCGGCCCACCCTTACAATCTCACAAAGGTGTCAGGTCAAAAGCCGATGGACCGGCCTATAACTCGGTCTCTACATGTGTCCATTCTGCAGACTATGTGTGCTGTTACTCAGCTCTGGGCACCTGCCTGACCAAGAGGAATGGCTCATGGGCTTTTCTGTCACAATCAGGCTTTCCGTTCCTAGCTCCTCTGTTTTTATTGACAATGAAAACAACACTTACACCTGGACATAACACTTTCAATTTGAAGTAAATAAGCAATTTTTCACCTGGAATGAAATGCGGCTGTGAAGTCTAAGGATAAGGCAAAGGAAGGGTTTGCAGTATACTGCCCAGGAGAGATTGAATTTCATGTACCATATTGTGGCCTCCACAGAAATATCCATGGTGATGGATACAGAGAAGGTCTGGTTCGAACCCTGAGTGACAATGGATGGGACACCCTCCACGGTCAGCTCGCCCATGGGCTTCATCTGGTCCACTGTCACGTTGTAGTGCTCTGTCAGGTTGCTCACATGGTTCTGTGCTGTCACCTAGGGGATAAGCCAATATTACATACAATGATGAGGCCCAGTCACCACATCTATTTGGTCCGGACAGATTTCTTCTGAACCTGGACGTTCAAAGGAGGTGCATGAAATCGTATTACTGTGTCAGAAAAATGCAATTTATTGGGGGTATTCCAAATATAACAGATCACCAATGAGAAGACACAAGCCATATGACTGGTCAACATGGACATCCATTTGGGAACTTGAATTAAAAAGCAGTAATGGATTTAGTGACCCAAAAAGAAATTGTGACGAATACTCACTGATAGTTTGTAGACTGCATCGTTCTGGTAAATGATGTTGAGCACCGTGTTGTAGTATGTAAAGTGAGGCTTGTCATCTACTGTCCACTTGAAGGTTGGGTCTGATCCTTCTTCCACTGTCGCCATGTAACTCTGCAGGGGTCACAGCGTGAACAATCAATCAACAGGTCATGGAAAGAGTGGGAGAAGCAGAATGTGAAAGACTACAATGCAGAAAGCTGTGAAGAAAGAGAGCAATGTAGGAAGGTCAGGTGACTTACTACTAAGGTGTTCATTAAGACCCTTTGGTTGGGGTGGGGCACGATCTTCAGGCCTCTGAGGGGCACTTCCACCTTCACACGAACTGTTACGTTAGCGGAGGTCACCTTGCTGCGTGCTATGATAACCAGCGCTGGGGGGGGACAGTCACCCAATGGTATCTCCATGTAGGCAAACAGCGTATCATTATGAGGGTTTGACTGGCATTCCTCCACGACAGACTCCAGTTCAGGGGGGCAATGAGGGTGGAATGAGAAATTCTGGTTGCCACCCTGCCAGCTGGCCAGGGCCTCATGCCAGGAGCGGATTCTGGCCAGCAGAAAGGTCTGGTTGATGGGGAAGTAGATGGTGCCGTTCTGGCTTGGTGGGTAGACCACGGTAAGCGCCATAGGGGGCACCACACTGATGTTGCATGATGCCTGGCTGGGAAAGTCGGGGTCATCGGATGTGACCTCAAAGCTGTAAAGGCCGGGATCAGGCAGACCTCTCCGGAGGAGCTGGCCTGGGATAGGTATGTCCACCATCCCAGTGTATAGCACCCTGATTGGACACAACGCCTCATCAATCCAGGTCGCATCTTCGGTGATGTCTATGGTGTTGTTGAACCAGTTGGAGTGGTTGAGTGCTAAAAAGCTCTGTCTCCATGGGGACGAGTGGTTTGTGCTGCACTGAAGAAGACCCCTGGGACCAGAGTTGTGCTGTAGGGCAATGAAGTCACCCCAAGAGACCTCTAAGTCTGCAACCTGCTCTTGTACCTGGGAGAAGGCAAGGAGATGAGTCTGAAGAGCAGGATCATCCCGAAACAAGGTTATGCATCTATGTGATTTGGGTATACCTCCACTTTGCCCTTAGCTAGAGCTCTACAAGCATCAACACTTAGGGTCAACTGCTAACAAGACTAAAAGGTTAATCAGAAGTTGCTCCCTGCTTTCGGGCCCTTACCAGCAGGTGTCTGGCTTCTCCAGCCTCCAGAGTAAACGTATAGTCATGGACCAGGTTGTACTTGGGCGGGGTGACCTCCACAGGAAGGGCACCGGTACTAGAGCAGTTGGGGCAGGAGCTCGGGGTGCAGGGGCTGGTGAGGGGCAGACAGTGGCCCGTGAAGCCACACCACTGCTGCAAAGGTGGGCAGGCCACTGGGAAGACGTCATTCAGCGCCTGGGGCTGGCACACAGCGATGGGGGCACACAGCGCCCCACACCCTGAGAAGAGGGAAGCACGGGTCTAAGAAAGTCATGCATAAAATCACCTGTGCTGACCTCTATGGCTGACCTAATCTCTGGGATTTTTTCCAGTGAAATCCAGTATCAGTAAGTAAATAACCGGAATTTCAGAATATACTGACATCACATTTCCAGCACACTAACACTTTTATAGGCAGGACTCCTGATGCGAAGAAACAAAGCTTTAGGACTGACTGACAGTAAGCGAATGAATTTCATGAGAATCTGAGTGAGCAGTAAGTGAGCCTGGGGCGGGGGTCTTCATTTGAATAAAACACTAAGAAATCTTTGCTTAGAGAGGGGGCTGACCTTGATATTCAAACATCTGTGTAATTTAAATAACCAAAGTGAAATGAAGCCAGTTGTCATTTGTGCAAGAACAGGTACACTGGAATGTATTTTTTCACATATCCCATGATGCTCTCCTTTAAAAAGACAAACACACACACATTGAGGTGAGAGTGAAGCTTGGGGTCTGATCAGGGTCCATCACCCCTGGAGCATTTTCTGAGTCAAGGGCCCAAAAGAGATATGACTCTCCTCTGCCTTCCACTGCTCTCTATGTGTCAGATGTGAATAGAAAAGCCAGTCAGTAGGTTTACATGCACACTAAGAACATTAAATTATTGTGTTAGTCCGACTAAAACCGGAGTGCATGTAAACACGTTAGTCTGACTAAAACCGGAGCGCATGTAAACACGTTAGTCCGACTAAAACCGGAGCGCATGTAAACACGTTAGTCCGACTAAAACCGGAGTGCATGTAAACACGTTAGCCCGACTAAAACCGGAGCGCATGTAAACACGTTAGTCCGACTAAAACCGGAGCGCATGTAAACACGTTAGCCCGACTAAAACCGGAGTGCATGTAAACACGTTAGCCCGACTAAAACCGGAGCGCATGTAAACACGTTAGTCTGACTAAAACCGGAGCGCATGTTAACACGTTAGCCCGACTAAAATCGGAGCGCATGTAAACACGTTAGCCCGACTAAAATCGGAGTGCATGTAAACACGTTAGTCCGACTAAAACCGGAGCGCATGTAAACACGTTAGCCCGACTAAAACCGGAGTGCATGTAAACACCTTAGTCCGACTGAAATCGCACTAAATCAAATTTCCCAAAATTGGACTAAGGCACCAAGATAATGCGATTGGGAGTCGAATTACTCCTGCATGTATACGTTCAGTCCGACTCAAACTGGCTGAGGTGCCCTGCGCATGCTGCACAGTCCCCCCCCGCAGCCCCTGGACTTTTAAGGTAACAGAAGGAGCCGGTACACAGAAGAAGCTTGGAGCATAGCAGAGGACGTACAGCACGTACGAAATGTACAGCGCCGTAACGCTGTCTAATACACCGCTCAACTAAAAGGCGCTTTTCCACCGCACCAGGTACCGTACTTCTGTACTTTAGGAAGGTACGAACAGTATGGTACTTCAGGGTGTTGGGTTTTCACTGGTGTAAAACCTGGTACCGGCGCTGAATGACATCACAATGCGTGACGGGGTATTTTGTACTGGAATTGGAAAAATGGCTGTAGTATATGATAGGATTGGACGATGTGCGATATTAATACCAACATCGCATGTTATGCACATCCAATTCTTATTTTGTTACTCAGATAGATTAAGATCAGGCTTCGTCTTATTTTAGTTTGGTACAGATATTATAGCGCAGGGAATTTAAGTCTCGCTAAAACATTTTTACTCTGTCATAGGAAAAAAAAAGCTAGAAACTTTTTTTTATATTTATTCCTTTTCAAGACTAGTCTATGTTTAAAAATCAATTTAAAGTTAACTCCCGCTGCCTTTGCGTGAGTGCTGCATGCGTCCTCCAAGACAATCATAATCATTTTCATCCTTGCTGTTTAAATCACTCCTTGGCGGGTTCGTCAGAAATTCATGCTGAACTCCTTTTTTGTTTCATAAATACCCCAATATTTATTACAACAAAGTCACATTGCAATATTTGAAAATTTTCCAGTGACGTGCTGTCATAGTATATTATGCAAAATACTTTATTTCTTGTTAAGCTTGATCTTGTTCTTCTGACCAGGTCGCAATTAAAGCTTGTGTCACTGCATTTGTACACGTAAGTGTTATTATTGATTTCTTTATTGTACGTCTGTAACTTAATAGATCAACCAGAAAAAGCCTATAGTAGCGAAGTTGGACATACTTCGGGCAATAAATCGATTCCCCTCCCATACATGTATACTGGGACAAGGACAGTAGTCCAATTAAATGGCGAAGTCGGCTGTAACCGTAGCTCGACTTAGCTGTGCATGTAAACATACTGACTGATAAGTGGGAGAAAGTGTGAGAGAGTTCGGTGGGAGAGCTTTGCAGGGGACTGAGCCTGCCATATCTACATGGTGCATCCTGATCATAAGGCATAAGGCCAGAGGTGGCAATTTCAGGTCCAGAAAGTAAAAATCCAGACCATGACTTACTTTCAACCAACCAGTTGAGCATAAAGAGTCACAGTCACAGAGTACTGTACTGGTTGGTTGAAACAAAATCATGGTCTGGATTTTTACTTATGGACCTGAAATTGCCACCTCTGCATAAGGCAGGTCTGGGTATGAGCTGCGGTGGGGGGGAGGGGAGGCGCTTACCCGGCTGCAGGAGGTGCAGGCCCTGGCAATCCGGCCTGTACACCTGGAGCCGCACCTGCGTGTCCTCGCTGAGATCCTGCGTGATAAACTCCAGCGAGGACAGGCGGCCGTTTTGCAGGAAGGCCATCGCAGGAAACATCAGCAGCTGCAGAGGCAGAGGCTGCCACTGATCAGTGAATGATTACGGGGGGGGTCGAAGACATAAGGAAAGAACTGAAATTCTAGTGGGGGAGGGCAGGGAGACCAAATATCCTGGTTATCTGGCTGGGTGGTGCTAATTTTTAAATGATGTATGTGAAATAGTTTCAGATCCTGAGGGCTGAGGGTGCGGCAGAGAAGCGAGGGGGTCAGCAGGTCAGCTCGGGGTAGCGTCCTCCTCACCTCCACACCCCCGGTGGGAGTCTCCAGCACAGGGGATGCCACAAGCTTGCTAGAGAGGGACTGGTGAGTGTGGAACAGCACGGCACCGGCGATGAAGATGCTGGCATCCGGCACAGGCACTGATTGTCGGGGGGAGTGGGGGGTGGGAGAGAAAATGGTCAGATGGCGGATATCTGTGTGTTTTTGTCACACTAAGCACAGGTGGTTCAGGTTAAAGGTCTAGTTCTGGAACAGCTGCAGTCTATGTGGTCCAGAGATGATAATGGCGCCCCCTTGTGGTTCTGTGTCCTGGCACTCACTGGCAGGCTGAGTACAGTGTGCTCCAAAACGCTGGATGGATGTGAGTGTGCTTCCCATTACACTGACTGGGGTCCATGTGCATTCAAAGACCAGCAAGGAATGGATCCCACAGCGTACAGCGTCCCCTATTGGCTAATCACAGAGAATCCCTTCTATCCCTCCCCTGGCCAGTGGCATCTGCATAATTACCTCTGGCTTCAGGGAGTCTCACAGTCTCACTTTATTCGGTGCTCGGGGGGGGGGTGTTCTCGGTGGGGAGGTCCTGTTCTTCCACACACCAAAATATCTCTTGAAGCCACGTTATTATTTTAGAAAGCTGGGCTGGGAGACTACTGTTCTCCCACCTCCTCATCAGCCCCCAGTGCGAGAAAAAGGGCTTTAAACAAACAACAGTTTCAAAACAAACAGAAAATAAAGTGCTTCCCCTAATCTCTCTTAGAGGGAACGGAGCTCTAAAATGACTCATATCCTACATAAATAGTCCACACAGAGGTGGCGGGAGGCCAGGTCCGGCCTCTCTGGGCATCATGCATCCACCTCTCAGCTCAGACGGTTCAGTTTAGCTCTCAGAGATGCAGAGAAGCATCACAGATTCCTCTTGGAGGTAATGTTGTTTCTGCATCTGGGATCATTGTAACGGGGCTCCTAACTAGAGATAATCCCATAGCATTCAAGCATCAGCAGTTAAACACAACCTGGTCACAAAATACTGACTAGAGCACAGATCTCACACACAGAACACATTTCAAATTTCAAACTCCTTCTAGTTCACTCTGGCTTCTCCTCCAAGACCTTCTGAGTAACCATCTCCTCAAGCCGCGAGTCCAAAGGCAAACAAACACATTTTTGAACAGGTTCCCTGGCAGGTTGCAGATTAATTGGACTTGAAACATGGCCACCTCCCCCCCCCAAAGCGTACAGCAGCAATAATAATGTGTAAGAAGACCTTTCTCCTTTCATCTTAGTGAAAAATTACACAAACCTCCCCCAACCACCGACATTAGGATTAAAACTGAATGAAAACACAACTGGTAGCCCAGCATCAACACTACTGTGCGTATAAGAGCGAGCTGCCTGGCTGTATTCTCAGCAATCTGGCTGTTTTCCGCCCTCCAGGCCGTGTCGCCATAAAGGACACCCCGTCGTCTGAGCGGAAAACCGGCGACACGGCCAACGGCTCTGAGAAGTTTCCAGCAACTGCTCTGCTTCAGCTCCTCAGAAGTACCTCAGCCGTAAAATAACACGCAGAGGGGAGCGCGTCCCCAGAGCGACGGGGCCGAGGGGAGCGCGTCCCCAGAGCGACGGGGCCGAGGGGAGCGCGTCCCCAGAGCGACGGGGCCGAGGGCAGCGCGTCCCGACAGCGACGGGGCCGAGGGGAGCGCGTCCTCACAGCGACGGGGCCGAGGGGAGCGCGTCCCCACAGCGACGGGGCCAAGGCAGCTCCGTAAACAGGAATGTACCTTCCGGTTTGAACTCGCAGACAAAGGCCCTCGTGGCGCTGCAGGGGTGCGAGCTGACCTGGCCGCTGGAGTTCAGCGACACACACACGTTGCCAGGCACCAGCAGGGCGCGGGTGCGTGTCCCGCCCTCTTCCGGCAGGGCGTTGGCACCACTGACCCAGCGCAGTGAGCCAGGGGTGCCGATGTCGCTCAGTCCCAGCCAGACGCCGCGCTCCCTACAGAGCAGGGCACAGTAAATGTGAGTTAGACCAAGGCGGAGAAATCCCGAAATTGGTGCTGGACCTTTGAATGAAGTGAAAAAGGCATCAGTTTCAACACCTTTTCTGATCTCAGATTGCTGCGGATTCCCCTGAGTGCAGTCCCCACTCTGGCCAGGAGTCACCTGTCACTGATTCCTTTGGACTGTGAGTAGTGATTTCCCAGAAGCCCTTGCAGAACCTTCTGTCACATGACAGCTTTATGTATGAGCGCTGGGTAAGATGGGTGCCAACTTTCATTTTTTATTTTTTGGACGGCATGGGTCCTGATCTCTGCTGGGGGGTCAGGTGTTACTGGTATATTATTATTTTTAACACATTTATTTTCACACAAATGTGCACACATACACACACGCATGCAAACACACACACACACGCACACAAACACACGCACACACACATACGCACACCCACGCACACGCATGCAAACACACACACACACACACGCCCATGTAGAGTAAACATATCCTTATGGGGACCGCTCATTCATTTCTATGGGAAAAATGCTAACGCTAACTATGACAACCTTAACCCGTACCCTGCCCTAACCATAACCATAAGTAACCTAACAAAATACAAGAGTTTTTTGCATTTTTAGTTTTTTCATAGCAG
>JABJVO010000093.1:1626404-1640552 GCA_026770805.1 Boulengeromyrus knoepffleri
GTGCGGGCCCCTCGCCTCGGTGGCGGTTGGCGGTGGCGCTTTCTTGTGTGGATTCTGGCGGTTGCCGGTGCTGTTCGGGCGGGGGGACGTGGGGATATGGGGCGTGTTGTGGACTGATTTCCCTTCCATTATCACACACCCAAACACCATGACCAGTCTTGTTTCCTTGGCCCAGTCCCCCTTTCCCAAATGCAAAACTGTAGTCATTTGTCTTTCCCAAAAAAAAACCTAAAGCCCAAACAAAATCCCGGTCCTTCGTCCCCGGGTCCCGGTTCCATGGATCTGTTTGCTGCCTGGACCTCAGCATGTCTTACCAGTTCTCTCTCCTACTGGCGCAGAAGCATTACCCTCGATGAACATACCTCTTGACCTTCGACATCTTTTTTGAACACTTACGATATTCAAATTAGATTTGTCACTGTAAAAGTGTTGGAAATAACTAAGTAACTGAGGTTCTAATGTGATTCAGGGGTTAGGGTTAGAGGTGAGTGAATCAGTCATCTAGTCACAGATAAAACTGAAGAAATGTTTCTTTTAAGTCACCCTTTCATTTTTAGCACTGTGCTAAAGCATTCCCTCTGTCGCTCAAGCTAAGTGCAGAATCTCAAAGCTGCTACACACATACAGGGTTTTGTTTATAAAGTTTGCTGCCATACGAGCGACACACAGACCCCTCCCTCTCCCCCTCTCTCATGTCTTGCTGGTTCGCAGTATCTGGACATTTTAGGAGGGGCTATACCATGGTGTGCTGAGCTGCTACAGTATGCTAGGGTGTGGCCCCGCCCTCACTGCTGGCCAAGCTGAAGTTGATGTGGGGTTAATTAGGCCACTTGGGGGGTGGGGGGGGGGGTGCTGTGTGAATATGAAGCTCACCTTTGGCTACTTCGTTGCCATCCCTCAAGATCCTCCAATCCACCACCACGCCCATGCCTCCCCAGTTGACCAGCTGGATGTCTAGGCTACGGTTAGCCACTAGGAATTCTGGGCAGCGGAGCTCCAGCCGGGGGGGCAGGGCAACACGCAGCTTGGCACTGACTGTATCCTCCTTGTTGCCGGACCGGAGCATGACGCGGGCGATGTAGTTCCCAGGGAGGGCATACTTGTGCTTGGCGGATGGCTCTGTGTTGTTGATCCAGGGCGTCTGGTCCCCGAAGTCCCAGGAGAGGGCGCCGAGGTGCACGGTGGAGATGACGGACAGGCTGGCCTCGGTGTGCACAGAGAAGCGGGGTGGCTGGCAGAGGCTGGCCGAGAAGTTGACGGGGAAGACATCGTGCGCCACGGTCCAGCCGCACTCCTCCATGACAAGTGGGTCGGCGCAGGCCGCCGAGCACTGTGACTCGCTGATGTGGTTCGCCTCCGAGTTTGTGCTGCACAGGCACTCGTGCTGTGCCCCCAGGCCGCCGTAGCGCTGGCTCGACTCGAAGCACAGCGCATTGCAGCTCTCCCGTGTGAAGTTGCCTGGCGTGGACCTGGTGAAGATCACCAGCTCGTCGACACCCGTGTAGATGTTCGGGAGGCAGGCAGCATAGTTCAGGCCTGGGAACCGCAGAGGGGACGGCGTCACCAAGGAAAGCCACCGAGGACAGGTGTATGGGTGTGGGTGGATGTGCATTCACGTGTGGAGATGTGTGCTGGTGGTCAGTAGATATAACAGAGCAGTAACTCCCGCAACAGCAAGCAGCTGGATTATTATACAGTATCACACACCATAGTAGGCATCACTGTGTGCAACGATGGATTCAAATCCTAAGAATGGCTCTGGTGTTACCCCCCTGAAGATACTCATCCCAGGTGCTCACCGCAGGTCTGGAGGCTGATGTTGAGGACCGGCCTGCCACGCACCTCTAGGGGGCGCTCACAACATGTGAACTCGGACCGTCTCACCCGCACGCCTTGTTCCTGAAGCCAAGTCATCAGTCTCACCAGTTTGCAGCTGCACTCCAACGGGTTGGCGCTCAGGTTACTGTGTGTCGTGGGAGTGAGAAGTAGCAATGAAACCTTCATTTGCAGCTGTAATCGTTATTGTCAATGTCTTGTTTTGATTTGTTTCTTGTGCAAATATTATGGAACTTCCCCATAACCCTGTACTGGGTAAGCAGTTGGAAGATGGATGAACTTTATATAATGTGATAACCCTATTGAGAAAGCAAACACTGGCAGGTGGTTATTTTATTGGCACTAATAACAGCCACCGTGGGTCTGGTGGCCTCATTTCTGCCATTGCCACCCAGTGGCTGCACACACAGCCCCTGATAGGTTGAACAGCTGTGGTTTATATGTGGCTGATTGTCTAAATGGTGCAAAACGTCTGGGTGTGGAGGAGAAGGAGCCCAGAAGCAGTTTTCAGCCTCGGGGGGGCGCTTCTGACTGGCCGCATGTCCGTGGTACTCCGGGAGGCCTGACGAGCACCAGGCTGGACACGCAGCCTGCTAACTAGCGTGTGTGCTGCAGGCTGGGGGATTATGACATCATCTGGAGGAGGAAATGCCTGGTCCATAACGAATAGGGAGGACAAATTTAGTGATTCTGCTCCATTATATAACAGAAATTCAGGGAAGCTGAGAGCAGATCCTCCCAGGATGACATCATCATGGTGGACGGGGCTTGGGGAGTCTGGTTTTTCTGGTAGCAGATGATGTGGTGTGTTGACTACTTGGGGTCATCAATGGGCTACTGTGGCCATTCTGGGTAATACAGCAATGGAGGGGATGCTATAGATGGTACTAGTTTTCAACCACCCCATTATGGACTTCAATCAGTTCCTCAGTTTCCACTGTGAAAGGGTTCAGAAGGAGAACAAAGATACTCACATTTCTGTTAAATTAAATAAATTATCGCATATTCTTTCTTCTAATGTAGAAATCTGGTTGTTGCTTAGATCTCTGAAAGACGAACACACACAGAAACAAGCTCAGCACACAGACACAACTCCAGGGCTGGTACAGGGTCAGCAGCAAACTGCATGCCCTCCCGCTGTGCCAGAATAATCAGCCTTTGTTTTACTGGCTAGGATGGAGGGCTCTAGAGTGCCAAACTGGGAAGGTAGGGGCAGAAGGAGGGAGCTTGGGAAGGCTGCAAATAGAGCGTTAAGCAGCCTGGAGCAACAAGGGTTAATTAGCCTTAATTGTTCTCATAACTGACGTCTACAACCCTTCACTTGACTGCTACTTTTCCGTATTTGGTTGTTTCCTGCTCACTTGCACTATGTTAAAAAAGTCAGGTTTATTCTGGACGAGATCCGGCAGACCCACACAGCCCCCTCGATTTATGGAATGGGCTTGGGCCTCAACCCCTCGCTTACATGGGGGTGGTGTTCCAACTCCCCTCCCTCAAGCCCTTTCCGTCCCTGGTCTAGAACTATCCGGCTTGTGCCGGCCTTCCTCTGCGCAGCTGCAAGAGCGTGGCTGAATAGCTGTGCAGGGTGTTCCTACGGCTTGGCCCATGCTCTCCAGAAGCTCAGTACTGGAACATTCTAAGGAGGACATGTTGGGGGGGGTGGGGTGGTTAGGAGATGTTACGTCAGATCGTTCGCCGTCTGGCGATGCGCTACGGCCAACTGGAACAAACAGATTCTCTAACTTCTCAAACCCCCAGCACCACCAGTCCCACCAGCACCACCAGTCCCACCAGCACCACCAGGCTGTGGTGTTCCTACAGCTGCAGAAGCAGGAAGCCAGTCTCAGCACACTTACAAAATGGATAATGTCCCACATCTGAAGATCCCGCGAGGAAGAACAGTTATACGGTTACCTTGAAGATACCTAGGGCGAGACAGACAGAAGGTCTCAAGAATAGTTTCAAATGACCAGAATAGAGTGCAACTCATTAATCAGGTTCAATAACGTCGAGTGTAATCTACAGACCCTACCCACGAGTATTGTATAAGGAGACTGTGAACACTTTATCGAAAAATGAGCCTATGAGGGTCTAAGTTCAATGTGTCCAGGAGCATGTGGAAAAAAATCCACTAGCAGAAACACACATGAACAAAAACTGAAGCTAACAGTTTCCTGTGGCCCTCTGTGAAGGGTGCTGTGCCCTAACCAGGTACACAGGCAGCCATCTTGTCTGTGCAATCTTCAGTAGCCAAACAACGATGGGGGAGGGCAGCAGAAAAGGACTTTGTACTTACAGCTCCTCCAAGGAAGTCAGGCGATCAAAGAGATTGGCATCTACTGAGGAAATGCGGTTTTTGGACAGATCCCTGTGGGAAAAAAAAAGCAGGAGGAAATGAAAAGGCAAAGAGTTCCATGTGGGACCCAGATGGTTGAACATGTCCAATGCAGAGGGTGCGGCCACTGGGGTGTCACACAGCTTGGCGGGCTTACACAGCACAGCCGCCAGTCTGAATTCACGTGCGCGGCGTATACCACACACACCGGCACGCCCTTACAGAAACTGCTTTGAATGTTTAATGCATATTCACTCAGAGAAACACACACATATAAATATATAGATGGATGTATCCTGTAATGGCTATAATAGATTCCAGCACTGCTTACCACCCTCCCCGAAGGCATCCCACTGCTTCAAGCCCAGTTAATTAAGCCGATTAAGTAAATTATTACTTCGGAGCTGCCCAGCCGTCCCAAGTGCTGAGGCACCCCCCCCCCCTCGTTGATGGAGAAAGCAGAGAGCAAATTGCTCTGATGGAGGCCATAGTCAAAAAAAGAATCTCCGGCAGCAAAGTACATGTAGCAATTTGATGGAAGAAAAGCTCACTGCATTTGTGTTCCATTACACTTCATTACTGATTCCAGTTGGGGGGCTGCTTGGCAGGACCGTCATCATGGGGAGGGCATTGGATTGTCAGGCTAGATGCACTGATGAACTAATCTTGATAATCAGAGGCTTTTCTCACCTGCTTCCCCCCCCTTCCGCTAATTGGCAGGACCCTCATCATGGGGAGGGCCATTGGATTGTCAGGCTGGATGCACCGATGAACTAACCTGATAATCAGAGGCTTTTCTCACCTGCTTCCACCCCCCTCCCGCTAATTCGACACCGAAGTGCTCTCTGCATTCTCTGAATCTTCTTGGGAGAAACCTCACGTTTACTAGCCCTTTGCTGGGAACATGCCCACAGATTTGTCAGCAATTAATGGGTCTTGGCACTAGATCACTGACATGTAGAGGAACATCTCTACGTGACGGCGCTCATACCACGTCAATGAGAGGAAAAGGTGGCTGGCTCTCCACCAAAAACTGTGACGGAGGGAGAGGAACCTCACTCATCATCCAAGGGCAACACTCTGCAAGTCAAGCCTAACTCAGGAAAACTGGTGAATTTATAGGCTTCAGAAAGGGAGAAGAAAATAAAAACCAAACCAAGAGAGCAATAGGTGAAGAAGTGGGGGTACTTTTCAAGATCTCTGAAATTCATCAGCACATGGTCAAAACTCTGGTTCCCCCTCCCCAGGAAAAGGAAACTTATTAACTTGGAGTAATAGAGTGGCACAACATGAGTCCCCTACACAGGTCTGGCTTTCAACAGAAGTGCAGCTGACTCCCCTATCACTCCCCTAATGCTTCATCCTACCCGTTAGGGAGCTTGTGAGATGGATGGAAGCAATTATCCTAGTGGTGCAGCAGAGAAGCTCGGCTGGCGGCTTGGTGGTTTGGGCATTGGCCGCTCTGCTAGGTACCCTCAGCAGCTTCTAGAAATCTCCCAGAAACAAAAACCCCAGTTGTATTAGCAGAGCCGCATATAAAATGGAGGTGGTTAGAGTTTCCATGAGGTCTGGGCTGGTCCTCAGAGCAAAATAATGCCGTCCAACAAAAAAAAAGCAGTAGCTTAAGTTATTTCTGCAGTCAGAGGACTTGTTCCATTGTCATGCCTGTCCTCTTCGCTGCACAGATGACTTAATCGCTGAACTTTCCCACCGCTTTGTACCAAATACAAGTACATCCATAGAGGATTTAGTACCGGAAAAAAAAAAAAAACAGCAGATTGTTTCTATAAATGATGCTCCCATTCGGACTGCAGGTATGCGCCAGTTAGTAATTTATTGAAATTGTCTTTTCGCCTCCCCCATCTTGCTCTCTGTAGGTGAGAGCATGCTGGCCACGAAGGGCAGCCACCTGTTGCAGCACCCAGGGAGCTGGGGGTTAAGGGCCTTTGCTCAAAGACCTACAGATGCACTGAACCCGAACTCAAGCCGGTGACTTTCTGATCACAGGCACAGAGGCTTAGCCCACTGAGCCACATGCTGACCAGGCAGACTTACAATAAACAGGTGTTCTTCAAGGCTAGAACACTACAGATACATATTCACTCTGGCTGAGCAGGCTAAGGAAAGAAAGAACCAGTAGCTGAGGTCACTGCTGATGGTTTGTTTTATTTGCCACACTCAAAAACCTGTTGTTGGGGGAGAAGTATGTCCCAAAAGTTACAGGCTGACTCATAGCATCTCTGAGCATCAGCCCGGTTTTCAGCACAATACTCCTTTATTAAAAACCACTGGTCCACTCATAGATACAATTACATTAGGATGACCTGTAAAAGTAAGTTGCTTGGACATTCCCAGAAGTCATGCTGATCCCACTTAAAACTTCTTACTTCTGTGTTCCTTTCAGGATCTCCCATCTATCTCCATCTATCAGTTCCAATTCCTGAAGAATCATACCAAAAGAGCTTTAATGGTCCCCTGACCACCATGCCTTTCCTCCCAGTTTCCATCTTTTGCTGTGCTGTTTTTTCACCCAGTCTCTCTCCCTCCGTTTCTTTGTGGTCATTTTTCATGCCAGGTGTGTAGCAGAGCTCCTATGCATGTTGATGTGTTGGCATGCTAGCGTGTGCTGTGAGCATATGTGTGCGTGAACAAGAGCACAATTCTGTCCAATTGTGTGTGTGTGAGAACAGGCCCTGGTAGTGATTCCCCAAAGGAAACATCTGTACATTCCAGACGGGCTGTGTAAGAGGAATGAGGTTCATCTTAAAAGCCCAAAGTCGCAGCTCCCTTCGGCGGACCACGGCGCTGATCTGCTCCCTTCTACTCCACAGGAAAACTCATGCTAAACTCGTTATGCCATGATCTGGCCGCTCCCGGGCCTCCCGGTTAATCGCGAGAGCATCCGGGCCGCACATCACTCTCTTATGTAATGCCTTTCGTGTTTCCTCTCTGTCCGTTCCCTCCCATCCTTTCCCGACTCGTCTGTCTCCCTCACGCTCATCACTACATCCAACACAAAGCCTGGCAGCACAAAGGAACCGCAGTGTGTTTCCAGGCTTGAGCCGGCTGATTCGAGCCCGCCAGGAAAGGAAACTAGGTAGCTGAAATCAAGACACCCTCTCTCCATGTTGCTCAACATGCAACTGTGGAGGTTCAGTGCTCTGCTGGCCCCAATATCCCGCCCCCCCTGTCATGGGGGGAACAAACATGGAGGCGTCTCTGCCAATATTTCCATTCATGTCTTTAACGTGTCATGACAGGCACTAGAGGAAAATAAACTTGTTTTGAAAGTTTCCTGTTGGGCTTCTTGGTGTTTCTCAAAGATTTTGCAGCGGTGCAGGGCCGGGGGTTTTACGTACTTTTCCAGAACCTGGCACAGGCTTAACAATATGCAGAGTTTCCACTGGGGGAGTGTTGGGGGTGTGTAACTGGGAAGAGCACCCACCTCCTGCCTCACTGTGCATGGCAACATGGAGCAGCACACTGCCAGCATCAGGCTGCAATTAAAATCCAGCCCCAAACGTCTGCTCTAAACCTTTCTGGTTCAACCGAGGAGAAGGGAGGACCCCATAGGTCCATCCTTTACATGTTGATATAAGACAAACCTATTTATCACATGATTTAGCCGGGGAAAGAGAGAGCATGAGGGAAGGCAGACAAAGTGAGTCACCAGTGACAATTCTGGCCCAACCCAATCCAACCCGAAACAGACACAGTTAAATGAAGGCTTCCTTCTCAGTCCAGCCAGCAAGTACCGGTTCCCCTAAACCAGGGTCAAAATGGACTCCCAGGATCGAGCCATCTTTCTCTGCCAGAGGAAGGCAGACCATCCATGGACGGCTCATACCACAGCTGGTGTGGCTCGTCTGCTTGGCGCTCAGCGTGACAGGTTTGGTCGCCACTCTAATTAACCTCTTCTAAAACAACTTAAATGAACAAAGAAAAACAGAAAAAAATCAACTTTGAAAAGGCTCCCTACATAGTGGTTACCTAGTTACTGATGCAAGATGGATCAAAATGTGACCGTGGTCAGGGGTTTGGGGACAAGGGGACAAGGGTGTCTCTGGACATGACTGCCGGGTTTTTGGCGAGATCTGATCTTTAAAATGGTGAAGCCCAGCCATTTGTGGAGCTTTTCCTGCCTTTGTGATGGATTCCTCAATGCAAGCACAGCACCATAAACATAGTTCTTGTAAAAGTCAAAAGGTAATTTTGGAAAAGGCTAGAGCCAGTGTGAAGTGAAAATGAAAACACAGACATTAGACATTCCCTTCACAGAGCAACAAAAAAAAAACCAGATGCATCTCCCTTCGGGGACCCTGCGGACTCCCGCCACCGCTGGACTTTCAGCCTGTAGCTCCCTGTCCTCCTCAGTCTGTTGCCGAAACAGAAGGTAGTCCCCTCTGTGTAAACATGACCGTGCAGCCTGACCTCTTCACTTTATAATAGCTGCTCCTGTTCCTCACAGCCCTGCATCAGGAATCTGGGGCGACATATGGTTTTGTTTTAGGACGGCGGGTGTGTGATTTGTGAACTCCATATATGGTGCGTCTGGTGCCACTTACTCTGCAACGGGAGGGAGAACCTCCTCCACCCCCACCGATTTTTCCTGTCATCCAGCTTGGGTCCCTCCAGGCCTCCTACTCTGTGCCTTTTTCTGGGTCCTTCTCTCGCTACCCTGGCTTAGTGATCGACCACCGCTGTGTCCTCCTCCTGCTTCAGTTATCAGTGCCACCCTGAGCTCCTCCTGTTCCCTAAACCTAACCCTAACCCTAACCCCTGCTCACCAAAACTGATCCTATCCTCTGATTCACCCAAGCTGGTTACAACCTTCTACCCATATTGGTCTGCAGCAAAACATCGGGTGGCCAAAAAAAAAATCAGTGGCAAAGACGGTGCTGATAAGAGCCAGGATACCAACAGTGATACAGGCAGGAATGCTTTAAAACTCAGTGGTGCTCTGATGTGTTCCAGACGCTAAAGGGAACGTCGATCTTTCTGTGCTGTTTCATCAAGCAGCTCACCACTAGCTTCTGCGGTGTGGTCAGCTTTAAAAAAAACTTTTCAGTGTGTGCGTTCTTTGTTTACATTTTAATGCCTTTTCCTGAGAAGGAAATGACGCCACCCGGTGGCGGGAGCCGGCTGGCCCCGGATCAAAAGGCTGGCGGGAGAGTGAGAGCCGCAACCGTGGCTCCGCCAGAACCGCTGGGGAGGAGTCTCAAGCGTTAGGGTCCTGAAACCTGCATCTACGCTGCTGCTCTCACTTCCCGAAAGCAGCCTGGCTCCGGCAGGACACTGTACCATGTGGCCAGAGGGAGCCCTAGCTTCCTACAATGACTATCAGGAGTGAAATTTACTAGGTACTTTCTCGGCAAGGAGAGGTGGAGGAGCAGGAGGGAAGGAACTGGGTGGAAAGGGGCGTGCGGCTAGCAGGAGCCACCGCCCCCTCCCGTCATCGCACTCCTCCTCCTCTTCAGCATCCCGCTCCAAACCCAGGGTGGGTCTCGGACATTCTGTCCATTTCAGCACCGCTGCTGCCTTGGCAATCGAGGATCCAGCTGGCAGCAGAGACCTGGTCTGCTGCCCATACATCAGCGCCTGAAGACACCCGCACACACCCATGCACACACCCATGCACACACGTGCACACACACACACACACACACACACACACAGATGTGCCCCTCACTCTGTGTCACCTTGGACTCCGCTCTGCTTGGACCTTGGAGAGACCTGCCAGAGCACAGCTGAATAAAGTTCTGCATGATGAAGAAAAAAAAAAACAATATTCTCACAAATGAACGTGGGCAGCAACAACGCCCAGGACCACTGGGATGTCCGGTCTGGTTCCGGTCTCATTCCCACTCCCATTCTGGTCAGCTGAGCTGCTGATATTTGTCAGGAATCCTTCACTTGCTCAGTCAGTCTGATTTATTCTCATTCAGATCTTCAGTCAGATGTGTTTGGACTGACTTCTGGTTACTAGGAATTATCTGTCGTTTAGGTTACTGGGGGGATTTTCTTTGGTTGCTTAGCACCCCTGGGGTCTTCAAAGAGGCTGCACTCCACCTGTGCATGCTCCTCTGTGCTCCTTCTTAACACCTCCTCCTTCTGCACTCCACCTGTGCATGCTCCTCTGTGCTCCTTCTTAACACCTCCTCCTTCTGCACACCACCTGTGCATGCTCCTCTGTGCTCCTTCTTAACACCTCCTCCTTCTGCACACCACCTGTGTATGCTCATCTGTGACACCCACCACGCTCCTTCTTAACACCTCCTCCTTCTGCACTCCACCTGCTCATGCTCTTCTGTCACACCCTCCGCACTCCCTCTTAATGCCTCCTCCTTCTACATTCCACTTGTGCATGATCCACTGCACTCCTTCTTAATGCCTCCTCCTGCATTCCACCCGCTCATGCTCTCTGTGAGCCACTCTGCGCTCCCTCTTACCACCTCCTTCTTCTGCACTGCACTGCTCAGGCCCCTCTGTGAGCCTCTCCATACTCCTCTGCTAACCCCTCCATGCTCCCTCTTACCACCTCCTTCTTCTGCACTGCACTGCTCAGGCCCCTCTGTGAGCCTCTCCATACTCCTCTGCTAACCCCTCCACGCTCCCTCTTACCACCTCCTTCTTCTGCACTGCACTGCTCAGGCCCCACTCTGAGCCTCTCCATACTCCTCTGCTAACTCCTCCACGCTCCCTCTTACCACCTCCTTCTTCTGCATTCCACCTGCTCATGTTCCTCTAACAGTCCCTCCGTGCTCCCACTTAATGCTTCCTCCTTCTCCACTCCACCCATTCCTGCTCCTCTGTGAGCCCCTCTGCTTCCTCCTAACACCTCCTCCTCCTTTTGGCTTCCCTCTGCCTTCTTCTTCCACTTTTCTCCCCGTCCATCTTGCCCTTGTGGGCAAGCACATCTGTCGCTTCCAGGTGTGACCCCATTGATAACCAGCCTCATTGCCTGTGGGGATGTTTTCATGTTGGTGTGGCCCTGGAGCATTGTGGGTAAGGAAGACATACCCCACTGTCGCTATGTGCCATGTTTAAACCACTTTCACTATCTCCCTCTTCTGTTTGGTTGTTTGTTTCCTTTATTTTTAATCCCCAGACTATGTATGAGTTTGGCAACCGCACTTATTTCTCTGTTTGTTTGTTAATCAGGCCATTAATCTGCCAGGCCCCCACCAACACGCACCGTTTTACAGCGGGATGCCAGGTGTTTATTCTTGGCTCAGGGTGCGTGGCGACTCCTCTAGATCGTGGAACTGGGTGTGGCTTCCCATCCTGCCACGGCCCAGGACCAGGCTAGCACTGTCCTTTTGAACCTCAGCTGGTCTGACTGGACCAGAAAGGCTGAAATCTAACACCGTCCAGCAGAACCAAAATGATCAACGGCCAACACAACTGTGCTTAGAGTGCTCTGCCCTACGCAGGAATGCAGAGCAAGCGGGCCTCGGGGTCCAGTGCATGCCTGCAGGCCTCGGGGTCCAGTGCATGCCTGCAGGCCTCGGGGTCCAGTGCATGCCTGCATGTCGCTCTGCAGGAGATCATGGGGAAGCTCCTCTGCAGCCTTCCTTTCCCTGAATCGAGGCCCACCCTCACTCCCCATGTCCACCCCTCACCGCTGTTACTCTTGGCCATGATCATATGTTTTCATCTAATTACAGAGTGGAGAATTTAATTATCACTTTCGAATCACTTCATCTTTGTGCAGGGAAACATAACAGTGAGGGGCAAAGAGGGAGCGCAAAGGTTTTTTTGTTCCAGTGACAGCAGAAGCCTGGATCTGGGCATTGGCCTGTAGTGCACATCTGGACCCGAGCCAGTAGGGGGCTCTGTTTGGCAAGGTGCATCAGTTTCCGGTGGCAGGAGGAAAATACAGCACAGAGAGAGGCGACAGACCCACACGGAGCCACACGCACATGTAGGGTATACATATCTTTATGGGGACCGCTCATTCATTTCAGTGGTAAAAATGCTAACGCTAACTATGACAACCTTAACCCCTACCCTGCCCTAAGCATAACCATAAGTAACCTAACAAAATACAAGAGTTTTTGCATTTTTAGTTTTTTCATAGCAGTCACCGATTTTTATAAAATAGAGTTTTCCCTTATGGGGACCAGGAAAACGGATATTTATCACATTATGGGGACATTATGTCCCCATAAGGATAGGTAAACCCGCCCGCACGCGTGCACACACACACACACACACACAAACAATGACAACCTTAACCATAAGTAACTAAACAAAATACAAGATTTTGGCATTTTTAGTTTTTTTGATAGCAGTCATAGATTTTTTTACAATTGAGCAAAATTGAGAATGAAAAAATAGTTCCCACAGGGTCAAATTATCAGGTTTTTAGCACACTGTGGGGACATTAGGTGTATACATGATACACACACACACACACACACACACACACACACAGTACACAGTCCTAAGGGTGAACTGTGTCTTCATTACCCAGGTATACGGATGAATTTTCACTTTACACAACACAGATAGAGCACAGGACAGTGTGTAGGTGTGTAGTCGATATTAATCAACGGGGGTGGGGGGGTGGGTGCGGCTCTCTGGCTTGACTCTTCGACAAACTGCAGCAAAGTGGCCCCCAGAGCCCCCCATCCCACCACGTACGGCAAAGGTGATAAGGCCATGCCGACATCTCCACCCCGACTGGGCTCCTCAACTTCCCTGTCCTCCACCCTCTCCTTCTCCCTCATCTCCTCCCTCTCCTCCACTCCTCCCACCCTTCCTGGTGGCAACCAATGAGCCCAGAGAGAGGCGAGCGCCAGCTGGAGCAGCGAGGACAGAATAATGGCCACTGATGAAGGAGTCCCGTAAAAGAAAACAGCCCAGGCCTCCAAAGCTCACAGGAGGTGTTACCAGTTTGGGTTCCCTGCAAAAAACTAAAAAAAAATGGATAATTGGAAAGTTTGGGATTCTGTGCTGAGTGCACAACAGAGAGCCTTTGTGCTCTGCTGGCTGTTGCCCTGGCAACGCATGGAAAGTCCCGCCCCTTACAGGAAGTGGTTGGTGGGGACATGGGGCTCCGCGGCCGGCAGCGAGTACCGTGCAAACGGCAAGGCCTGGCCAGCACTGGGCAAGGCGAGAGCGTGGAGAAAAAGGCAAACATCAGGCTAAAGCTGAGGAGGCTCGATAACAGCGGGGAGCAGGCCTGCACTGAGCTATGAGCTCAACTCGGGAGTAGCAAGAGCAGAGGTCTGCTGTCAGTTTGGGAGGGGCCCTGCTCCGGGTATGCACACATTTCCAAATATTCCGAGAAAATTCTTAATATCCACAGGCCACATTTCTAAAGCGAGCAGGGAGGAGGGACACCACCCCCTTCGCTCCTTCTACGGGAAAAAGGCAATCATTCACCAGCCGCCCGTGACCAGCCACCGGTTAAAGATAAACACAACCTGGAGGGCTTCTGTCACTTCAGCGCCCTTAACGTCAAGAGGACCGGTCTGGGGGCACTGTCACAGACACCTTCGGATGTCATCCTGCAGGTCCTCTGGGGTCTGTTTGCCCCACCAAGCGATGAGGGAAGAAAAAGAGATGGAGGGAAGATGAAGCAGGGAGGAGAGCGGTACAGGGTGAAACAGAACAAGTGGGATGAGACACATAAAGAACCCATTAAAGAAAGAGTGCAGAAAGGATGGAGAGATGGTGAGAGATGGAGAACAAGCACAACAAGAGGGTCTGCTAGAGGGTGGAGCAGAGAGGAAAGCTAAGGGAATGGGGGCCAGTTCACTGGGAGTCACTGGGGTGACACCAGAGGTGGTGAGGAGGGAGGGAGGAAGTGATGAAAGTACTGATGAGGATAAGAGGTGGAGGTAGGCAGATTCTGTAGGGCAGCAGTAGATTCATGGGAGAGCCTAACAGCTGCTGCCTCAGATCCAAGGACCGCTGCAAGAACTCAAATGGGGGGGACGCCCAGGTAGGCAAGGCTCAGCATGAAGGGG
>JABJVO010000093.1:1640560-1654059 GCA_026770805.1 Boulengeromyrus knoepffleri
ATGAAGAGGGTGATAATTTTGTTGTGTGCTAAAAAAGCCCAAGAGGGGGGCCCCAGCACATGGGGCGGGTTGGGGGGGGGGTGGGGGCACAAGGCGAGGCTCAGTGGGGCTGCTGACATCATCGGCCGCCTCACCTGCACCTCATTTACAGGCCTGGGAGACAATCTCTTCACTCCGCGATGGACTAATGTTGTCATTCAGAATCACCATGGCAACAAAACAAACGCAGGGCCAACAGCCCGCATTCCGGCTCATAAAACGAGTGTCTCTGACTTGCGGCCGTCCTGCATGCCGCCCTGCCGAGATCGCAGCCTCCTCCTCCACCTGGAAGTCGTCACCGTGACGGCTGGGCTGTGTGACACGGTGTCCTGCTCCTTACTGCTCCGGAATGGTGCTGGTGATGTTAGGAGTGAGCTGGTGTATACAGCCCCCCCCCCCAGAGAGAAGGCCCCCACTTCCGCACCACTCCCGGGGACTGCTGGGCTCACCATGCCTGGGTGGGGAGCTCTGCTTCCCTGTCATCCTAAAGCTCCCGAACTGGGACGGAACCTCCTCTCCTGCAGACCTCCTGCAGACCTCCCCGGCCACAGGAGGACACCAGCAAAGACAGGCCAGCTTATGGTGCCTGGGCCCCAGGGCCCCAAACCGCCCCCATCTGGATAAAGTCCCTGGCCATCACCGCTGGGGCCCCTCACACAACACACCACACTCAAAATGGAGGGCGATGGCCGAGCAAAGCCGTAACCATGGCAACCAGGCAGGCCTCGTCTGTGGAAGTCTGCAGATCGAGCTGGATGTTTTGCTAATGTCTGTCGTATAGGGACTTTAGTGTGTGAGCTAACGGCAGGAAACACTTTCACTTTGTCTCTCAGGCCTTTTACCCCCCTCCCTCTATCGTTGTCTCTCTCCTTCTCCCTCTTTTTCTCTTACACACCCCCTCTGTGGTTGCGGCTGCATATTCCCGACAGGAGGGCGGGGATACAGTGGCCGAGTCCCCGGGAAACAGGCAGGGGTGCAGAGACTCTGCGACAGCCGCTGCAGCTCTGGGACCGTGTGTACTGCCAAACTCACACTCTATAAACATGCTATTTTTAAGGGACGCATCTTCCGGCTGTGAGGGCTGCCTCGCAGAAATGCAGAGGGGTTACCGTGGCGACGGGGCAAAGCAAAGCTACACCGTGGCAAGCGCGCGAAGGGCCGGCTGTGCACTGCGTTTACGCCAGTGGCCTGATCACCAGCTGCCTGATCACCAGCTGCCTGGTCGGGAGAGCGTCCGGTGCCGCTATCAACAGTAGGCCTGGGTAACGAACTTCGCTACTTCTGTGGTACCGGCCGAAATCTCCTGTGAGCTAATAAGCATGCAGCATACTTGTGTAAAGATCTAAAGTGGCTGGTGATTGGCTGTGTAATGTAACGTTACACAAACACGTCACAGAGGCTGGAGGAAAATGTACGGGGGGGGGCTCGTGTGTGTGTCTAACTGTTTTTGTTTGTGACATAGTGTAAAAAAATGCCTTAGAAATTGGTTCTACAGGGTTCTACACTGTGACCACCGTACTGGCTGACCACGTCGTTGTATATTACCTGAAACACCCGGAGAGAGCGGGAATGGCTGTGTATGTGTATGCATGTGTGTGTGAGCAAGATCACCGGAACTTGGTCTAGTTGAAGTTCTTTTGAGGCACTACTGAGGAGGCGCATACAGTGATAAACTGGCTGATCGCTTGACCATGAGCACCGGCGCTGACCTGGAAGTTACGCGGAAGTGCAGAGAAAAGGCTGGGATGGGGTTATTTTGTACCTGGATAATAAGACTGAATACCTTTCTGCATGTGTCTCCATATATCGCTTATTAGCAGGGTCACGTTACGTCGTTTGTGCTGTGAAAAATGAAAGATCGATCTGCTGGCCAAGTTTATTCATGAATTATAAACATGTTGCAGGTCATACAAGTAAAACGTAATAAAAGGCTGTGTTCTGTTATGATCAGGAACGATCCCCCCAGTAACTAACCAATAACTAACAAAATGACTAATAAAAGATTTGTGCTGTACTGTTTAATGTATTTTTGTTGGTGTTGAAACTGATTTACAACATATTGGTATTGAAAAAAGTATTGTTCAGGAACCGGTATCGAAATCAAGGTATCTGGTACTGGTACTGAAAAATGCCCAGCCCTAATCACAAGTGTGTGTGTGAGAGTGCGAGAGGTTCGAGGAATGCCCCCTCCCCCCACTGCTGCCAGCCACTTAAGCCCTTGGCTCAGTGACCCATTTTTCGGGTCTGGATCAGAGAAACATTCGACTGGGGCAACATTTGACAGTGATGCCAGGAGCTCAGGGTGGAACCGCAGAAGTCAGGTTGCCCTTATACTCAAACTGTCACTGAAAATACATCTTTTGGCAGCTGAATCCTGCTCACAGGCAGCTTGATGCAACATCAGAAGACCACAGTTTCAAGGCCAGTTGGTTTGCATGTAGAATTTGTTCGTAAGCAGCTTAATTCACTTGGTGAATGTTACAGACACCTCATCCTGGGTATTTGAAAAGGTCTCTGCTTGGTCCATAGTATGTGGGAATGTTTGTCCTGCCATGGATCTGGATCCTAGTCATAGTCTCCCCTTACTGTGATAGGTTCCTGGATGGATGGATAGATGGATGAAGAAGTCTAATTCCCCACATGGGTATTCATCAATCCCAAGGCCCTGGATTGTAACAGACTGACAGAGGCTTGTAGCTTTTTATGACAAGTACCTAGAACCAGAACAATGAGCCAGACTCAAATGGAGGACACAGACCCATGTTAACCCTAACTGACAGAGACAGTGAGCATGCGTGTGTGTTAATCTGTCACACACCCCGGAAGGTCCTCACAGAAATCGATGGTACACAACAACAAGACTGTAGGCAGTATCACAGTTTATGGATCAATGCCTGTCTCTGGATGGTCGTGGGTTCGAATCCTGTGGCCAGCATGGTAATCATCTCGCCACTGGGCCCTCAACTAAGGCCCTTAACCTTAATTGTTACAAGAATGCTGGATACTGGCTGACCATGTGCATCGATCCCCAGCTTTGACCAAAAGTCAGAAATTAGCTATCGATAGATATCTAAATAGATAGATAGATAACTTTATTGATCCTGAAGGAAGTTTAGTCATCCAGTAGCTCAAACACGCAAATTACACATTACTAAAATAAACCAATACACATTCACAGCTTTGCACATCATAGCGTTAATGAACCTGTGCTCCCAGCATCCAGTGGGCCATGAGTGGAGAGCACACACTGAGGATATGGCACACAAACAGATACAATCAAAGTCACAGGATTGCTTCTGGGTCAAGAATGCCTTACTGGAGACCAGTCAACTGGACTGTCAGTCCAAACCAGTCTCCTCCAGAGCACTGTGGCAAGAAACTCTTCCTGTCTCGTTAGCTGTCCCATCAAGGTAAATACACCAGAGCTGCAATCAATCATTTATCTCCCATTTGAGTGATTATTAATCCGTGATTTACTCTTTAACATCACCAGCTGCTTTCACGCAATAAAGAACTGGGACAAGGCTCCCTACAATTCAAGATAGTAATTCAGAAAACTATTCCAGTTTTCTCCAAAAGACGCTAATAGACGCTAGACGGCCACCACGTTTGCAGCGAGAGGCTTCAGAAGAGGCCGGGCACGGAGCGCGGCCCCGCGGCCCCTCTTCCCCATTAGCTCGCGTCACGTTACGGTAGTAACTCATTATTTAACGCTCCGTCTGCGCCGAAACAATCCTACCGTATGATCAAGGAAGTAAAAACTCAGCTGCCGGAAAAATTGTGTCCTTTATAGTTCTGTCTGCAAGGATTTAGTTATGATGAGCTGGCGACTCTGAATAAAAAAAAAACCGAAATGTGTTATACCCTGTGGTTGTGGCGTTTGTACTCACAGACACGTTAAATCTAATTAATAGCAACTAAGAGTTATGCCTGTTAGACACCACGTCACTTATAACAATGATGCACTTAGGGACGGTTCTTAGTAATCTTTGTTATTTGTTATTTAATCAAATTAAACGTTCTTAAAGAAAAAAGTCAACTCGAACCCAGACGAAATGAAGGCATCAAAAGGACCAAGTTATGTTTGTCAAAAGGTTTCGGGAGGATGAAACTAGATGAAGATCGGCTTATTGTAAAGAAACGGTCCCATCTCCGTGTTTTTAATGAGCACTTTATATAATGAAACGGGAGCGGGGCCGGGCCGGTGGCACCGCGGCGGGGACACAGCGGCTGGGATACGGCGGCGGGGAGGCAGCTCGGCCCCGGCTCCGCTTTTTCACGGTTTGGGGAGATAATTAGACAGGACGGCCTCAAATAAAAAAGTGGGACTTAAAGACTTTTTTATAATAAAAAAAATCATTATGGCAATAAATTCTATTCATTGTATCGCCGCGCGTAATTATTATTTGTTCTATTTTCTACATAATCTATAAAGTAAAACAGCGATTTATTCTTCTGATTATTATTATTGTTATTGATCGTCTTGTTATTATTATGTACTCTTCTCGCGCAGTTTATCTGTGATTTGGTTACAAAGACACCAGTTTTCTATTGAATGTATCTTTAATCTCTTTAGTAACAGTTCAGGTGAAAAGTGGTACCGTTACAAGTAACAGCGGCCGCCTCCATCTTTCGGACGGCGCTGGTGACTTTCACCAGAGTAACGGCTTTATGGGGACAAATTGGGCACGAGACGTCCGGTTCCAGCCCTTTTCCAGTGTCAGACTGGGAAGACGTTTTAAAGCAGACGAGAGAGACTTTTTTCCGCCCGACTCGGGCTGCCGATCTCAGGTACTTACAGGGTTTTTGTCCCAGGCGGGAGGTCCGCTGCTTCGGGTACCCGGTCCAGTCCGATGCTGGAACAATTAACCAGGCAGGAGTCCGGGGGTCCCAGGAGCGGACATGTACAGTTGGTGGGACAGGGGCTGCAGCTCGGGCCGCCGCCGGAGAGCCCCGCGGCTCCGATGCTGCACAGCGCACACAGCAGGCTGCAGGCGAGTCCAAACTGGGAGAAACAGACGCCATGTTCTCGCTTGGATACAGTCTGTCCATTTCCACAAGGCATAGCTCACTCGCATCGCATCGCCCTTGCTTTTGTAATTCGTCTCGGACCGGGGGGAAAAAGCTGCCTCTCCTCTGAAAGGTTTGCATAAAATTAGGAAAAGGTGGCGAAGAAAATTAAGTCTCGATATTAGTTCTCCCGTTTTTTTGTTTTTGCGTTTAACGGAACTAGCTGAAGTTCTTGGGAAAAAAAGTTGCAGGCTCCACAGCTTAAAGGTTGCGAATAACTTCCTTCCCCCCTTGCCTTCCCCCGGTGCAATGCCCCGCGTCTACACTAGGGCCGCCAGGAGCGCTTTCCTGCGCCTGACGTCCGCCGGCTTCCTTCGGAGATGCTGTGCAGGACGGCAGGCACAATGCGCCCGGCTACTCGGCAACTCACACCTGGGGAAAACAGGGTCGCTTTAGGCTGGTCAGGGACCCAGATTTCAGACAGACCCTTTAGCGTAACGCATGTAGTACTTAATAATTAGGTGAGAGTCCAGGATGACTTGAAACTAATGTAGGTCATCTGAATATTGGAAACTGCAGCTTGAGTTAAAATTTTAAGAAGAAAAAAAATTATATATGCACAAAAATACACACATAGATAGATAGCTAGATAGATAGATAGCTAGATAGATAGATAGATAGATAGATAGATATAGGGCAGTAGTATTGAGGTTATGTCCTGAATGAAATGAAGATTATGAAATTATGCTTGATTTGCAACTGGTAAAAATGTGGTATTCCAATTACATTCTGTTGTTCACTTTCAGTACATTATTCAGTAAATTACATGAGATATGCAACACTTGCAAACAGGCTTCGTGATGATGATTTTGCTCAATTGTAGGTGAATATATGTGTTCTAAACATGTTTAAGGTAGGCTAGGCTAGGCCACGCTATGATATTAGATTAGGTGTACTGTATTAGAATGCATTTTTGCCTTATGATATTTTCGCCTTATGATAGGTTTATCGGAATGTAACCCCATTGTAACCTGGGGAGCGTCTGTATTTTGATTTTGGTACATTGCTGTTTATGTGGCATCGTCAGACCATGTTTTTGGGAAGTCAGGGCCCGACGGCAATGTGGCTATTCCGGCAAGCACGGGATTCGGGAGGCTAGGGCCCGACGGCAATGTGGCTATTCCGGCAAGCGCGGGATTCGGGAGGTTATTGCCCGACGGAAATGTGGCTATTCCGCCAAGCGCGGGATTCGGGAGGTTAGGGCCCGACGGAAATGTGGCTATTCCGGCAAGCGCGGGATTCGGGAGGTTAGGGCCCGACGGCAATGTGGCTATTCCGGCAAGCGCGGGATTCGGGAGGTTAGGGCCCGACGGCAATGTGGCTATTCCGGCAAGCGCGGGATTCGGGAGGTTAGGGCCCGACGGCAATGTGGCTGGATGGAACTGAAGTGTCCATTTTATACCCTGTACAGTCCGCATTCATGCCAGTAGGAGAAATATGCACATATGCTTATTTGACACTAGAGGGAGCATCAACCTCGGCATGCATACAATGGGAGCCTGTGCCTGCAGTAGCTGGTCCTGGGGCTTTTAAAATCAGCTCACGGTTGCTATAGTCACACATGGATGTCATTATACTGGAAAATCACCATATTTGAGAAGCTGCATCTCGTTGTTTTTAACGCCACCTCTTCCTGTCTCACATGAATCCTTTTTTACTCCAGGCTTTCATTCTTCTCTTTAAGCATTGTTTGCACATCCACCGCGACGTGTTGTGTTCTGCTGGCCCCAGGCGGCCCTCCTTACGACGCCCCCGAACCCCCCCCCCGATTCTGCGTCACAAACCCAAAGTCCCTTTCTGTTTCTGTTTCCTGTTCTCCAGCTGGGCCACGCGAGAGAGCCACTCCTACTGTGCTTGTGTTGGCGCCGGTCCACTCCGCAGACTCGCGGGCTGCCTGGCCGGTCGGCTGACTTCCACGGCTTCTGGGCCTCGGAGCGGGATCGCTCTGCTCTGTACCGCGGCAGGCGCTCCGCCGGGTTTCTGTTCGTTTGGCTGTTTGTTTGTCCTTCGGCTTGTTTGTTTATTGTTTTTAATGAAATAACTATGCCGAACTGGTCCATCGTTGGAAGCTCTGTGGCCGTAATGCGTCCCTCCTGTTTGACATTATTGTATGCACCCCCCCCCCCCCCATCAGAGTGGATAACGAGGAATGCCACCAAGCTAATTGTGCTGTTGCACATCACAGGATCACTGTACAGTTTAAGCTCATGCTGGCGGTGTGCCCCCCCCTCCCCCCACACACACCTTTCGATATATGTGAAGGTCTGCAAGATGACCTCAGTCTCCAAGCATCCGTCAGCAGGTGGTTACCCTGGCCAGCTGATGCACACTGCCTATGTCCGCCATCTCCCTCCATAAAAGCGTGTTCTTCATCTTTGGATCCTGAAGGCAGAGTCATCCCTCCGGTGCGGACCTGCTGCGTCCGTGCGCCGAGTCACTTGAGAATTTTTGCATTGTATTGTTACTTCATGAAAGCATAATTAAAAAAAAAAAAAATGAAAGCATTGGTTAAATGATTTCGAAATGGGGACCACAACACACATGTGACGACTTGCTGGGAATCTGCTGGCATCAGCAGCCTCAAGACATGCCAGTGGGACATGGCTGCTGACTGATGATTGGCTCAACCTCTTCAAGGTAATCATCAACAATCACCTTGATTAAAGAGATCACCCACCAGCAGGTGAATACTGGAGGATAGGATGACTGCCCTACAGGGACCACCTACTTGCAAGGGAAAACTGGAGGATGACTGCCCTACAGGGACCACCTACTTGCAAGGGAAAACTGGAGGATGACTGCCCTACAGGGACCACCTACCATCAAGTGAATACTGGAGGATGACTGCCCTACAGGGACCACCTACTTGCAAGGGAAAACTGGAGGATGACTGCCCTACAGGGACCACCTACCATCAAATGAATACTGGAGGGTGACTGCCCTTCAGGGACCACCTACTTGCAAGGGAAAACTGGAGGATGACTGCCCTACAGGAACCACCTACCAGCAAGTGAATACTGGAGGATGACTGCCCTACAGGAACCACCTAATTGGAAGGGAAAACTGGAGGATGACTGCCTACAGAGACCACCTACTTGCAAGGAAACACTGGAGGATGACTGCCCTACAAGGACCACCTAATGTACCAGCAAGTGAATACTGGAGGATGACCACCCTGAGAGGACTGCCTACTTGCAAGGGAACTCTATGACCATCCCATCAAGATGGCACCTCCTAACAGACCTCCTTTTGTTTAGTGTTTACCCTGTTCCCTAAATAAACCTTGGCATTATCTGTGGCACTATATGGACCCTTGTCCCAAGTCTCCTTCCCTGCTCCAACATACACATAAACAAACCAAGAATCTATCTATTTATTTCTTCTTTTATGACAAAGTACGTATCCTTGCCACATCCGTATTTCTCCACTTTGGGCACTATGGCAAGCTACCGCGTTACAGGCCTCTCAAGCCACAGAAACCTGCGTTCAGTAAATGTCCTGATGTTCACTGACCAGCTTTGTTCAGGGACACGCTGGTGTAGCTGCCTCTCGTGGTCTGAACCTGTCACATTCAGGCCTGAAATCTGCTGCTATGACCTTTACACTCTGTTCAGTGTGCAGAACCTTTCTCAGCCTGCATCTCTCACGAAACACGAGAGCATTATCACAGCTGACAGTACTGGTAACAGACAAGATGTGCAAAAATCAATAACAGGCCTCAGTGTTAACTTATAAACTAATTATCATTTTGCAGGAGCGATGACAGAAGGCTAAAGTGTAGCCATGTCCTTGGGGCAGCACCAAGCTTTGGAGCCTCCTTTTTACGAAGATTTTCCTCCCTTTGTGATGTGTGCTTCCTTCCGGGTCGGCCATGCGCACGTGTCACACGAGCACAGCTGTAAACACAGAGTCCTGCTCCAGGAAACAAGGAAGCCTGGCAGCTCTGGGGGTGGGGGGTTCCCCCTTCATATGGGCTTATAAACAGACAAATCAGGGAGCCAGCAATGAGAGCAGGGCGGGACATCTGGGAAGCGAAGCGGAGCAGTGATTGGTTGGTGTAGGAGGAGGGTAGTTTCGCGGTTGAGGTAATCATTAAATGCCCTGTAGCGGGTTCAGATTGATCAAGTTGCCCTGATGGGCCCCCAGGAAGCACTACAAAACAGCAGTTGCCCAGGCAACGAGGAATGCCACCCCTGCAGCAGCCTGAAAGGCATTTATCATGTGACATTATGTTTTCCACGTGGGAGGTGTCCATGATGCCGGCCCCATCCCACCCCAGCCAAGCCCAGCTTCCCCTTTAACAGCACACTTCAGGTGGGCCAGCTTCGTGCCACAGAGATCTCCGGCCAAGCTTTCACTGCACGCTCATCTTTATGCTCTTCCTGTGGCCTCACTTTGCCGAATTATCTCTACTTATCCTTTTTATGGATAGTCATGCCCCCTCCCCCCCCTCGGGACCCTGTGGTACGAGAAAGGACAAAGTGTCAGCGATGAGCTCTGCTTTTCTTGGCTCCAACTGTGGCAAAAGCCCTAAAAGCCCTGCTCTATCAAATGCTGCCCCCCCCAACTGAAGCATTGCAAGAGGGCTAAATGACAGGGGAGCAGCGGTGGGGAAAGGAGTTGAACATGAAACAAAAAAAAAGAAACAGAAAGTCTTCTCTGACAGTTAATGACATTAATTAACAACCCACAATCAATGACAAAACTCTGATATCTTCATAAACCACTGACAAGGGCAGCTGAAATATGATCATTCTGCAAGGTGTGTGAAGGTTCACTGCCACCATATACAGTACAACTCTGCCATGCTGTCTTCTTCCAGCATGCGCTGCTGAAAGCCGTTACTACAGGGCTGAAGTCTGAGACCCGACCCAAGACCGACGGGCCCAGACAAAGCATTGGGTTTTGGGGTCAAGTCGGCTCAGGTAAATTTTTTATGCGTGATTTTTTCTTAAAAGCACAAATGCACTTGCTGGGTCCTTTGCTCATTTCCAAACCCACCCCCACTCCTTCCTTACCCTCCCGTCTACCAGCTACCAAGCAAAGGTCTTATTAGCAAAGGAAGAAATGCGGTGAAATCTCGCAAATGTCTCCATATGTGCATATGACTAATATTTCCACAATTTTTAGTTTGGGTCAGGTTTGGGTTTTAGGGGGGTCGGGTTTGGCCTGAAGGTCTCGGGTACGAGCTTTCATTTCAGGCCAGTACAGGGGTGGGATTCCTCTACACCTGGTGAAATGGCCACAGGTGCAGGAAGAAGGCATGGAACCTGCTGTGAGGAGAGCTGGGGGCCCAAGGGCCAGTTATGAGCCTCATGTCATCTCTCGCCCTCTGCTTTACTTGATTTCTTTCCCTCTGTCTCCTTTTCTCTCACCACTCTACCTCTCTCTGCACTCCCTCCATCTTTCCCTCCTTCACTTCACTCTCTCAAGGGTCCTGGCCCTGTGCCCACATTAACCCCCCACCCCTCCCCACCCCCAGTCTCATTCATATTTGCACCTACAAAATGCTTTCAGGGGCGGCACGGTGGTGCAGTGGTTAGTACTGTTGCCTCACACCTCAGGGACTCGGGTTCGAGTCTCTGCCTGGGTTCCATGTGTGTGGAGTTTGCAGGTTCTCCCCATGTCGTCGTGGGGTTTCCTCCGGGGGCTCCGGTCTCCCCCCACAGTCCAAAGACATGCTGAGGCTAACTGGAGTTGCTAATTTTCCCATAGGTATGTATGTGTGAGTGACTGGTGTGTGAGCGACTGGTGTGTGAGTGTGCCCTGTGATGGGCTGACCCCCCCCGTCCTGGGTTGTTCCCCGCCTCGTGCCCATAGCTTCCAGGATAGGCTCTGGACCCCCCGCAACCCAGAAGGATAAGCGATTTGGAAAATGGATGGATGGAAAACACTTTCAAAACTGATTCCCACAATGCCCCTCCCCCCAGGTGCTGCCATCAGTGAGATGATGGGATGGAGCTCACTAGCAGGATGGAGCTTGAAGCCGGTGCTGCTTGTGGTTGTAGCCTTGGGCTATGCTGTGGCAGGTCATGATTCAGCGAGTGGTACAAGCACTTTACCGCTGACATTCCCCTCTGTAAAATCCAAGACCTCAGGCGACACACTATGCTAGTTTATATCTGATCAATGGTTTGATTAGCTGTGCCCTGACATGATGGACAAGAATCTGGGTGGTCTGTCATCCCTCACTGCCTGGCTCTAAGTCGATCCGTGTCTGCTGATGCAAATCGTGGCAGGGATGGGGGGGGCTGCCCCTGAGAGACCCCCAAGGTGAGATACATGTTTGGCTGCTGAGCGGCAGGACCAAGGGCATCCCTAGGAGTTCTGGGCTGTCTGAAAGGTCCGGAGGGGTGATCGTAAAGTGCCGGGCCCCCTTCACTCTGCCAAGGTCTTCATGCCCCCACTGTACCCCAAGGCAGCACCACGAGAAGCGGAAGGAAGGCAAGGAGCAGCTTCCAGAACCTTCTTGTCTGGCCGGCTCTGTGTGCTCAGTGCATTTGCCTTTTTGGGTCTTATGGTCCTTAATCACGGTTGGCAGAAGAGGAGGATTAAACCTCTGCTGATATGAGGAGTCCCTTCCATAAAGAGGCGGTTACTTCCTTCAGGTTCCGGGGACTGCGGTTCCTCGCTTCCCGTGCAAGCGAATGAAATGTAGATCATTTAAAATCTAAGATGGACTGTAATACTGTCACTATTGTTACTAATTCAACTACTACTACTAACAACAACAATAATAATAATTAATAATAATAATAATAATATAAATGAATGAATGTTTACATTTGTATACTGGGTGTGCTTTGTCTTGTCTTTGGGCAGGACCCCTGTGTGGAACACTCACCTGTGTAGTGGCCATTTTCAGTCTCACACACTCCCTGATGTCAGCTCTGTGGATGATGAAGTACAGACTCGCTTTGCCTGTTGTTTGCTCAGGATGATGACATGGCCTCAGTTTTTCCACAAGGCCTGAGTCAGATTTTGGCTGGTAGACCACGGCTCGCACTCCTACTCAAACAATGGGTGACCTCTGTCCTCTTAGAAGACGAGGACCCTGTACAGTACAGTGTCCCATTCCCAACATTACATTATCAGCACTCTTCGCTTTCACAGAGAATGGTGCCCCCTACTGGTAAGTATTATTATAGTGTTACCCCTTGTCTCACTTTGTCACACCCTGGTGTGCTTTATTTAAAGAGAATATATACAGAGAGTATGTATGTGTGAGAAACGGAGGTGTGGCCAATTCCTGAGGAGGTGGGGTCAGATGATCAGGTGACCTGTGTCCTGTTTGATTGCATTGTTAATGCAATCAAACAGGTTTCTTTTTTCTCATGCCCAGTCATGAATTATATTTACAAATGTACTATAAGTCAAGCCAAAAGGTTTATTGGGAAAGGATAATTAAATCATAACAATGAAAAGGACTCAATGATGATGTGGGCGGCTCTCGGCTGTTCACTCCGCTTTGTGATATTTATAGGCATGACATCAAGGCACTGGAGAGGTGTCCAGTAGGGGGCACTAGAGGTAACATATCCTGCTACTGACAGATACTCCCCTCTTGGCCTTTTCTGACCTTATCTTGAGAGGCTGGGATGTGACGTGTGGGGTGGGGGGGGGGGCAGCCAGCTTCTCCAAAATTGGTGCCCATGGTGATCTCTGGGGAAGAGAGGGGGGGGGGGTAGAGTCTGCTGTCAGGGAAAAGGGGTTAGGGTTTAGGAACCTGGAGTCTCGCTTATGCTTGGAGGGGTGCGATGGCCCAGCAGCCCAGGTCCATGGTGGGAAGCAGTGTTCAGTGTCATTTGTAAAAAGTGACATGAATAAAGAATCACTTTTCCTTTGGATCTGGAGGAGCCAGTGAGGGTGGTCCGGGCATTTCATAAAGGATCCACCTGGCTGGCTCCCAAGGAAGACATTCTGGGCAGGTTCCATGGGGCGGAGGCCATGGAACCTGAACGTTCTTCAACAGTGGTACCTCAGTTCTCAAACTCATTAGAACTCGAATTTCTTAAAAGTCGAACCAACCAGTTTGAAATAAAATGACCTAGAACTCGATCTGAATCTCAGAGTCGAACCGTGAACGCCGACCTAAGATAACTTGTATGCGAGGGTAAAAGAGTCACGTGGCACGTCTCTCAGCGGAAACAAAGGGTAACGCTTCAGTCTCAGCCTCACATTAGCTGTGATAGCACCGTGCATGTTTACACTAACTGAATACATATATTTTGATGGTAAAAATACATTTAAACGATGATAGACAGTACCAGTAATTATTATTATATAATAAAATACACTTAAAAATAAAGATTCCTTATTAATTAATTTAATATTAATAATAAACCATTAATACATTTAATTATAATAATATTGTCGTGCCGAGCGGGGAC
>JABJVO010000093.1:1691349-1702206 GCA_026770805.1 Boulengeromyrus knoepffleri
CACAGATGGTGTGTCACCTGCTCACAGATTCGTCCAACAAACACCTCATTATCTGCCCTCAGAGCCCTCACAGCCCTTCTTCTCAGTTCCCAGTACAGACTGAAGTTGCCACCAAGTTATGTGCTGTGACTTGCAGAAGAGTGTCTAGCTTGTTCTAATTGAGCAGTTGGGAGTTGTTTTACGGTGGCTGGAGAGTCAATCCTGCCACCAACCCCCTGAAACTGTTACCCTGGAAGTTGGAGGACTGCTTGGAGGGCCAGTTACAGTTTAATGATTAGGAGGTGAGACTTGAGACAGCCACAATGGGTACTTTTAGCCAGAACATCGGGGTACCACCCCTCTTTCAAAAGACACCCTAGGATATTGTATGACTTCAGAGAGTCAGGACATTGGTTGTACGTCTCATGCAAAGGGCGGCATCATTTTTACAGGACAGTGTCCCTGTCACATTGGGATCCACACAGACCACAGGATGGGCTACCCTGTCACTGCACTGGGGCACTGGGATCCACACAGACCACAGGATGGGCTACCCTGTCACTGCACTGGGGCATTGGGATCCACACAGACCACAGGATAGGCTACCCTGTTGGCCACATTAAGACCACTTCCAACAACAGCTCAGCTCTCCTAGTTGGTTTCCCATCCAAGTACTGCCCAGAGCCAAACTTGCTTAGCTTCCGATGGATTACCTGGTGCAAACTGCAGGTGGTACGGCTGACAAGTGCACAAGTAAACAGCACTGGAGCAAGAGTTACACATCGTCTAAAAAGCAAGAACCTAATAAAACTACAATTTTATGTTGCTTTAGATGAAAGTTCTGCTAAATAAAGTAAATGCAAAAGTAAACATCACTGACTTCACTGGAAGCCACTGGGTATGGCTGGGGGGGATTTTCTCTGTTACCTCATGTTGGATTGAAGAGAGCTGCAGTGAGGATGAGGAGGCGAACAATGCGAAGGGGGAGCAGCTTCTCCCAAGCTCCCTCTCGAGGTCGGCGTTCTTGCACGGTCCGGACGAGCACACGAGCTTCTTGATCATGAGTGCTTCTGAATCAAAAGATTATAAAAAGAGCTCTCTCTTAGCTGAGGCTTTGTTCCCACAAGATATATGATGAGCTCAGATCTCGGCCTGCGCGATTTCTCTTTGACCAGAGAATAGAGGCAAGAGAGTGAGCAGACGAGCGACTGGGGCCAACAGAACCCAGCAACTCGACAGATCAAAGGCCGAGCGGCAGATTTTCATTTTAATTACTGACCCCTTCATTTGGTCCGAGGCCACGGGGCTGCCAGGCAATGGGAGATGGATAGATTGCCTTTGGCATGATGGAAAGAAAGGAAGAAAATGAGTGTGGCTGACAGGTAGTCAGACTTTTCCATTATTAACTTTTCTATTATCATCATCTGCATTATCGATCATGTTAGTGCTGACATTGCAATTAACGGGTCACCAGCATAATAATTGCTGTAATCTGTTTGTCAAAGAGAGTTTTGTTCATGAATAACATGCTGTGCTCTGAGCAGAAACCCAAATGTGTTTGGAGCTGTGAGTATGTTATGCTGGGTGCGTGCACTCTGACTAGGTGAGCTTCTGGATGCATATGTGTTATGGCCATGTGTCTGTGTGTATCTATGACTTCATCTGTGTACGTTTGACTCAGCGCTTTTATGCACCAAACCACACCACCGATTTGTTTATAATGACTTTGCTCGGTTCTCCATCTGCTTGGTGCCACATGGTTCAGCAGGGAAGTCACCATTTTCCCTGCACAGATTAAACCCTTTACTAATGGAATTAACTAATGAAACAGGGAGACTCGTGTCGATCTGTAAGACTGAGAAAAAAATCCATAAAGACTACTGGTGTTTAGAAGAATGACCAGATCCAGCTCACTGCTGTCTGACACAGAGCCAAAAAGATGCCTTTTTGATGGCTGTGAACTTAGATGACATGCAAAAGACTTTTATTTTCATCTCCTTACTCTCTCTTTCACAACATGTTGGTAAGTTGGGGTGACATTTTTAGCAGGAATACGAGACAAATGTGACTTAAATGTGACGACGCAGGGCTGAGCCACTGTCTAACCTACTGTAGCATAAAGTACCCAGTCCAGCTCTGTCTGTTTTGTTTCCCTGAAATTAGACAGAGAGCATAACACAAAGATGAAATTGTCCGCTTATATTCAGTCATTAAAAAATTAAGCCTGATAGTAAAAGTTCAGCTGGACCTAAATAATAGATCTTTGCAGGCACTGTTTGCCTAATCATCCCGACCTTCTTTCATCACAACAGTTATTCCTTCATATAACTTACTGATTTAAGAATCATACTGACTTCATATAACTTATAACTGATTGCTTTTATTATGCTGATTATTGCTCATATAATAAGATTAATTTAAGAGAAGTAAAACTAAATGCAAAGATGGTTCAGGGCTAAAAGTATGATTTTCATTTAATCGTGCTGCATTTATTTCACCAAATATTGTGTGTTGAATACAGTTGTTCCTGGATACTCTTGTCAGTCAAAATTACCAGCTAACACTGGGAAACAGTGGTGGCTCTGAAGTTGTTGGTCTACAGTATCTGGGGGTTGGTGGCAGGATTGGCCCTCCAGCTATTGGAAAAAACCTCACACTGGTCCATTCGGACCATTAAGAGCTAAAGACAGAGAAGCCTGAAGTACAGGTACAGTCACCACAAAATGTGGGAAAAATGTTTTGAATATAGCTGCACCTATGGAACACTACTTGTTTACACTGACGATGGCATTTACCAGCGTCTTTGTACGTACCACTGACATCAGTCCTGTTTGCATCACCAGCTGTTGCTATGTAACCAGTGTAAAAATGTCATTTTACAGACATTAGAAAAAAAAATCATGTTTTTCAGGTTTGTAAATTTGAAACCTAAAGGATTGAATGCTCTGATCACCTTTGAGTGACTCGTATTTTTCTACCCACTTGTTGATAGTGAGTGGATTCCAAAGACGATAATAGACCCTTTCTGTCTGAAGCATCCTGTGTGTGCTTTTTTATTAGTGAAGTTCTTCGTTTCTGCAACCGTGGCAACCAGCAGCCAGTGGATATTGTCATCCCCTGCCACAGGATGGTTTAGCCTTCATCTTTCATGCAGACAAACAGTTGCAGTTGATCCAGTGGCTATAGTAGCTGGTGAACAGCCGTTGCCTTCAGCTACTCCTGCCAAATATCTTCTCACAGAGGTTGGCTTTGCTAAATCCCCCAGGTGGGGGCCTGTAGACAGCACCCGCCCCCACTGTGGGCCCCCAATCCACTGACAGCTACTTTCTCCTTTAAGTTCACATGGCTTCTCTGGGTAAATAAACCTCCCTCTGATCTCCAGTACGAAATCTTGTCAGGGATTTTTTTGTTCTCTTTACCCAAATAGGCATCAGCATTAACCAGATAATGGTGCCCCCCCCGCCGTCTGTGGTGTGACTGGCGTGATCACGCATTAATTTGGAGCAGATTGACACTCAGCGCTCTCCTGCCTCACTGGCTCATGTGAGTCATGTGACCACGTATCAGAAATTCAGGCCATCTACTGAATCGTTTTTACTTATTTAATCCCATTTACATTTTTTAAAACAGTGCATGGAGGCTGGTGTGCTTTTCTAAGCTGTCTCCTGCTGGGGCGTCAGCTTAGGCAATGCCAAGCACCTGAAACAGCTGATCAGGAAGGCCAGCTCTGTCACAGGACTGACCCGGGGCCCATGGCAGGCAGTAGCGGAGAAGAGGATGTTGGCAAATTTGGACAATATTATATCTAATGTAATTACCGTTAACAATTCCGCCCATCTGCTTCAGCAGGCACTATCCTGGGGCCCATTTAGCCGCTGGCTCATTCCGACACGACGTGCTAAATATCATTACTGCAGATCATTCCTGCATGTTGCCATCAGACACCGCAACCCTTTCTCCCGATGTGCCCCTTCCCCCCACCCCCAGCCGTAATGCGTCAGCGTGTAGGCCTACCCCATATTCTACGGTAAAAGTACAGCGCTATCAATTCATTAATTGCACATACATCACTAATTTATTATTATATCTAAATATTTCATTTAAGTAGCATTGCAATATTCTGTTTTATTTGTGTAAATCTGTTTGCACCACCTTTACTTTGCACTATGTATACTGTTTTTGTGTTTTTGCACCTAGTCTGTTTGCACCACTTTTACTTTGCACTATGTGTACTGTTTTTGTGTTTTTGCACCTAGTCTGTTTGCACCACATTTACTTTGCACTATGTGTACTGTTTTTGTGTTTTTGCACCTAGTCTGTTTGCACCACCTTTACTTTGCACTATGTGTACTGTTTTTGCACCTAGTCTGTTTGGCACCATATGCATGTCCATCTGTATTTCATGTTCTTGCTGTTGTATGCACCAGAATGTCAGAGTCACTGCCTGTCTGGCCCTGTCCCATTTCTTTGGTTCCCGCTTGGCCAGCAGCTGTTCCCTCTGTTCATAGTCTCTCCTATCTTAATTAGCCTTTAGTGTTTGTTAATAATTCCTGTCCTGTGCTTGTCCTGATTGGTCAATTTGGTTATGTTGCACTCCTGCCCCTTGTTGTCTATATGTAATTAAGTGCCCATTCTTGTTCTGTTCCTTGTTGGTTCACTGTGGCTGTTGTCCCTGTATGGCTGTTCTGTGTGTTGTTCTGCTGTTTCTCGGTTAAAAGTTTTCTCTGTTACACGTGTATGTATTGTAGTTTTCCTGTGTTCCTTCCCACCATCAGTAGTGTTCCTGGTGTAGCTCCCTGACTTAATTTCTTTTTCATCAGTTTGGTTCTCACCCCTAGTGGTCCCTTATTTTCAGTATCTCGCTTTCTGTTTGTTTTCTTAATAAACCCCTGATTTATTTGAGCCGCTGCTATACATGGATCATCCCTCCTTTTGACTTGCCCCTCCATAACCCCAGAATTTCCTGCTGGGATCACTGAAATGCATCTGAATCTTAATCTTAATTTTAATCACAATCTAAAAAAACCCATAATCTCAAAGTCAAAGATTTCCAGATCAATCATCTCATTATGGCAGATCTATGCCTGAAATATCATGGAGTTTGATGCACTGCTAGAGTCATACCCATTTTGAACAAAACGGGGAGAATTGTGGGAAGATGGAGGACTACAGCCCCTTCATTATACTTATGATGCCTCCATTCCTGTGAAAAGTGCCGTAGAAGGTCCAGTCTGTTTGGATAAAACCAAAAACTATCAGAAGGTTATTAACTGTCAGTGCACAGACAGTGGGAACTAATTAAAATGCATTCTGTAAGATGAGATAAATTATTCTGCTGACCGTAGTATGGAAAATAAAAAGGTCATCTTTTGCTGTTAAAGACTGATTTGTTTTACACCTATGAAATATCCTGTGAAAGGGATTTAATTAGTGTAGAAAGGGTAATTACTATTAATTTTGTGTGGTGGGGGGGCTGTCTTTCTGGTTTACCCCACAGTGTAACCCTGCATTAGTACCAGTAATTTAGTTGTTGCTCTGTCACTTTAAGCCAGGTCCAGTAATGAATAGATGCATCAGTGGTAATTGGGATTTACTCCCAGGGTAGGGGGGGTCCCTATCACATGATTACAGCATCCCCCTGGTTAACACTGCCTGTCTGTATTCAGCCAGAACTGGACAAATCAGGCTGGTCCTCTGCTAATTTTCAGGCAAGCCGATCCTGTCAAAGGAGCCGGGTATCTGGACCTGCATCGTAATTCTGTTCAATGTGCATGTATTTAGCAAACACTATTGTTCAAAGCAACAAGTGAGGATCAGAGGGTCAGACAGTCTGCCTTCAGCAAAAGGCTCCCGGCAAGGGCAGTTATGGGATTTGAACCAGCCACCTACCAATCAAAAACAAAAGCATTCCAACCCACAGAGCCACACACCGCATAGACCGAGTCGAGATGTTGTTTATAGGTCATTTGAAGGTTGTTTGAAAAAGATCAGTTATTGAGCCCCAAAGTTAACATTTTTTCGTATATTCAGTAACCATAAGACTGTAACTGGTGCTGCTGTGAAATATGTCAGTTGAACATGAATGTGGTATAATGAGCATCCCGTCATGCAGCAGCACATGCCACGGATAAGTGGCTAATCTGTTTATTAACTTGTGGATACCCAGAGATGCCTGAGGGGGCTTATAGATAATCAATGTCACCTGACCGGCCCAGCCGCAGCCAATCACAGGTGCTGTCACCTGACCGGCCCAGCCGCAGCCAATCACAGGTACTGTCACCTGACCGGCCCAGCCGCAGCCAATCACAGGTACTGTCACCTGACCGGCCACAGGCTGCCGTCACAAGTACTGTCACCTGACCTGCCCAGTCACAGGCTGGGCGCTTTCAGACTCTCACGCATCTGGCGTGACACTCACGCTTTCAGACTCTCACGTTCATGTAAGAAATCTTATGGCAAATCTATATTACGTTATAATATATTATATTAAGTCAAAGAACTCGTTACAAAATATCGTATTTGGCGCCATGTATTCCCTTTTTTGTTTAGACCCCGAAAACGAAACGAGACCACTGTTTCAGATGAATTTTGAGGAAAAAAAAACCCGTCTTATATTCGGGTCAAAATGGTAATTATTTCAGTAGTAGTTCCCTCCACTGCCACCATGTGGCACTACACATTTAGACAGGGCGATGCATGACAGCTATACGACAATTTTGACTTTTGCAGTTTATCTATGAATGTGAATGAATGAATATTACATTCATTTTACATTTATGTTACATTATTATTTTTCAAGACACCCAGATCGCTTTACAGAACCAATGGGGAGCTGCTTCAACCACCAACAGTGTGTAGCACCCACCTTGATGATGCGACGGCAGCCATTCTGCACCAGTATGTTCAGTAGCTAAGGTGGTGAAGGCAGGAGAGAATTATAAGGGATGATTAGGAGGCCAGATCTGAAAGATCCACAATGGGCAATTTTAGCCAGGAGACCGGGGTACCACCCCTACTCTTTCAAAAGATCTTTTATGATCGCTTAGAGTCAGGACCTTGGTTTTATATCTTATCTCAAGGACGGCACCATTTTTACAGCATAGTGTCCCCGTCACTGCACTGGGGCATGGGATCCACACTGACCACAGGACGGGCTAACCTGCTGGCCTCAGTGTCTCCGTCACTGCACTGGGGCATGGGATCCACACTGACCACAGGACGGGCTAACCTGCTGGCCTCAGTGTCTCTGTCACTGCACTGGGGCATTGGGATCCACACTGACCACAGGACGGGCTAACCTGTTAGCCACACCAACACCTCTTCCATTCTTTTTGTTAGCACTGAGGTGTATTCATTGCCGAGTGCTACATCAAAATCAGAACTATCGATCTGGGTTGGGTTCTCAGACAGCTCCAACTCCACACTCCACATTCTGGAAAGTATTCAAAGTTATTTAATTTATGTTAGCACTGATTTCCTGGATATAATTGACCTCCAAAGGCAGTCCTCAGAAATTATTAAAGAAGAAACAATAATTAGTCTGAGGTTTCAGTTCTATGCAATGTCCAAAAGATTAATTCACTGTACAGAGGAAAACGATTAGTCTTATAGTCTGATTATAGGAATTACTCATATTTTCAGAGAAAAAACTTGAATAAGGTTAAAGACTGTTAGAACAACTAGATGTACATTCTGATACATTTCAGAATTTGACTTGACTTAACATCGGCTTATTAAAGGTGTTAGTTATTATGCTAATAGGCCTCCTTAGTAATGTACGTTTAAATAACATTTCAGGTATTTTTTCTTCATTTTAAAATTGAAATAATTCTCAAGTTTTAAGTATAATATAATGGTACAATGTAATGTATATGATACATGCATTAGTGATCATAAAGGAAACAGAAACTGATTGAGAGTCACGTAACTCATAACTTGTAACGTTATAAATAACGGAACCACTTGGAGTTGCTGACGAAGGGCGCCGACACACTGGTCCTGATGGGATCCACGTACAGAGAGCGATGTGGCAATCAGAGGCTCAGAGGAGGAAAGCTGGAGTCGCCGTCATTGCAGCATCGTATCATCTCACTGATTCATCTCACCTTTCAGAAGCAGCATCGCAGGAAAGACTCCAAGCAAGTGATTCTCTGACTTTTACCCCATAAGCCGCACTGCATTCATTTATACCTGCTGAGAATGGATATATATTAAAAAATCCAAAAGCCGCACTGCGTTGTTCATTTATACCTGCTGAGAATGGATATATATTAAAACACCCAAAAGCCACTCTGCGTTGTTCCTTTATACCTGCTGAGAAATAATGGATATATTATAGTATATTAAAAAATGCAATTAATGCTAAAGACTTATTTTGTCATACAGTAATTTCCTTAATCCTTCTAGCACTGATTCACTTTTGGAGATTGTTTGTACATAAAAGTAACACGATAAATACCTAATAATAATAATAATAATAATAATAATAATAGATAATATATGTGTTCCTCACAAGTTCATATTTACATACCTGATGTATATGTATTACTTTTCTCTCTATTCATTATTATTTTAATCCTTGCCTTAGTTTTTAATTTCCTTGAATATTTGTATCATGTCTTCATGCACCCAGACAAATTCCTTGTAAGTGTAACATACTTGGTGAAGGAAAGTGATTCTGATTCTGATAACTCCCCCATGAAAGCAACGGGGCAAGCAGCACGGCCCCTTCCAGAATGGGGGCGTTATGTGCAACACAGCAACTCTCGGTGGGTTTCTGACTTTTTGCCCAGATCTCACACCTGCCTGAGGTGAGTTTCCTGCATTTGTGAAAGACTCCCATTGGCTAAAAGGGGGTCTGGCTCATCCAATTATGAGCTTCGCCCATGGGAAGGATGACAGATTTTAAGACAAACCCTTTGGACTCTCACACCCAAAGCTGCTGCTTATAAGATCCTGAGCATCTTACAGTCAGGACAGAAAATACCGATGCTAACGTTATTTTCCAGGTGAGACTGTTAGTTACCGATTCGAGAATTTAGAATAACAGAGCAGTACTGGCGCCATGAAAGCAATAGTGTGTGTGTTTTTGTAATTATTATATTGTAGGGTCCAGATATCCCCACAATGTGATAAAAACCTGTAACTTATTACTTCGTGGGGACATTTTTTTCAGTCCCCACAAGTGGAAACAAAATTGAATAAAAAATTGTGACTGCAGTCAATAAAGTAAAAATGCTAGAAGTCTTGTATTTTGTTTGGTTATTTATGGTTAAGGTTAGGGCTGGGTAGGGGTTAAGGTTGACATACTGTAGTTACTTATGGTTAAGGTTAGGGCTGGGTAGGGGTTAAGGTTGTCATAGTTACTTATGGTTAAGGTTGGGGCTGGGTAGGGGTTAAGGTCATCATAGTTGGGATTAGGGTTTTGCCCATAGAAATCAATGGACGGTGCCCACAAAGATATGACTACTAATGTGTGTGTGTGTGTCTGTATGTGCATGTGCCCCGGATGTGTGTGCATGTGCGTTCCCATGTGTCTGTATCTGCCTGTATTTGTATGTGTGTGCCCATGTCAGGGTGCTCGTGTTTGTGTGTCTCAGCAATGGATCAAAGGCAGTTGTCATCAGCGCCGCGAGTTGATGTGCCAGTGGCCGTCGAGGTCTGCGGGACGAGCCCCTCCCCCCCCCGCCTGCAGTGGGGCTGACATTGCTGCCTGGCTTTGACACTGCTTTGCAGTGCTGTGCACTTTCTCTACGTTCTCTTTCTAGCCAACCCTACATTTTCATTTCATTAATCTAGCAGATGCTTTTATGGGGTCAAGCCCTGGAGATAAGGGCCTTGTTCACGTGCCCAACAGTGAAAGCACACTGCGGACTCTGAGATTTCAACTGGCGACCTTCAGATCACAGATGCAGTGCTCAAACCCGCTGAGGTGCACGCAGAGGATGTGCTGGACACTTCTGCCTTCATCCTCTCCCACTTCTGTGCTGTGGGACAAATGAATCTGGAGCCCTGCAGTGGGAAAGGACCACCAAAGTGTGGTGGGTGTCTGCACCAACCTGTAGGTCCCTCTGTATGAAAGTGATGGTAGATTAATAGCCGCAAATATTGTCTATCAAAGCACTTCAAAGAACACTATAACACAAAGGAAATAAGCTCTTTTGTGTTGAAGGACTGACCTTGACTTCTTGTTATCAGGAACAAATTACTTTGTGACAAGGGGGAACGTCTGTCTTTGTCTTGGTAACCTGATTCTCTCTTCAGTGCAGTTAATACTCCTTAAATGTACTATAAATGAACACCCAAGGGGAGTTATGAAGATATTCATGGATCAGGTTCAGAAACAAGAATATGGACATACATTGAAAGAAATAATTATTTGACCCCCTGTTGAATTCCTAACTAGACCTGTTTATAAAGGAATGAGAAACTATAATTTCACTGGTAGGATTATTTTAACTGCAAAAGATAAATGTTCAACTAAACAAACAAGAAAAAATCATTATGTACTGTGCCTTGCAAAAGTATTCACCCCCCTTGGCATTCTCTGGAATTTTGGGGGGGTTTGTATTGTTTAATTTACACAACACAATTACCACTTTGCAGATGCAAATTATTGTTTTTTATTGTGAAACAAACAAGAAATAAGACAAAAAAAGAAAACCAGAGCATGCATAACTATTCACCCCCTGCCAGAGTCAAAACTTTGTACAGCCACCTTTTGCAGCAATTACAGTGACAAATCTCTTCGTGTGCATCTCCGCAAGCTTGGCACATCTAAGTCTCTTCGGGTACATCTCCGCAAGCTTGGCACATCTAAGTCTCTTCGGGTACATCTCCACAAGCTTGGCACATCTAAGTCTCTTCGGGTACATCTCC
>JABJVO010000093.1:1798871-1809552 GCA_026770805.1 Boulengeromyrus knoepffleri
TCACAGTGGACAGACAGTGACCTAACTCACCCAGCTGATGCACAGTAGCAGTAATATCACAGTATTAACAGACTCACAGCAGACAGACAGTGACCTAACTCACCCAGCTGATGCACAGTAGCAGTAATATCACAGTATTAACAGACTCACGGTAAACAGCCAGCGCTATGAGGGCCGTCAGCAGCAGGAAACACAGCAGCCCCAGACACACTACAGCCGGTCTGTGGTCTCGTCTCCCTGCAGACTCAGATCCTGGGAAACACAAACAGCTACATTGCTGAGGCTCACTGGAAAACACAAGGCATCAGAGATGCACTTCCACAGTGAACGATGCCGCTGTGTTTCCTGATAGATGGTGCATTTCACTTCAGAGTGAATATTTTCAGAAGAAACTTTTTCTCAAGAATCTAGCAGGCATGATTAGCTTACCTTCATACACACTCACTTGGCTTCCACCTTGTTGGTATCGAATCTAATACTTTTATCATCCATATGGAAGTGAGTTTAGTAACTTTTCAAGTTCTAAAATGTCTATTTCAGTTTTTCTGATTGTATGAAGGTGCATTAAATCATCCTCCTTTTTGATTTATTTGCTTTTATCTCTTTACCTGGACATTGAGTTGTGTTGCTCCTCTGCCTGATCTGGTCAGTAGTCTTGCTCATGTTTTCATAGATGTTCTCCTTGGACATGGCTGCAGCTCCTGGCTTCCTCACTGTGCTCTATGCATCTGTCTTGTGTCTACTGGGGTTTTCATGCTATATGTCATTTTAGCGGTTGGCAAAAAAAGTAACTGTGAAGTGAAATAGACAAACCAATTTTTTTTTCCATTGTTGTCAGATGCCACCACTCCATGGTCTCTAATGTGGCACAGTCTGCGGATTAGAATAGCTGCATTGTGGGTTCTTGCTCATTATAAGTTCTGTAGTTCCTGTGCCGTACAGCACACACTATACCTGGGCATCCATCAGAAGCTCAGCCTAGCCGCACTTATGCCTCGTGGCTCCTAGACAGCCGTATGTTTGTAATGAGCTAATTGTTTGACTTGTACGCTGCTTTGGGCAATAGTGTCTGTTAAATTAAGTAAGTGCAAATGTAAGAGGCCACCCTGTATCGCTTTAAATTTTAATATCTTGTTTTACATCATATGTTGATATATAAGCACTACAAAACATAAGGAGTAGAGCATTACATTAATTTATTTAACAGACTTTTGTCCATGTTGACCTACAGGTGAGTATGAGAGAGCAGGTCAGCCAGCATCTGTGGACCAGTTGGGGTTAAGGGTCTTGCTGAAGGGCTGACAGTGATATGATCACTCTGCCAGTCATAGGTACATGTCTCTAACCTGCTGACTTGTACCCTGAAGTCCATTCAAATGGAAAATTGTTAGTGTTGCAGCCCGATTCATGCTGCACTTGCTATCGCTGTGATAGGCGAGTCAGACAGACCTCCCTATTTTAGCCTCTCGGCGAATTTGCGTAAAAATCGCCCAAACAGTTAGAATCTTCCAAATAGCCACTGTTTCTGTGATAAAAACACAATGCATTTGCTTACATAACAGAATCCAGCTTCTGCTAGTCAGGACTTCCGGCACCAGAAGATGGCGACGATTCGTAACCAGCCCTGGAAATAAAGAACTATGGGGTTAGAATACTAGCCTGCACTCCATGTAGATATTTTGTATTACATGTGACACTCTGTGAACAAACAGACTTAACGCCTGACTTGGGGGTCGTCCTTCTGAACTCTGCACTCAGTGTAAATCCCCAGTTCCTGTGAAGCATGTTAAGTACACAGATATGTTAAGTATTCTGGGCTGCTGCTTCCTGTAGGACCTGCCAGGCTGCTGCCATCAGACCCCCACTCTTCACACTGCTGCCTCAGACCCCCACTCTTCACACTGCTGCCATCAGACCCCCACTCTTCACACTGCTGCCTCAGACCCCCACTCTTCACACTGCTGCCATCAGACTGCTCTGCCAGCACCACCTCTAACCACATCATAAAGTATGCAGACCGCACCGCCATGATGGGCCTCATAAGCGATGGAGACCAGTCTGCAGACACACAGGGGGTGAGCGAGCTGCTGCAGTGGTGCAAGGCCCACAATCTGCTGCTCAGCATCAACAAGATGAAGGAAATGATCGTGGGCTTCTGACAAACCCGGGGGGAGCATAAAGGCCAATTCATACTAAATTTTCCCGCCTGTGTTTTTCGTCGCACACAGAGCGATGTGACGTAAATTTCGTCATCGGGGATCTGTGCTGATCACCCACAGATGGCGTGCATGTAGCCCTGACCAATACTTTCACAGAGCAGAGGTCAACCAAGAAAGAAAAGAGGAAGAGTAACTGTATGTGTTGTGTCTTGCACTTGCCTAAATGAGAATTAATTCCCAGAGCCAAGGTTCAAACAACAGGTTCCTTTATTAGTTTTGCAATACGCTAAACACAGGTAACAATTCAACTAGTGCTCTCTTCTCAACACCCCGTCATCTTTGCTCTGTTGGCGGGCAAATCTTTATACCACCCCATTTCAGCCAATTACCAAAACAGGTCAGAGGTCAACCAATTAACAGTTTTCAATTTAAAAAATTTCACCCCCTTTTTTTTTAAATCTAGTGTGTGTGTGTGCACATACACCACAGTACGAGGTGAGGAGGAATCCAGATATGTAACCTTAACATTTTTACTGTCCTGATTACTTATTCTGTCCAGACGTTATACCACGGTATATGGTATATTCAAATGCACAATTCAGGCATTTTGAAATCCTGCCAATAAAATCCACTGGTGGGGGGGGGATCCCGGCTAATTTCGTCCTAAGGATTTCAAATTTGAAAATGCCACGATAAACCATATTGCCTTAATACCGCCCAAGTCTATACTCACAACTTTAAAACCATTTATAATGTTTACCCATTTCACTACACTGTTTGTATTGGTGTTTCATGCAGTACATCTGCCCCCTGCTGGTCTGGTTGAATATTACTGCTGAATACCACCTGAGTCCATATACTGTATACATGACAAATAATTTAATCAGAACCATGATATTTCACACTTTACTGTAAATTCCTTTTTGTCTGTCTAGATTCTGTGATTCCATCCACATTTTCCACATTGACAAATAAACACGTGTATTTTATGTTTTTGAACTGCTGCATACTTTGGTTCATGCAGGCTGAATAAAATTACCATTGCACCTACAGTGTACTTTTACTGCACCTCTCTACAGCAAATGGTTTATGAGGCATCATTTAGTCCGTCACCAATAAAAATGTATGTTGAGCTGTATTACATCTGAAAGTTCTCAATTACTGTCCTCTGGCTCAGCACAGTCTGTGCTCTGCCAACTCAAATGTTACACCCAATATCATTAAACTTAAAATTAATTGGAGTTAAACTTTGGACAAAAAAAACAGAAATTGCACTAAAGAAATGTATATTTGTAACATTGGTTGTGTTGTATGATTTTTTGACATACATCCACCTAAATTAGTATGTTTTGCTTTTCTCACTTTTTTTGACAGGGAAAGTCACACCACACATGCACAGAAAAATTCACTTTTTGGCCACCAAAATAGATGAAGTTTCCATCTGGACCATTAAACTCATCTAATAGAGTTACTATGTCTTACAGTTTGATGTGACTAACAGGTGTCAATAGAAATTGACACCTGTCTGCATTTTTATATGTTTAAGTAATTAGCGCAAAATAGTTGTTAAAGACCAATTTGTGTGTGAGACGTCACTGAAAGTCAGTGTGTTCCAGCGAATGATAGTCGCAGTTGGTCTCTGTGCTCTTTAAGAGCCTCAGAGTTTACACATTTACACAGGCCTGTGATTGGAAGGTCACCAGTTCAAATGCCAGTGTTGGCCAAGGGGTTTTACTGATGGCCCTTGAACCAGGTCCTTAACCCGAAGTTCTCCTGGGATTGTCTGATCCTGCTTTCTCAAAAAAAATGTAAATGTTACTTTGGATAAAAGTATTTGCAAAGTACTATAGCGCCAGCAGCAACCGCAGGTCCCAGCATACCTCATCAGTGTGTATATATAGCAGGTCCCGGCATGCCTCGCCAGTGCGTGTATATAGCAGGTCCCGGCATGCCTCGCCAGTGCGTGTATGTAGCAGGTCCCGGAATGCCTCGCCAGTGCGTGTATATTAAAGCAGGTCCCGGCATGCCCTGCCAGTGCGTGTATATAGCAGGTCCCGGCATGCCTCACCAGTGCGTGTATGTAGCAGGTCCCGGCATGTCTTGCCAGTGCGTGTATATTAAAGCATGTCCCGGCATACCCCGCCAGTGCGTGTATATAGCAGGTCCCGGCATGCCTCGCCAGTGCGTGTATATAGCAGGTCCCAGCATGCCCCGCCAGTGCGTGTATTTAGCAGGTCCCGGCATGCCTCACCAGTGCGTGTATATAGCAGGTCCCGGCATGCCTCGCCAGTGCGTGTATATAGCATGTTCCGGCATGCCTCGCCAGTGCGTGTATATAGCAGGTCCCGGCATGCCTCGCCAGTGCATGTATATAGCAGGTCCCGCATGCCTCGCCAGTGCGTGTATATAGCAGGTCCCGGCATGCCCCGCCAGTGCGTGTATATAGCAGGTTCCGGCATGCCTCGCCAGTGCGTGTATATAGCAGGTCCCGGCATGCCTCGCCAGTGCGTGTATATAGCAGGTCCCGGAATGCCTCGCCAGTGCGTATGTATAGCAGGTCCCGGCATGCCTCGCCAGTGCGTGTATATAGCAGGTCCCGGAATGCCTTGCCAGTGCGTGTATTTAGCCTCTCTGTGTATCTTGTCATAAATAACTGTCTGCGTTTACTGTAAACACCTGTGGTGGTCCCAAGTATCACGTATACCTTTACCTATGTTGTATGTAAAATCCTGACATGTTCTGGTACTGTATAATGACCTTCCGTGTCTGAGCCTTCCTGTCTAGTATGTAACCTCCCCATGTTTACCTGCTACGTTGTCTCTCTGTGTTCTTGTTGCTTATTGTGCAGGCCTTTCAAGGATTAATATAAAGAGCAACTTCATGCCAATCCATCCCTCCTTGCCTCTCGCTGCTGCGATGCCTGTCTTCCCGGCGCTACAATATGTTATATCGTTTGACCTTTTTGCTCTGGTTGTCTTTCACAGTTTTATACTGAGGACCACGGCACATCAGCATATGCCCAATTTGACCTTGGCCCATGCTAGATGCGTGCATTCACATTCAGCAGTGGTCTGAAGTGGTGGACCTGGCCCACTCAAAGGCGACCCATCAGAGCCAAATGCTAGGCTTCAAGAAGACCTCTTCATAGAAAGAACCCTGAGCTGGACAAGTCTGTGTCAAGTGCCATTTAAAGCTGCGAATATCGCCACCCTGCTGGATATGAGTCGCACAGGGCAGTAAGCGTCCCACTGTCATTAGTCACTGAAATCACAGAGCCATAGTTTTACTGTAGCTGGATGAGAGACCTCTGCTGGCCGTGGGAGAAATGGCAGCGACTGCTTAATCATCCCCTCTGCCCCTGCCCACTTGCAGGACCCTAGGGCTCCCCTTGGGGCTGCTGCCCATCATCTATGTGGCATTTTATTTGATGCAGCCTGTGGTTGTGTTTGCTGAAAATTCTTGTCAGCCACTCTTTTTGGATGATGAGATACAGAGAGATACAGAAAACAGGCAAAATCATCATAAAGAAACACATGCAAAAGGATGTAATTCAGAGAAATATATGTAGAAAAATTGGCAGCATTTTAATAAGTTAGCAGTCAGGCAAGCCTGGTGGCTTTCAGTCTGACGATAAATAAAATGATGGATGAGGTGAAGAGGGGGTCACATGAGCGGGGAAAACATTCACATCTATTTCCCTGATTGGCTAAAATGTAATAAATCCAGATTGCAGCTCAGGATCTGAGTCGTGGGGAGACGGCCGGGCAGAGGATTGACAGCCCGCTGATGGTGATGAACGAGGAGTCGGAGGATGAAGATATAAGGAATGGAGGACGACTGACTGCCGGAGGCTCTCAGACACCTGTCAGTGTAGCCGGCTTGGACATATTGTGTGGGAGCCTGGTTCCCTCTTGTGGCCATAGGAGGGAATAGTGGCCGAGTGAGCGGCGCCGGGCCGGCATCAGTGGAGTGTGGCAGAGGAGAGGGGACCAGCGACACCGGCTACCTCACTCCGAAGAAGACTGCGGCGATTTGGTGCCCCTGCTCTCCAGCTGGGCCCTTACTCAGATGCTCTCACTGCCACCCCTTCCTCTCCCTCCTCCTCTTCCTCACACCATCTGCTGAATCTCTCTTTATCTTGCATGTGTTTATGCACTGCTATCACTCATCTATTTCTCTGTCCTCCACCGCTCCTCCATCTCTCCCCATCTCCTCCCCTGCATCCGTTCTTGCATCCCCGTCCTCTGTCAGCCGCTCTCTCGTCTCTCCTCCCTCGCCGGCACTCCTGCCCGCCCTCTCATTTCCCCTCAGTCGCACATCCAGACTTCCCCCTTCTCGCCACCTCTCTCCCATCCTCCTGCACTCTCTCTCTCTCTCTCTCTCTCTCTGTTGCTCACTTCTCTTCTTGCTCAGCAACACATATCCAGGGCGGTTTTTTGTTCTGTCTTCGGCTCCTCTTAGCACGGCTGCATCCAGCTCCCAGGCTTCAGTGTCCATCTCCTGCAGGCAGGCAACGGTCTCTGTCTCTGTCTCTGTCTCTGTCTCTGTCTCTGTCTCTGTCTCTCCGTCACACACACATGCACACGCACACGCGGGCAAACACGCAAACAGACACGCACACCATGCCAATGGGCATCCAAGGACAGTGCACCTGCATTCGGCCCCCCTGCCCTGCCAGCCTGAACCATCGGTGAGAGGGAGGAGGAGGAGGAGGAGAGGAAGGAGGGAGTGCAGTCGGAGCGATGGAGCACAGCCATATCATCGCCTCGCTTCCCCCTAACGCCAGCGCCTGGGGCCCCGGACAGCCTCCCGCAGGGCCCCAGAGCTGTCCTCTGGGGCCCCTGCCTGTCATCTACTACAGCGCCCTGCTTTGCCTCGGCCTGCCAGGTGAGGAAGGAACAGGTGTGTGTCTGTGTCTGTGTGTGTCTGCATACTTCATTCAATTTGTATTTATCTAGACCAAGTTCTTCAGCAAAACCGCTGTCACCGGAGCACGTGTTCCTGTCTGAATTAGCTTTTGTATCTGTGGATGGAGACACTAACCTTTGTGCCTCCATCTTTGTGTGTACATTTGCTGGACACTATATGCACCTCCTCCATTGTTCCCTCATTGTCTCTCCTCTTGACATCCGCCTCCCTTGTCCCCTGTTTTGACCTCTGAACTTTTGGTTGGAGCCGTCCCCGGCACTGTTGATCCAGCGAGGGGTGTCCCGCTCGACTCGCAGATCTCAATGACAAATCGCTCCTGCCGCTGGTGGTGTAATGACCGGTGCTGCCGTTATGCTGGGGGACCGGTGGGGGCAGGGATTAAAGATGGAGTTCGGAATGGCGACGGGGTACGTGACCTTTGGTCTCGGTTTAAGAAACATGGGCTGATGGGCTCCACAGCCAAAAGCCACACTGCCTTCTAGGAGAGATCAGGCAAAGCAGACGGGAGCGCATCTCATCCTGCGTGTCACTTGTGGGGTCACAGTCACTGATGACCAGAGGCAGACATTGCCCCCCCCCCCCCCATCATTCTGCTGTCACAACACGACCTTGACACAGAAGTGGTTTCCAGCAGGAAGAATTGCGAAGGCAGCAGCGGTGCTCAAACCACATCTGTGTGGCGACATCTTGATTTTCCCGCCGTCCCTTTGCCGCCGTGTTCTTGGACGTGACGGATTTGCGTGTGTGTCCGGCCCGCGGTCCCCCTTTTCCCCGCGACTCTGGGTCAGGCTTAGAAAAGAGCGAGAGAGGTACCTTCTGAGGTCCTGGATTTCCAGTGGCGTCCCCCGAGATTGTCCCAGAGAGCCTGGAAGCAGCTGGCAGTGCTGGTGTTTGAGACACGGAGAAGGTCACAGATACATATTAATTAATGCCATGAAGTTAAACTGGCCACTTAGGGGACTCGTGTAAATCACAGAGTTAGATGGGGAGCCAGTAGCACGACGGCTCTGCCTCTGTGGCTGGATGGCACTGAGCTCTGGGATTCGGTGTGGCTGAATGGCATCATGGGAAATCAGTGAATCAGAAGCAGAGCCGGCTGTTAAAAACACATCAACCGTAACAAGCCGGGACAAGAGAATCCAGAAGCCTTCTTTAGCGAGATGATCAAAGTGTTGATGCCTTACTTTAGTAACAATTTATGAAAGATCGATTGTCTTGTTTATAAAATCATTTATATATCTATGTGTGTATATTCCACTGGTAGGTGCTAAGTGCGGGGGTTTCATAAAAAGCAAGGCTTTGGATCTGTCGGGGGGGGGGAGCACTTCTAACGACAAGTGTTCATGTGTCCCTCTTGTCAGATGTTAATGGTGGTTTTGTCATTTCCTTAAAATCGGCCCCCGACCAGAGCATCAGCCCCCAGATTCTAGCATCCCCACAAAGCCAGTAGTTTGACTTCACCCTACAGATCAAACGGTGCCCTGAAGAGGGACCCAGCCAGTTTGCAGGAGTCACGTCAGACAAAATGATCGGCCGCCCCCCCCCCCCCAAAAGCCCCAGCCGTGGCTAACAGGGTGACGTCCCAGTCCAGCTGGACTTTCTGCATTATTTTTAGCTTCCTTATATCCAGCTTCTGACTGATGGATGGCTGGACATCAGTAGTGCTGCCCAAAGGCCCCACCCCACCTCCCTGACAGAGCGGAGGCCTCTCTCTCTCTCTCTCTCTCTCTCTCACTCTCTCTCCACCAGCATGCCTTCCACCATGTCATTCCTCCACCCTTCCTTCCTCCTTTCCTCCTGCTGTTTCCCCCTGCCGTCTTTCCCCCCTCTCCACAAGTTCACAGCATTTTGCTGATAGCGTGATATCCAAAAAAAACAAAAAACAATTGAAGATCTAAGAGAAGGATTATTTTAAGCTCAGAATTGGAGCTGTTGTAGTTTGTTCTCTTGCTGCACATAAATTGGTAAGTACTGTACCTACTCCCATCGCCATACCCCCCCAGCATTCTAGTTGCAGTGATGGTCATTCAGTCAGCAGTACAGTCCCACTAGGTTTGTTAAAGATGGGCTTTGACAGTCACTGAGAAATCTCAATTCTCCCCCTCCCCCCTCCTGGAAGAGCGTAATTGGCTACCGTTTCTTGCCTTCTGTCTTTCCGTGAAACTCGGGGGAGAATCATCTAGCTGCTGGGCGTGATCCTTGGCTTGGAGCTGGCCCACATCCACGTTAAACGCTTAGCTCCTAGGCATATGCACATGGTCGGAGTTTGGGGAGGCAGCAGGGGGCACTGCACCCCTAGTCACCATTGTTTTCACTGTGCACCTTTGCGTGAGCAGTTTGTTGGTACCCTATAAATAAACAAAATAATCTATCTGTGCATCAGATACATGCATTAACACATATGTGTGTTGTTTTTTTTTTCCCTCCCAAATGCGAACATCAAACTCCACTCACCCTTATGTCTCTCTCTGTTTTTAGCCCCATGACCGCTGGTGTTGAACAGGCTCAGTTCTGTCATGTAATGATTTTTTAGCTGGGGTCCTTTCCAGGAACACAAACTAACAACCTGCAAGTTATAAGTCCGTGTGGTGGTTCATCCACATGCTTGTCTTACTGTTTTAGTCATAGCATTGTGTTTGGTTGCTTAACAAAGATAATTGAAGGCCGGTTCATTGGTAACAGTGGGCATGACCTTCAGTAAGTCCTAGAGCTCCATCCACACCCAGCCACAGTTCAGGGTGACTGGTTTGTACTGGCAGCACAGACAGCCACAGTTCAGGGTGACTGGTTTGTACTGGCAGCACAGACACACTGCTGCTGTGCCGCCATTCTGAAGTCCTGCGTGCTCTGAGTTTGGTCTCCTTGTCTTCAGCTGCACTTTAACACGAGGAGCACTGGGAGAGGGCATCAGCATGCCATCGTTCCTGCTCTATGCCACCAGACCCCCAATGTTCACCTCGCTGATGGCTAATGTGATACCTGATTGTCGGGAGTTTAAATATGGAGTGAAAATCTAGGTAAATATAGGTAAAAATGTAAAAGGATGCTGGTACATACACACACACACACACACACACACACACACATATATGCACACAGTGCTCAACATGAATGAGTACACCCCCTCAGAAGTAAGATTTTAATGAAAATCTCAATGAACACAAGAACAATTTCCAAAATTTTCACAAGAAGAGTTTTATAGAACATTTGCTTAGCTAATGAACATGAAAGTAAGGTTAATAATATAACTTTGATTACAAAATCTTCAGTTTTACTCAAATCAGGTGAAGCAAAAATGAATACACCCCACAACAAAAACTACTACGTCTAGTATTTTGTGTGACCCCCAGCACCAAGTCTTCTAGGCATGGAATGAACAAGTTGGCTACATATTGCAACATCTATCTTTTTCCAGTCTTCAAGAATAACTTCTTTTAGAGCCCGGATGCTGGATGGAGAGTGACGCTCTTCAGAATTCCCCATAAACATCCAGTTGGGTTCAGATCAGGAGACATACTTGGCCACTGAATCACTTTCACCCTGTTCTTCTTCAGAAATGCAACAGTGGCCTTAGCTGTGTGTTTTGGATCATT
>JABJVO010000093.1:1813716-1826600 GCA_026770805.1 Boulengeromyrus knoepffleri
TGTCATAGTTAGCGTTAGCATTTTTCCCATTGAAATGAATAAGCGGTCCCCATAAGGATATGTATACCCTACATGTGTGTGTGTGTGTGTGCGTGTGTGTGTGCGTGTGTTTGTGGGCATGTGGGTTTTTCACACATCAGCACCACATCACCAAGAGCACAGTCCTTGTGCGTCATCAGGGTCCCAGAAATGCATGAAGCGTATCGGTGCACATGAGTGTAAAGCACAAATGCACGAGTACAAACACATACAGCCCTCCCCAGCCTTAAAATGTCCCCCCATCCACCACAACGGTGCCTTCATGTGTGACAAAGACCAGTCCAGACATGAGTCACTGCCTGGGGGGTGGGGGGGGTTTGTCACCCACAATTAGCTGATTTTTATCTCAAACCAGGCGATGATTGTCAGTGCAGAGGCGCTGCTTGGGTTGGTCCCACACGCAAGTGCAGCTGCTGTTTTTTGTAAAGTCATGTGATGAAAATTCTGAGAAGGCGCGACTCGTGAATATCTGCTGAAGGAGGCCGTGGATATCTGCTGACGGAGGCCGTGGATATCTGCTGACGGAGGCCGTGGATATCTGCTGAAGGAGGCCGTGGATACCTGCTGAAGGAGGCCGTGGATATCTGCTGAAGGAGGCCGTGGATATCTGCTGAAGGAGGCCGTGGATATCTGCTGAAGGAGGCCGTGGATACCTGCTGAAGGAGGCCGTGGCTGTTTCTCTCCTTATCAACCTCCTGCTATTGCATCCCCCCAAACCACCTAATAGACACATAAATCTCAAGCTTCGTTTGCAGCATTGTGTTTGGCTCTGGTTTTTGTTTACGCTCATCTGTTTAGCAAATACTTTTCTCCAAAGTGATACACAAGTGAGGCAGAAAATACTTTGCAAGTTTACAGCCATCATGGTACAAGTGCTGCCAGACTACTTATGGGAATAATAAGCTACTCAAATAACGGCAAGAAATTCTAGTAAGAACCAAGTCCAAGTGTCTAACACAACATCCGGGACAGAAGTCAGACTATTTCAATGGAACAGTCAAGTCAGGTTCGCTCAGGTGTCAGACAGATGGGTCTAAAGACATTTCCTGAAATGCGAACAAGATATTGTTGAGTAGTTCATTTTTATCAAAGAACTACACATGAAAAGTGTTCTGTATAATACTAGATTCATTTTCTTGAAGTGGAGGAATGATCCAGCAGTGTTCACTCCCTGACTGTGAACATCTCCACGGATCCACAGAGACTTGATGGTAGGTGCTGTTCCAGCTCTGAAAATCAGCAACAAGGACATGATTTGAATTTGATGTACCAATAGGGAGCCAATGAAGAGATACAAGGAGAGGTGTCACGTGAGGACATTTTTCCTGATTGAATACCAGGTGTGACAAGGGGCAGGCAAGGCATTGAGCTACAGTGACCAGATAATGTCAGGGAGGACAATTTGAGGTACTTCAGGTTTTACAAACTACTTGAAAACTGAAAGACTGCACTTGGCTAAATAGTTTAGTTCTTCCTTTGCTTTGCCTGGTTTGTTTCCTTGATTGAAAGACTCATCCGGCACACAGCAAGAGCTGAATGCTTAAGTGAAATACAGGTTCTTTTAATTGAAATGGTAGTTTACAAATCTTGTCTTAGCTCAAAGTGTCCAGGATGATGTGGATTATCTGGTCACCCTAAGTTAAGCTGCATATTCCGATACATAAGGTCTGATTTTCATGATGTGACACCAAGTGAATCTACGTGATTGAGAGATAACTGCAGTGTGAACAGCAAAGAATACCTGGTCATGAATCAGTACCCAGGGTGCCCAGAAAACCTGATGACTAAAGCTGGACTGTCATGTCATGTTGAATGGTGAGGTTGACAGGGGAGGCAAGAAGCTTGGCCTTCAAAACGTTCATTGGAACTGGCAACCCCTCATCCAGGCTGCGCACAATGCTACCCAGGCAGATAGGAGTCTGACCTGCGACTGTGGGGTCCCTTGGAGGGAGGGTCAAGTAGTGGTGGATGTCATCGGCGTAGCAGCAGTCAGAGAAGCCATGCTTGCATGCCACGTGGATGAAGATGATGTCGCCTAACCAAGCAGATCAATGAGTGATGTGCCACATTGCAAAGAATTATGTGAAATAATTAAAATTTGATCCAATAAGGATTCAGTCTCCAGTGACAGGTTTACGGACTATAAGGCTGCAGTGCCAGTTTAATTTCCATTGACCCGGGCATGTCCTCGATTGTCTGCCTTTTCATTTTCCTTCGGCTAATAACGTCAGTTCAGATTGTCATACGCCTCAGTCCGCAGCCCCCCTCCCCCCAGTCCCAGCCCTGTGTTCCTGGATGCATAGAACACCCCCTGGCTCCCTCACTCTGGTTCACGCCACCTCGGCATGGCCCGTCAGTGGGCAGAGGCGTCCTTGAGGCTGCCACCCTCCACAGACACACACACACATGCACCTTACTACTGTGTCAGCTGCTGTTCGCTTCCTGGTCGCCACGGATAACAAAGCACGCTCATTTCTTTCAGGGGAAAATGGCAAACAGGTGTTATGGAATCAGTAGGGGGTCTGAGATGAAAATGGTGTCGGAGGGTAAGGAACAGACAAAGAGGGGGGGGGGGGAAGTGGAGGGGCTCAATGCGAGGAGAACATGCCGGGGCTGGCAGAGAGGGATTGGGGAATGAGAGAGAGAGGACCATGAGCGATGCTACGGAGGTAAAGGATCCTTTTGAGCAGCCATGCTAGAGACAGAGCAGGGGGGAGAGGATATGGGCCATGCAAGGGCGTAAAGGACACAGCCACTGGCTCTCAACCCTGATGTCTCACCTTTGTTGGCTCACACTGAGCCAGAAAAGCCCCTTAAAGAGCATGGCTGGGTGAGTGCATGAGTGTATGCATGTGCCCGGGCATGTGTGTGCATGTGCGTGGTGGCATGTGCGTGTGGGCATGTGCGTGGTGGCATGTGCGTGTGGGCATGTGCGTGTGGGCACATGCCTGGGCATATATGTGTGTGTGGCCATGTGTGCATGTGAATACTAGCATGTCTGTGTGCTCACACGCAAAACATCATGAGTTTGTACACTGTTCCTGACATGGTTACCCTAAAGCTGGCTGACAGGCCAGACAAATGTGAGACCCCCACTCCGCAAAGCAGAGCGCTGACTTCCTCCACACTGTCGTTTCATACGTAGGCGGGTGAGCCAGGCCGTACCATCAAGTGCATTTGTCACCCAGAGTGCCTCCTCCTCTTCTCTAGTCTTTCGCTGCCTGATTTTCGTACAGGACCTGGGAGAGAAGCCACTCCGTCACAAGGGCAGCCAGGAAGCAGACAGTCACATGTCTGTATCTGTGCTAGACGAGAGACAAACTGGCCTGGGGTCCCTAATGGAAATAAGTGAACAGCAGTAATCCAAGGCTGACACTGATTATTTTATATTAATGGGTTAAAAGGTTGACACCAGTTATTTTATTTATAACTTATGGGTGTCTTGTGGCACGGCTCCTGTTGCTGAATCCTAACTGATTCTGGAAGAGTTTTCTGTTCATGTGAAAATGCATTTCGCTCTCTCGACTGTGACACAGCCCAGCTCTGAAAGGTGCCCCGTCCATTTCCATCATTACCTTTCCCCTTCCTCTATCCCCCTTTTCCCTTCCTCTTTCTCCCGTCCCTTTCCCTCATTACCTTTTCCCTTCCCTCTGTTCTTTTTAGCTTAGATTGATTTATGTTCTGTGAACTTTCACAGGTCCTCACACTCCTGTTTCTGTGAGTGTGTAAGTGTTAGTCCCTGGTTCTCACTGCCACCATGATTTCATTCCTGCATAAATTATTTAGTCTCGTTGCTTTGTTTGTCTTGCTGATGCTCCCGTCACTTTTTCCTCTCTCCAGCCTCATCCTCCTTCTCTTGGTGTCTTTCACTCTTATCTTCTGCATATATTTCCATAGCATTGAACCTTCTATGTAATTTTGCACTGGCCATCTCGTCACCTCAAAGTATGCTAACCTAGTCTTCATGCTCTGTATCTTCCCAGCCAACATCTTGACTGTGATCATCCTCTCCCAGCTGGTGTCACGCCGTCAGAAGTCCTCCTACAACTACCTCCTGGCCTTGGCTGTGGCGGACATCTTGGTTCTCTTCCTCATCGTCTTTGTAGACTTCCTGCTGGAGGATTTTGTCTTAGGCATGCCATTGCCATCCTCGCTCAACAAGGTGGTGCAGGTGCTTGAGTTTTCCTCCATCCACACCTCCATCTGGATCACTGTGCCACTCACGGTGGACCGCTATATTGCAGTGTGCCACCCACTAAGATACCACTCTGTCTCTTACCCAGCCCGCACACGCCGTGTCATTCTGGCTGTCTACCTGGGCTGTCTGCTCTCCAGTGTCCCCTACTATTGGTGGCCTGACCTGTGGCTGGAGCCGGTGGGTGTGGCCAAGAGTGACGGGGGCAGGGCCAGCAGTCTGGGCCAGCATATTCTGGTGTGGGCACACTGTGCCACCGTTTACCTGGTGCCCTGCTCCATCTTCTTCACCCTCAACTCTGTCATCGTGCATAAGCTCCACCGGCGCAGCTGCTTCCGACTCCGGGGCTACTCCACGGGCAAGACCACCGCCATTCTCCTGGCTATCACCTCTGTCTTCGCCGTGCTGTGGGCACCACGTGTCATCATGATCCTCTACCACCTGTACGCAGCGCTGCCCTCGGCGCCAGGCCCGACCCGCCTGCTCCACCTCATCACCGACGTAGCCAACATGCTGGCGCTCCTCAACACCGGTGTCAACTTCTTCCTGTACTGCTTCATCAGCCGCCGCTTCCGCGTCATGGCAGCCGCCGTGCTGCGGGGCTTCCTCCGCTGCCGCAAGCAGCCGCCCCCCTTCTACGCCAGCCACAGCTTCTCCATCACCAGCAGCCCCTGGATCTCACCCGCTAACTCTCACTGCATGAAGATGTTCGTCTACCAGTACGACAAAAACGGCAAGCCCATGTGCATCTCCTCCTAGACCCTCCTCCTCTCCTCTTCCTCATCTCTATGCTCTCACTCTAGTGCTGATTCAGAGCTGAGGCTGGGAGGCATGTTTATGATTGCACACCTGTGATTGGCCAATTGGGACCTTGTGATCCAGCTGAGGCTAGCAGAGAGGCCTCAATCTCTTCTGCCACTGATTCACCAGCAGCAGACACACAGGTGTTTGAGGTGGGCGGCGTCTAACTAACTACCAACATCAGCACTGAACAAAAGAAAACACGAAGAGGCCGGTGACCCACGAGAGTCATCGGTTCTGACCCAGTTTGACCCAATTGGTCCTATGCAGCCACCGACCACTGGGCTGACATCATACCCCCTCATTTTCCCAGCTTACCTGGGCGTCTGCTCCACCTCATAGGAGTTGTCTATGGTGCAGCTGCCTTTTTTAACTCTCTGAGATGCAGAGTGTAAAAGATCCCCTATAGCAACTGCATCCCTCCAAAAAAACCAGAACCTTCCATTTGTTCTCATGTGATAGAGCAAAGAAAATCAATACCTACCTGAGGTTCCCTTTACCTTTCAGCAGGCGCTGTGCTGCCGTGTGGCCTGTCATGCTGATAACATTCCCATCCCGTCCACAGGCAAAGGCCAGGATATGCAGTGCCCATTTCCCTACATGGCCCCTCGAACCCGTGTCGGCTTCTATCTATGTGTTGGGCCATAGTTACAGTAAGCCCGTAGTGCATGAAATAACCCCGTCACACAGTCGTAGAACACTAGGTGACTGTTATATGTGCTGTTAATGCAAACAAATAAATCCATGTTGAGAAATCCGATTACTGCATATATTACAATAATTAGTGTTAAAACACTTTCTCTCTGTGCTCATTATCTTGTAATAACTGATAGCACTGTTAAGTAGGAAGAGGTAAAAGGAATCCTCTGCAGTTAGTCAGTGGTGTGTAATTTATAGACCTTAATGAATGTACTGACAGTGCACCAATACTGCAATACCTTCAGTTAGTAGCATCTGTATCCTCAGCGTTGGCATTTGTAGCCTTTTGTCTGAAAAACGCCTCGTAAAGACGAGCTCACCAGGTGGCCAGAGTGAGAGCGCAAGTCATGGATTCAGAAGCAGGATAGGAGGACGGCCCTTAAAACATCAAAACACAAATGTAGACAAATGTAGAGTCAGTTCAAAGATGCTTCTGCGTTTCCCCACAGCAGATGGGACGCACTATAAGGAAAACATTGGATTCCACATCAACAGATTGAGGTCTGTAATGATTCATCCAGAAACTTCTGTTCTTGGGCAGCACATGAGAACATCCCTCCCACAGCCCATTTCCCAAAACCCCCATCTGTCACAGCAGACTTCATGCACCAAGCGGTGACAAGCCCCAAGACAGACATCAGTGTCAATCCAGCCGCTCTCTGTCGACACTCTTCTGACTGATGATCTAAGCTGTCACCTTGGCCTGGACCAAATAGGTCATTTAGCAGGTGGAGATGAATAAAGAAGTGCAGTGGAAGGGCGGCTGGTCCAGTAGAAGTGCACGTCGTGTGGGGGGGGTCGCTTGCCACGGGGCCAGACGTGAGCCATCGCCCACCACACAATGGTACGTAACCCTGTACCGATATTCAAGGAACACAAAAACTACACAGAATGAAAGTCAAGAATCACAGTCAGAAAAGAGAGTGAAGTGGAAACCAAGCGAGAGGGACAGAAGGAGGGAGAGAGACAGAAGGATTGTGAAAGGACAGTCTGAAGGACAAACATGACCACAATGTGTTTGCAGTTTTTTTTTCTTATACTTTCATTGCTTTGAGTTTTTTGGGGGTTTTTTGATAAGGGAGATTACGATCCATGCCTGAATTTTGCCGGGAAAATCCGTAGAGTCTATTTCCTTGGCACGAACACCTGAATGTGCAAACTTTCCCACCCAGCCATTTTGCTCTTTGTACTTGCCATTAAGGTGAATCACCTCTGGAGGGGTGGCAGTCCCCATAACAACAGTCCTGGCTGCACGGTAGACGGACGAGCCGGGAGGTGCTGGGGACACAGACAAGGTCCCAGTGTCAGAGGAGAGCGGAGGCTGTGACAGAAATGAGAGGCTTCGGCTGAAAGTGATGGAACGTTTAATCATTTTTAGACTTAGATCTTCCCTGCAGCTTCTGCTACTTAAATGTATGAAACACTGCTCCTACCAGTTTAATCAGTGGCTAAACAGTGTTCATAGTCAAAAGGCTAATACAGCGCAGCCCAGCATGTTATCCTGGTGTGAAGAGGCTGCAGATGCTGGCAAATCCAGGCTCACAGCCCCTCGCTTGTCCTCCTGCCTTCCTCCATGGGAGAGTGTGAGACCTGGCGAATTTTATTAGTTTTTTTTTTTTTGAGGGTCTCACGTGCGCCAGCAATATCAATTATGTGCGAATGTCTGGCTGGCCTCCTGGTGCACAGCCTCGCTGGGGGGGCCCTCGGATCGCGCTACGTGGGCCACCCCAGGCGTGTGTACGTGAGAAAGCATGCGTGCACAGACAGACCGCCGGGACACCAAGGGATTACATTCACACTCGCACCGCCCTCCCCTTCTCCGGCTCTCCCTATCGCCTTGCCATGCTAGCCCCTGGCCGCTGGGTATAAAGCCCACCATGTGGCCTGTTCATATATCCATCCCTAAATACTCCCTAAAGCCGAGGATTCTATACCCATGTAGATCTATTACGAATGTATCCATCTCCTCCTGAGGTCCAGGCTCCTGTCAGCTGCCGTTTCTCTCTGTAGGGTAATAGAAGACATGTTTATTTATTCATGAGTATATGCACACGTTTATTTTTACACTTATGAACCCAGAGACGGATACGCGTGCTTCACCCAAACACAAGAGCGCGGTTTACAAGTCACTGCAGAGCCAAGGTTGGGGGGGGGAGGGGGGGATTGTCATCATGATGAATGTTGGGGGCACAGCTTGGGTATGGCTTAGAAAAACACATAATCCTGCCCTGATGACCTCGGCCCCAATGGCCCTGAACCGGCAGCTGAGGACGTCATCGGAGCTCCCTGGTTTTAATTAGAATGTGCAGCGGGGTTTTCTGGGGAGGTCAGGGAGATGTAATGCTCCTGTCTCACCTCATCGCAAGCTGCTGCCGGTTCTGCTGCCTTCATCACTGGCAAACTGGCTGTATTTTTATATATTTATTTAGAAGCCAGATCCAGTGCAATATAGTTGTTCTCTGGGTTGTAAGGCAGACAGTAATTTGGAAGGCTTTCACTTCCATCTCCCTTTGAGGCGATTCAGAAGTAAGAGACAGACTTTGGTCTGGTGATTCTGATGGTCTGTCACGGCTTCCGCCATTCCTCATTCCCGCAGTCGGTATCATTTTCATGACACGCCGTTCATCGCACTTAACAGAAGTGCTAGATCTTTGTCTCCAAAGCACAGGCCGAATAGATTGTGAAAAATCTGAAATACAACCTCCGACACAGAGAGTTGGAGGTGATATCGACACCATTCATAAATGCGGCAGCAATGGGGCCTGTGACGAATCGACCGCTTCGTCTGAAAGTGTGTCTGTGCCGCAGCAGATTTACTCTCGTCAATGACATGGTGGAGGGTGTGTGAGGGGTGGGGGTTATGTCTGTTTTATGGCCACCTTCTCCTTGTGCCTGAACCAGGCAGGCTTGAGTTGGAGATTTTTGTACTGTATGAAAGCCAGACGGCTGGGTGCAGTTCAAGGCATCAGAGAAGTTTGGAGCCACCCCACAGGAATCACACACAGCCCAACGCACAGCCCAAAGATACACTCAGACAGACCGCACACCCCAAAGATACACTCAGACAGACCGCAGACCCCAAAGATACACTCAGACAGACCGCAGACCGTAAAGATACACTCAGATAGACCGCACACCCCAAAGATACACTCAGACAGACCGCACAGCCCAAAGATACACTCAGACAGATGGAAATGCTTGCTCTAATTTACAGATAGAGAACACACAACACCACACACACAGACACACACACACACACGTTCTCTCTTGCCTGACTGTGGTTCAGTTTGCTGGTTTTCTTCTTTTTAGGTGCCATTTGTCTCAAGTATCCACAAACTGTAAAAGCTGTATGAATGTTTGTACAGTTGCCAACACAATTTGCAAATCACAGTTCTCCAATGGACAGAATTTTTAATAAATATGTTCAGTTTGATTTCATTTCCAAAATGGCTGCTGTCGGTTTCTTGAATCTGTCATTTTCTTTCTCTCTTCTCCCAGAGTGGCTTCTGGTTTCAATCAACAGTCAGTCACACCATCTTTTCCTGAACAATGAAGCGTATTTGAGTCTAAGCTGTTAGTCATGCCCATGGATTTTGGGGAGATATTTAGAGCACCCTGGAACTTCCAAATGTCTGGACCGTCCTGCACACTATTGTCCCTCCAGCATTTTAATTAAAGACTTTGTCACTTAATGGCAGAAGTGGAAAGTTCAGGTCCATAAAGTACAAATCCAAACAAAGATTTTGTTTCAACCAATCAGATGAGTGCTCTGTGACTGTTACTCATTATGCTCGTCTGGATGGTTGAAACAAAATCTTGGTCTGGATTTTACTTTCTGGACCTGAACTTTCCACCTCTGGTTAATGGTTATAGATAATATATGGAAAATTGGGTGCAAAGAAAGAAATGGAAAAGCAGACATGTGACGTTGTCATGTGTCACACAAAACCCACCAGTCTTATCATTCAGAATGGCTCACAGGAATAAAGGACCTGCAACCATCGCAGTCTTCTACAGTTCTTCTAAAGCCTCAATAGCATCATGTCATATTTTACTTCTAATCGATTGACATATATGGCCATCTGTGAGAGATGAAGAGAAGAGAAGGAGAGAGAACAGATAACCCTGAAGATCCGGGGATGTACATCAAAAGAGGGCAGCTCAGTCTTCCGTATCATCTGACACCCTCAGCCTCACCTTCTGCACTTCTCATTTCACTTGCTTTCCTGTCCCCAACCCCTACCCCACCACCACCTTTGGTGCAGAGATGTGCACTACAGCAACATGGGGTCTGCAGAGTTTTGACCAGTATATTTGATATGAAGAATAATGATAATTCAGCAGCCAGAAAAAACAATTGACATGTGGGTTCACTTGGGTTTTTCACTAGTTGCTAATATACTTATGTCTTATGAGATAAGGCTTAGGGTTGGGCTTAGGTCCTGTGAGGTAAGGATTGGGCTTAGGTTCTGTGAGGTAAGGGTTGGGCTTAGGTCCTGTGAGGTAAGGATTGGACTTAGGTCCTGTGAGGTAAGGGTTGGGCTTAGGTTCTGTGAGGTAAGGGTTGGGGTTAGGTCCTGTAAGGTAAGGGAAATTATAAAAAATATAATAAATTGCCTCTGCATGAAAAATAATAACTAGAATGCACCTGCTTAAGCAACCAGCCCTCTATGTCACTGTCATTTGTTAATTATGTCCTTTTCCTTTCTGACTAGCTAATGTCAAAATCCCTCAGATACCTTCAACACTTCACTTATCTCTCTCTCCATCCATCCATCCATATTCCATACTTGCAGAGGTTCAGGGTGATCAAGCAGAAACAAAACAGCAACTACTTTGGACAGGATGCCAGACCATTAATTCAGAAATTTCTCATGTTTTTAATGTTTGCACATGTGTTGAAACTTGTTAAGAGACACTCACTGGCAGTGAGTCAGATCGGGGTTGCCTTTGTGCTGTTATGTTACACTTGCTAATTGGTTGTTCTCTTTTGTGATCAGAGATGATGGACCATTAGCCGGGAGATCCTGGAGATCCTTGTTCTCTGCCCAGCAGTGGGACGACACTGGGGTGGGGGAGGGCTGGTTCGCTGGGATATACTTCATGCAAGGCAATGCTTGACATGAACGCAACGCAAGCAGTGTACTAACTGTAGTGTACTAACTGTAGTGTACTAACTGTACTTGCAGGTAAGGTTTACTTATATCTGGAGGATTAAAGGTCATGTCTACCGGGTGCAGTGCACAAAAACCATTTTGCTCAGCTCCTTCGTTTCTGGTCTCACTTGTTTTGTATGTGGTTGTGACATAAGATGATGTACACTCGCTGCCTCCACAGCGATCGAGTCGCTAATGTTTTAATACTGCTGCAGTATTCTCTGTATTCTAACCACTGCTCCACATCATACTTCACTCTGCCACATGTCACTTTACTACGCCATGCTGAATGTAGCATTGTATGTTGTTAGATATCTCGTAATAGTTAGCATTTTGTGATTAGGCTGTACTACAATGGAAAAAATCAATTTCTGCAATAGGTACTGCAAAATTTATGAAGAAAAAAATGTTTTAAAATGTGCGTACTTTAAACAGCAAGGATGGAAAAGATTAGGAGTGCCTTGAAGAGCACATGCAGAGCTGATGCAAAAGTAGCAGAGGTAAACTTTAAACTAATGTTAAACACATACTAAATAATCCTGAAAAGGAGCGCTCATTAAAACTGCACAGCCTGCTAAGTTTTGCATCCTATAACAATATAGCGAATTATACCGAAATATAAACCCCACGCTCTCGACGAATTCCATAACTAAGATTTATAAATACCGGAACTGTACAGAAAAATAACGTTGCTTATGAAAGTAGGCAAGTCCGAATTTGGAGGTAGTTTCATTGTACTTTGTACACATAATACTAATTTCTCTAAAAATTTAAACTGCGATTAAATTTCGAAGACGCTGTACACAGAGAGACACAATAGTGCTCGCAATATTTTTTTCTCTTGCCTTTGAAAATATGAAGTTCTTCCGGCCATTCATTCTTAAAAAATCAGATGTTACATTAATACTAAATACCATATATAAACACATAGTCCTATGACAAAAGGTGACTATGCTGCCCCCCTCAATTTTCTCTGGTACTGCATTTCTCGTACGCATCGCGTTATCTCCTCACATAGCTGCACCAATGACGCGTGGAATGAACGTAGAAAACGCCTGGTGGCCATGATGCGTACGCGTATGCGTTGTGGGCGTCAAGAATAAATCAGCCTGATGGTGTAAATGCACAGCACACCAGAGCTGCCCATATTACACATGCACAGGACAGAATCTGTTGACCACGTCCATTACAGCTTCAAATGCAGTGTGTTGATGACACCTGGTGGCGAGAACCTGGCAATGCAGCCATCACAATTTATTAAAAGTGCACATCACCTTCAGTGATACTTTAGCAGTTTCTACAAGTAGTGAATATTGAAGCCGTGCATCTCAAAAATGAAAGGAAAAACTGGTAGGTAAATACAACTTGTAATAAATACACCAGAAAGTTAACATTACATAACAGAGCATGGGGGGGCTGCTTTTAACTGTAATACACATCCTGATTAACAAGATTGTCTGAAATGGATAAATAAACAGTCATTTGGGATAATTATGATATGTAGAACTGAAACTGCTATGCTGAAATAGCCTGAAGCAGTCACATTAAGGCAACTGACAAAGAGGTCAAATTACTTTAGCAAGTTTGCCATTATATGGATTTTCACCAGTTCTATGACCAGTACAAGCATTCCTTGTTAGCAAGTGCTGAGCAAGCACTGCTGGTGTAGTGGTGTCATGCAAGGTCCCCATTCCTGCGACCTGGGTTCGATTCCCGGGCAGTGCACGTCTTATGTACAACATCAGGAAGTTGCATATTTGGTGGGTTTCACATTTGTTCCTTCGGCATTGTCAGGGTGTTTTAGAGCCACAGCTAGTACTCAAGGTGTAGGATCATGCAAGATTTCCATTCTACCTATTTTCACCAGTTCTATCAATGACCAGTACAAGCATTCCTTGTTAATAAGCAGTGAGCAAATACTGCTGGTGTAGTGGTGTCACGCAAGGTTCCCATTCTTGTGATCTGTGTTCTATTCCCGGGCAGTGGGCATCATA
>JABJVO010000093.1:1839046-1849822 GCA_026770805.1 Boulengeromyrus knoepffleri
GTGCATTCGGGGTTGGCAAAGGATAGTACTGTAGGGCTAAAATGTTTTTACCATGCCCTGCACCATATGGGGAATAGCCCCCCCCCCCCCCCCCACTAACAAAAGACCATGATTCCTGACAGCACAGAGCCCCCTTAACACAGAGTGCACCTCATAAACACTGCCCCCCCCCCCAATTCAGTCCCAGCATGCAGTTCAGTATTTCTCACATTCCGCTGTGTGTCTCGGGTGGACTTGCATAGTCGGGGTGTGTCATGCTGGTAATCTGAGAAGTCTCCGTACGCCGGCAAGCGCCGTGTGTGTCAGACCATCCCCTGCGGTCTGGATCATGTCCCAACCATCATCCAGCTGCCATGTTCTGCCTGCACCTGTCTCCTTTCCTCATGGCTGACTGACAGGACAGCTGTCCTTCAGGGATCCCCACCCTCTGCGTTAGCCCTGTATGCCTGCCTTTAGCGTTAGCATACACATATATGCTTGTGGCCTGTATTCACGCCAGTCGGTGTGTGTGTTTGTGACTGCAAGGATGAGTTTCATGTCACGGGTGCGTGTTGGTGCTGAATCCGTCTGGCTTGTCTGTCAGTCAGTCTGTTCCTGTGAGGAATATTTAGCCCAGGGAATATTTTTGTGTGTGAGCCCTCAGTGTACCCTGTGAGTCACCACACTGGTCTTGCATTATCCACAACAACAGTCAGTGGTCAGAAGTGAAATAAAATACATGACTGCTAAAGTGATAGATGAAATAAGTTACACATTCCCTTTAGTCCGCAAGGAAGACGATGTCAGAATTATCAATTTTAAACTTTAATGCGCTTCCAGTTTTAATCATAACGCGTTGGCTGTGGCAGCGAACTACGCAGACAGCGTTACATGTGTGCGCGATAATTACGCGATTTTACTACCAAACACCGCTTGGACACAGAAAGGGACGGATGGCGCACTGTGATGTGGTGCGTTAGCTGTCCCCCTGTCAGGAGCTGCCTGCTCGCTCCGCGCCCTGATTGAGCCCAACAGCTGAGAGAGATGAAGTGAGAGGGGTCCACCGTGGAAAAGGAAGGTTTAGAAGATGTTACATTGGATAACTATCGTTTTGTGTTAGACCTGAAGTGAAGCGAAGTGGGACCTGTACAGCACTATACTGTGGGTAAATCTGACAGTGCGACAGTCCGGCACCGTGCGAAAACAGCGACGAGACTAACAGTCACCAACAGCTGCTTTCGGACGCATATTTTTAGGATCCGAAGATCCCTGCAGAAGGAAGGAGACAATAGTTTAAAAAAAATAAAATAAAAAAACTCCAGAGTCAGAAGAGCGTTATATGAATCGATCGCAGCATTAAATAGCTGTGTCCTACTCTCCGATTCGTTCGGCGCTCTAGTTGGCATGGGCTGCTGGACATGCCCATCGAGAGATAAATGCTGGGGACAGATGAGACTCCATTTGGGCTGTCTGTCAATTATTGTATCCCCACGGACTCCAAGACCGCAACAGCTTCAGCTGGAATAAACAGACTATAACTGGAGCGCGTCGGGATACGATTGCATTTTTCGTCCTGCATTTATGCATTGATTTATTTCTTCATGAAAGCTGTGGATCCCAGCACTGTAGATTAAAACACAAGTTTTAGGTGACACACCTCGTTTTCTTTCTCCATGTGTCTGACAGTGAAGAGAGGAAATCCAGCTTTTTTGCGGAAGTTTTGCGTTGAAGGCGAACTTTGCCGATCCGGACTGATATGTGATTTTTCAGCAGAGGATTAAGGTAGGAAAAGCGGAGAGATGCGCGCAGAAGTTGCGTCCCCGCGTGCCACAAGTGCGTCTGTGCCCGGGGGGGGGACTTGCTAAAGATTTATCTCTCATTTATTATTTTGGTTACATAACTCGTAATAAACCCAGACAGCGGTCATTCCTGAAGCAAACACAGCTTTCAGAGGCCAGCCGAAATGGGTCAGTATTTCTCGGTAAAACCAGCAATATTTGATCAGTTCTAATTTAGGGCATGTTGGTGTAGCCTATTTACTACTCAAGAATGCGACGAAACGCAAAGCGTCAGTCTTTGTTTGCTTTATAGGCCTAATTCTATTAATGAAACTGTTTTGAATAGGCCTGCAAGGTCGCCAGCAGTACAGACACCCTTTATTCGGATATCCGATATTTATGTGAAATGATGTGATTTCCCTTTTAAAAACAACCTTAATCTGGTATTCGTGCACGTTACGTTTAAATAATACGGTGTAACGTTTAACTTCCATTCTTTAAGCAGGAGCTCATATTTTAGGTTGATACTTTGGTTCACTATGTTCAGATTGATCGTGTTAGTGTCTGTGTGTATCTCTCTCTCTCTCTCTCGCTCTCTCGCTCTTTTTATGCGTGTGTGTTTATGTGCAAATACGGACAAACAATTCTAAAACTGTGCTGTGGGGGGTGGTGTTGGGGAAGGTGTGGTTAACCAGTAATTGGCACAGTCAGATTTTAATTTCCAGCTCACATGTCTGTTGCCAAGTAATACAGGCCCCCTTTCACCCTGTGTGTGTGTGTGTGTGTGGGGGGGGGGTATGTATATATTACATTGTGTGGGCCGATGAAAACCTGTTATTTTGGGGGGCATTTTTCTAGTCTCCACAAGAGGAAACTCAATTCAATACAGATCTGTGACTGCAATGAGAAACTAAAAATGTCTTGTATTTTGTCTGGTTACTTATGGATAAGGTTAAGGCTGGGTAGGCGTTAAGGTTGCCACAAAGTTGTGAATACAAATCTGTGTGTGTGTGTGTGTGTGTGTGTGTGTGTGTGTTTGTGTGCTTTGTGCATGTGCCCTTCTGTAGTTTAGAAGCACACTCATTAGCAAAGTTTTCCACACTTCCATGAACCAAGGTTAATTCCAGCACTAACTGTCAGGTCATTCAGCGTCAGTCCATTCAGACATTAATGGGCCTTAATTATTAGAACTAACAATGCCTCCCTTGTGGAAATCACTGCATGGTTCACATATGGACTAAACTGCGGGAGGACTTTGAGCCTGATGTGGGACTCTGAGCCACTGGGGGACTCTGAGCCTGATGTGGGACTCCGAGCCGCTGGGGGACTCTGAGCCTGATGTGGGACTCTGAGCCGCTGGGGGACTCTGAGCCTGATGTGGGACTCAGCCGCTGGGGGACTCTGAGCCGCTGGGGGACTCTAAGCTGCTGGGGGACTCTGAGCCTGATGTGGGACTCTAAGCTGCTGGGGGACTCTGAGCCTGATGTGGGACTCTGAGCCGCCGGGTGACTCTGAGCTGCTGGGGGACTCTAAGCTGTCGGGGGACTCTGAGCCTGATGTGGGACTCTGAGCCTGATGGGGGACTCTGAGCCTGATGGATGCTGTTCAGACCTAATTCAGAGGCATTTTAGCTCTGAGTGGGCAGGTAGATGGCTGGTAACCTCTGAGGTTTCTCGCCTCACTGCCTCAGTCTTGCTTCCTCTTGATTTCTCACCTTTCTCACTCATATATTTGGGGCACCAGGCAGGGTGTTATAAGGATCTGCGGCTTAGGATGCTGTGCTTGTAATCAGATGCTTGTTAGTTCAAATCCTGGTACTGGCAAAGTGATTTCCTTTTTGAGATGTTGAGCAAGGTCCATAACCCTCAGTTGCTCCTCGGGCTGTCTGACCCCAATTTCTCAAAATTAAAACACTCCTTTTGATGAAGATATCTGCTAGCTTAATAAATGTAAATAGTTACCACTGTTCTATTAATAAGATGCCCTGATTCGATTCAATTCTGACTCAAAAGCTAAAGTCGTGATTCAGTCCAATTCAATTCGATTCCAATTCAATATCAATCTGATAGGAATGAGACATTAAATACTATGTTGCAGTTTTTCCATATTTGGAGATTTTTAAAAAGCACTAAATGGATCACACATTTATATATGCTGAAAATGACTTCCCTACTTGCCTTGCTGGCCTTCACATGCGTTCACATGCTTGGTGTGCTCCGTTACCATGGCTGTGCTCGAATTCAGGGGCTGCTCGCCCCAGACTGAGCAGTGATAGCGGCAGACAGCTAACCAGTGACCACGTCACAGGCAGAGTAGGGCTTACATGCTACGCTGCTTAACTTCTAAAAGAAAACACAAAACTTGTGATTGTCAGCGGCTCCCATCTCATTTCTGGGTGGGGCTACAGGGGCATGGGGTTCGAGTGACAGGGGTGATAGGAGGGATGTACAGAGAGTGAACCCCCCCCCCCAAACCCCCCACAGGCTATAAAGCAGCTGAACTGAAATGTCTGCAGCGACCAGCAACAAAAACAACAAGGGTGGCTCTCTAAGAGAACAATGGAGCAATAGATCACAGACAAAATGAGGCCTGAAGGTGCGGTGGGGAATCTCTCTCTTTCTCCCTCTCTCTCCCTCTCTGTCTCTCTCTGTCCCTCTTTCCCTGTCTCTCTCCCCCTTGTTCTCTCTCTCTTGCTCTCTCTGTCTGTCCCTCTCTCTATCTCTCTCTCCCTTGTTCTCTCTCTTGCTCTCTCCCTCCCTCTCTCTGTCTCTCTCTGTCCCTCTTTCCCTCTGTCTCTCTCCCCCTTGTTCGCTCTCTCTTACTCTCTCTGTCTCTCTCTCCCTTCTTCTCTCTCTTGCTCTCTCTGTCTGTCTGTCTCTCTCTGTCTCTCTCTCCCTTCTCTCTCTCTCTCCCTCTCACTCCTTTCCCGCCCCTTTGCTGTGTTTTGCATGTGACCTGCAGTCTGCGCTGGCAGGTATCTGCTAGTTTCATCTCTGACCTAGGACCTCAAGACCTTGATGGTCTTATAACACCCATCTTAGGGACTTTAAGGGCAATATTACATTTTCCTGTTAGGGAATTCGTCACATGGAAATCGTCAGTGAACATCAGTAGCTTTTGCATATGGGAATATTTTCTGACCAAATTCTAGGTTTTGCATTCTTTACCACTGACATACATATATGTTCAGGTCATCACTTGCTTGTCTGGGTGTGGTGACCTTCTCCACCCTGTAGGATGCTTCAAATGTCAGAATTTGATCCGTCTTTTGGCTGGATAAGGCGGCACTGAGGCCAGGTACCCATGGCCAGGAGACCATGCTACGGATTCTTAGGTCACCCCCACAAGCAAGAAGAGGATGAAAAGGCCCTAAGTGCATGTATGTGCACGAGGGCAGCAGTCTCATTGGCTGTGTGTGTGCACGAGGGCAGCAGTCTCATTGGCTGTGTATGTGCACGAGGGCAGCAGTCTCATTGGCTGTGTATGTGCACGAGGGCAGCAGACTCATTGGCTGTGTGTGTGCACGAGGGCAGCAGTCTCATTGGCTGTGTGTGTGCACGAGGGCAGCAGTCTCATTGGCTGTGTGTGTGCACGAGGGCAGCAGACTCATTGGCTGTGTGTGTGCACGAGGGCAGCAGTCTCATTGGCTGTGTATTACAGCATCTTCCCGTGACAGAAAGTATGCAGGAGGCTCCTGGAGAAACACTGAAGTTCTGAATCAGTGGGCAGGAACGTGGAGAGCCTCAGGTGTGTATGGGGACAGCCCCTCCTGCACGGGGCCCTGGGGCCCATTGACAGGGGTGCAGGGTGCCTTGCAAATGATCCTGCATGTCAGGGACATCAGCAGGCTGCCAGAACATTGTTCACTAAATGGAAGGCCGTTCCTGCCCAACTCTGATACCTGACCACACGTCAGAGGAGAACCAAGAGCGACTTCCAGGCAGAGACAGGGTCCAGTTTCCTCTGCCATCTGAGCTACTTTACTTCTCCTCCTTTCAGAAAAGTGTCCTCCTCTTTCCTCCTCTTCCTGTCTTTCTGCTCCCACGGATCCCTCTCTCTGTCTCTCATTCGCCCCTCTCTCACTCAGTGTGTCTCACTGTCTCTCTTCTTTCTTCCTTCCTTTACTCTCATTCATATCCATTTCGAGGCTGCGCTGGCCGTTAAGCCGGAATCAGTAGCGCAGTGACGTCTGCACCGTCAGTCTCGATCACACCAGCCCTCACTTACCTGACAGTCTCCCTTCTCCACAGAGCGGCTTTCTGCACAAACCACTGCAACGTGGCTGTTTGCCTGTAAAAGGAAGCGGCATGCAAGTTTAAGACAATAATAGGCCAGTAGGTGGGACAGCAGTTAAGGCACCAAAATTATGAGCAAAAGTTGACTGACTGAAATGGAGGCTGTGCAGTTGTATTCATCAGTGGATAATTTTATTCTGTACCGAAACTCAGCTTCCATTTTCAAGCCTGTGTCACAGGATGAACTTAAATTTCACTTCACTGTTTATTTCAGAAAAAGCGCAAGGAGCCGTTAATCCTTCATCTACGCTGGTCAGGATCCCAGGGAAAGGGCTTATTCCAGGCAGCACGGGGCACAGGGAAAGGGCACAGCTTATTCCAGGCAGCACACGGAAAGGGCACAGCTTATTCCAGGCAGCACAGGGAAAGGGCACAGCTTATTCCAGGCAGCACGGGGCACAGGGAAAGGGCACAGCTTATTCCAGGCAGCACAGCGAAAGGGCACGGCTTATTCCAGGCAGCACAGGGAAAGGGCACGGCTTATTCCAGGCAGCACAGGGAAAGGGCACAGCTTATTCCAGGCAGCACAAGGCACTAGAATGGAGTAAGTGCCCAGTAAGTAGGAAACCCACAAAAAATGGGCTAAACGTACAAGGACAGCAGGATTCTAACCCCCATTTCAGGAAATCTTACACTGGCATTTGATTTAGCCTGAGAAAGCAGGGCCATTTCATGCACCTACTGCTTTTATCCAAAAACAGCCTTGCGTTTATTATGTAAGGGGTCGTCACGGTGATGGAAACCAGCCGTCCTCCCAGTTAAAGTTAAAGGACGTGAGAGTGAGTAGTTCTCTTCTATTAAGTGCTGCCTTCGTTGCACCGAGACCCAGATGTTTTCAGGTATTAGGCTGTTTACTGGGCTCAGGCTGTTTAACTGCTTACACTGCTAACGGCTTCTGTCAGCGTCGTGACAGATGTTTTTAAATATTTTACCCATTTGCTAATTTCTGAGGAGCCTTCTGGGAGGTGGTACAGAGAATCACAGACATTTTCATGCATATTTGTATAAATGTAAATTACATATATACTGTATGTAGACATTAGTGCTGTTTCATTTTGTGGTCAGAGAGCCAAGGTTTCTTGATTGAGACACATTGAAAAGACAGAGAGGAGTGGTCAGGAAGCACTGACCCCGAGACTGACCTTTGACCCCAAGACTGACTCCTCACCCCGAGACTGATACCTGACCCCAAGACCTACCCCTGATCTCAAGACTGACCCGTGACTCCAAGATTAATCCCTGATCTTGGAGAGTCCTGAGGAACGTGAGTCTCCTTGTGCCACTTCAGAACGCCTCCAATTTGAAATGACCATGACCCATCTTTGTCTCCATCTTTATCCTTCACAGAGATGCTGTTCCTCCTCCTCCTCCTCCTCTCTGCTGCGGTTCCAGGCTCCGCCCAGGAGGACCCCCCTCCCCGTGGCTGTCCGTCGGACCTGCCGCGGACTTACTGGGCCCTGTGCAGCCTGGAGGCGGTGTGGGGTGTGGTGCTGGAGGCGGCGGCGGGTGCCGGGGCCCTGGGGGCACTGCTGCTGGCCATGGTGCTGCTGTTCTACCGCCTGCGGCGCATCGACGAGCCGGAGCAGCGCAGCAGGGTGGCGCCGCTGCTCCTGCTTCTGCCGGGCGTGGCCACACTTTTTGGCCTGACCTTCGCCTTCCTCATCGAGGATGGCGAGCCGCCCTGCGTGGTGCGCCGCGCCCTCTGGGGGCCGCTGTTCGCCCTCTGCTTCTCCTGCCTGCTGGTGCAGGCCGTCCGGCTGTGGTGGCCAGCGCGGGGCGGGAGCCCCCGGGGCAGGGTGAGCCCGAGAGGTGCCGTGCTGGTGGGTCTGGCCGTGGCTCTGACACTGGTGCAGGGCATCATCACAGCTGAGTGGCTGCTGTTGACGGTGGTGCGCCTAGATCTGCCAGCCTGCCAGTACCAGCCTCTGGACTTCGGGCTCTCCTGCACCTTTGTAGCACTGCTGCTGCTGGTAGCTCTGCTGGCCTCGGGCTGCACCCTGTGCCGGAGGGGGGGGCGGCGGCGCCGCTGCGAAGGCGTGTGGCTCTTCCTGGTCTGTCTGACCTCGGCACTGCTGTGGGCTGCCTGGCTGAGCTTCTATCTGTATGGCAACGAGGCCCTGGGCCGCGCCCCCAACTGGGATAGGCCCGTGCTGTCTGTGACGCTGGTGGCGCAGGGCTGGCTCTTACTGCTGCTCTATGCTGTCCCAGAGGCTCACGCCTGCCTGAGTCCTTTGGCCTCAGCCTCAATCCCGGACTATTTTGACACCTCTCAGTCTCACCCACGCATGAGGGACACAAGCGTCTATGACGTGCTGCCCATGCAGTACATGGAGAACCAAGCCTTTGCCTTTGACGAGCACAACGCAGGTACTTCACCTTCAGCTACTCCATGTTTAGGTGTTCCACAGTGCAGGTACTGTACACTGCAGGTGTTCAACAGTGCAGGTACTCAATAATCCAAGTGTTCCACAGTGCAGGCATTCAACACTCCAGGTGTTCCACAGTGCAGGTACTCTACACTGCAGATGATCAACAGTACAGGTACTCAACACACCAGGTGTTCTGCAGTGCAGGTACTCTACATTGCCGGTGTTCAGCATTGCATGTACTCCACGTTGCAGGTGTTCCACTCAATTCGGTTTTATTTGTATAGCACATTTTCACATTACATTGTCTGAAAAGTGCTTTACATTGCCCCTGCCCAAAGCCCCCAGTAAGCATTCCAGAGGCAACAGTAGCAAAGAAAAACTCTATACTGTAGGTGTTCTACAATGCAGATATGCAATACTACAGGTGATCCACTGTGCAGGTATGCAACACTGCAGGTATTCCACAGTGCAGGTACTGTACATTTCAGGTATTCCACAGTGCAGGTACTGTACATTTCAGGTGTTCCACAGTGCAGGTACTCTACCCTGCAGGTGTTATACAGTGCAGGTGCTCTTCAGTAAGGTGTTCTGCAGTGCAGGTTCTGCGGAACTTACTGCATATTTATATCAAGTTATGCCACAGGCAACATTAACATTGAGGGAATTCATTTTGAAGTTTCTCCATAAAAATCCACACTCTGCGTGTTATCTGCAGCTCTGAGGTCAGGCGGCAATCCCAATGGGCATTTGGGCATCCGGAGCAGCGCCCCCTTCCGTAGCAACATCTACCAGCCCACTGAGATGACCGTGGTGCTGAATGGGGGCACGGTGAGTGCCTTTCACTGGGGGTCAGTACTGCAGTTAGACTCTCATAGCTGCTCTCTGTCCCACCAGCCAGAGACGAAACGTACCTGTTATGCAGCAAGGCCTAGAGCCAGGACTGGGGGGGGTGGTGGAAGGGCTCGCATTGTCTCTAAATGAACGTGTGAGCTGGAAACAAGCACAGTCAGGGCCTCAAAGTGGGCCAGACTCTGTCCCGGCTGTAAGCCAACCAGTTATTCACCACCAGGACAGGGTTCTGCTAAGCTGCTAACCACTAATTAGCGAAGCTAACTTCTTTGGCAGATTAGCGTTTCTGCAAACTTTGAAAACTGTTAGCGGACCAAATAGCTTCCACTAAATGTAATTCCACTAACTGTAAATCCACATGTCAACTTCTCAAAAATGTTGACTGACTATATGTAAACATAAGAGGTGATTGGTCGATAACTTGTTTGATTTAAGGTAGTCTGAGCTAAATCTAAGTGAACGAAAATAAAGTCCAATTAAACTGGGGTACCCTGAACTAAGCGAAGAATAGGAGTCCATATCATGAAGCAGGATTTCTTGTTTATCCGGATTTAAGATAAATTAAATGGACTTAAAATGGTCTACTATGCTTGTCTATAGAGGCCCCCAGTTGTATTTTCCGGGTTCTGATTGACAGAGCTATAGACCAATAAAGAGCTACAATTCTCCTTTCTAGGTCCGGGTAAATGGCGCATGTTTGTAGGCGATAAGCAGCTTCACTGAGGGGAAAATACCAGCATCGGTCAGCCCCGAAATAGGGCTCCTCAGACAAAAACACTTATACCTCGCAGACAGGATATCATAGAAAGAAAATTTCAGTGCAGATTTATTCCAGAGACTCTACAGAGTGCAATAATACCTAATTGGGTAAGTCCTAAACATCTAGTCCAAGTTAGTGGTTATTGTTAGCTTCCACAAATTTTTTAGTGATTTATCCGTTTATTGTTATCAAATTAAACTTCGGAGTTAGCAGATTAGCGGCTATCAAAGGTGACTTTGCAGGTCCAGACGGCTGTGGCCACCACTGTCACACACACCGAGCCGCACGAGGCACATGTAGCGTGTCACACTGACAGACACTGTCACACACACCGAGCCGCACGAGGCACATGTAGCGTGTCACACTGACAGACACTGTCACACACACCGAGCCGCACGAGGCACATGTAGCGTGTCACACTGACAGACACTGTCACACACACCGAGCCTCACGAGGCACATGTAGCGTGTCACACTGACAGACACTGTCACACACACCGAGCCGCACAGGATCTCACGCATGCTGATATTTAAGGCTTTTTAACTTACTGTTTTAAAATAAATACAATAATATTAACCCTAAGCCTTTAATAATATAGCACTAATGATGATGGTAATATTAACAATAATGTTAACTCAGGAGATACATTTCCAGTGACCCCCCCCCCCCCCCCCCCCCCCCCACCGGGCCCCACCCCCCCCCCCCCCCCCGCGCACGGCGCGCCGCCGCGCCCCCCCCCCGCCCCC
>JABJVO010000093.1:1855596-1866858 GCA_026770805.1 Boulengeromyrus knoepffleri
AGATCCCCCCCCCTGTGTCATAATTTTGCACAGATCCGTACTCTAAATTCATAAGGAGAGGGAATAAAGTGAGCATCACGAAGACTGCCCCCCCCCCCCCCCCCCCCCCCCAAAATGGCTCTGTCACATAAGCAGCCTCAGGTCGCCTTGTCACCGCAGTGACCATCAGGAGGCAGAGATGGCCCCTGAATGCAAAGTGCTGGGGGGCGTCCCGGGGGGAGGACTGTCTGTAGAGATCTGTGTTTCTGTCCCAAAGTATCAAATACATTATTTTAAAAATGAATAACTCAATACTGGCAGACAGGACAGCAGGCAGAACAGGACTGGGGACTGGGGACTGGGGACTGGGCCCTAAACCAGGCTTGGGGGGGGCGCTGTAAGTCACGGCAGTGTTTGCTACCACTCAAACCACATAATTGCTTGGGTCCCCCGAGGTCTGGCCCCCTGTTGGCCTCAAAAAGTTACTGCACCTCAGCGGACAGCGGACTCCAAAGGGCCCCAGAAACAAATTTGCCCCATCTATTGACCCCCCCACGGGGCCCGCTGTGAGGCTATGGGGGTCCCGTGGTGGTTCACAGGTTACACCTCATTTTAAAATAAAATTGTTAATGCTGTTGTGTAATATGTGTCACTGACACTGCATCAGCAGACTAATGGAGCCTTGCTGGCGGGGGGGGGGGGGGCTGAGGCTTTTCTAGTGTTTTTTCCCTCTGGACACCTGTCAGACTTTTATACACAAATCAAGTGACTAATTGATTAAAATTGAATTCATTGGTTAAAAATGGAAGAGCATCATGGAATGGAAGAAATTTTAAAGAGAGATTCCAGTTAAGCCCAGTGCTGAAGGTACTCCAGGAATGGAAACCTACACCCTTACAACATTACACATCCCTAACAACTATGGTAGTTGCTGCCCTAGTCGCCCAAATTCAGTAAATTTACAGCACATGGTGTGGCAGCAGCATAGAAGGTGCTAAAGGAATGAGACTCGCAATGGTGATGTTTCAGCACTGTCATGTCCCCATGAATCACTTCATGTTTCAGGATACCAGAAAGTATCCCACTAAAAATGTGTTAAACCCATAAAACAGGAATTTAGGTATATTTGGCAAGTAAATTAATAACATGAGGACATGGTTTCCTTCCTTGTGTGAATGTTGTCAAAGCAGGTCGAAGCCAGTAGTTAGCGGCTTAAGAATTTTCTGCATCAATCAAAGTCTTTGTCTTGAGAAAGACGCTTAACGTGAACCATTTGAAAAGCTGTCAGCTGACAAAGCCATAATTACAATAATAATAATAATAATAATAATGATAATAATAATAATGATAATAGACATGACAGATATGTATAAATTAGGGAGAAAACAAAAAAACACGGAAATAGTGTTCTGGGCTTTTTCCCGGGTGTGTCCTGCAGGGCCGGTTCAGCACACCCTCACAGGACGGGAAAAAATAATGTCCACTATAAAACAATCAGGTGGCTCAGTGCATGAGGTCCGGGTCAGAGACTTTGACTCTGCGTTTGAAGGGATAAACAATAAACAACGATAAACAATTAAATGGTTTACATAGTACCGATAAGAGACAAATCAGCTGTCTATCCGACTCGATAACTAGCTACAATAGTATAAGAAAAATAATTTTAATGCTAAATCCTGCACAAATGTTAAAATAGCAGACCTCAAAACCACCACAGACAGACGATTTGGATTTGTAAGTCATTTAACCTAAAAGAAGGTTTCAGCGACCCCGTAACTGTGTTAGCCTCGTATCGTGCATGCACTCAAACACGAGAAACATGAAAATAAATACAAAAATCAAAGAATAACTAAAGAAACAAAACGACAAAAAATCGAGTTGCCAACGCGGGAGTGAAACATCCTGCTTCGGCTAAAAAGCGACAAAATAATTCACAACAAGGACACCACGGGGTATTGGGGACTCCTAAAGAATTTTTTTAAGTGGCCCTAATACGCTTCCGTGGACATACAGACAGTAAGAGCGCATCTGAAAACAAGACAGGTTTCGGTTGTGAAGGACGCCAGCGCGCGTGTCTCGGCGTCGTCAAGGAAATAGCTGAGTTAGCGCTTCCGGGTTGTAGGGAACCTCCCGGGTCTGTCTCCACGTGAATCGGAAGGTAAGTTTAGTAGGATTTTAACAGAATTTGCCTTCATGTTTTCTGTATGTCCGAAGTATGTGTCTTTAGGTTCAGGTTTTAATGGACTATAGATGCCCAAATTCAAGGATTGCACCGTGTAAAAACAGTGTATTGATATTAATCCAAACTCCGTTACAGTTATGATAAAATGTTGGAAATCACTCTGCAAGTTCGAAGGGATAAGAAAATTTATCATTGCGATGAACTGCACAACTGCATAATGTTTATTCGGATAATCACATATAGATAATTATATTTACAAACTGACAGTATATGTCATATATACACACAATTTATATATATAAATTGTGTGTATTGTTATTTACATTTGTTAACGTAGAATATGCAGTTATTTCAGTATACAAAACGCTGTCATGATTTTTAAAAATGGACTCAGGTGAAGTCCAGCAATATTATCAGTTTCACACCATCTTTACATTATATATATTTATAAAATAATTTTTAAAGATATTCATTGTTATAATGAAACTTGAAATCCATCCATCCACCACAAGAAATGGCATAATATTGCATTAATGTGGACTTCTCATTTCCTAGATGGTTCGAGGAGATGCTGAAGACATGGTAGAGGAGAAAGTGGAAAAACTGAAGAAGAAGAAGAAAAAGAAGGAGAGGGAGGAGGAGAGAGAGAAAGCAGTATCTTTGCAGGAGGAAGAGTGTGACCTGACTCTGCCGAACGTGGAGGAAACAGACAAGGGAAAATGTAATGAAAGTGAGAAAAGCTCACAGACCTCAGCTGAGGAGGCAGTTTTGAAGAAGAGAAAGACTCAGAAATTAAAGCGCATTAATGAGTTTGAAGAGGGAGGAGAAGGAGGGGTGAAGATGAGGGCTGGTGTGCTGGGTGATGGGGGCTCAGAGTCCAAGACTGCAGAGGAGGGAAAAGCAGAGAGACAGAAGAAGGTAAAGAAGGTAAAAACAGCAGGGGAGGGCCTCCCCCCCAGCACTGAGCATGGCCAGGGGGCAGGAGTGCAGGTTGCCGAGAAGAGGAGTAAGAAAGTCAGAGCTGAGGCCAGTAATGGGGAGGAGAAAAGGGATGAAATAAGCAATGGAGGCGCAGGGAGCCCTGAGGATAAGGAAGGAGCAGATGGGAGTGGAGTACTAGTGTCTGAGAAGACGAGGAAGAACAAAAAAACCAAGAAGGTGAAGGTCATGGGGGCTGCAGCAGATCTGGGCAATGGCCACATGGACACCACTGAGGGAGAAGAGGAAAGGAGTGCAGAGGAAGCTCTGGAAAAGGAGAGGAAGAAGAAAAAGGTTCCTGTCCAGGAGAGCAGAACTGGCATGGGAGCTGGAGGAGAAGGTGAGGATGGGAGTAAAGGCATCACTGGGGTGGAGGAGGCACAGGAGGGTAATGGAGAGAAGAAGCAACTGAAAAAGAAAAACGCAGGAGTCACTGGGCCGAGGGGAGGGGAGAAGGAGAAGAGGGGCAAAAAGGGAATGATGAAAGGGGAGAAGAAGAGAGAGAAGGGGAAAGCACAGCCTGGAGAGGAGGATGTGGCCGGAAGTGTGCAGGAGGAAGAGGAAGAGAGGATGAAGAAGAAGAAAAGGAAAGCACAGGCTGGAGAGGAGGATGTGGCTGTCAGTGTGTTGGAGGAAGAGGAGGAGAGGATGAAGAATAAGAAGAAAAGGAAAGCACAGCCTGGAGAGGAGGATGTGGCCAGAAGTGTTCAGGAGGAAGAGGAAGAGAGGATGAAGAAGAAGAAAAAGAAAAGGAAAGCACAGCCTGCAGAGAAGAATGTGGCTGTCAGTGTGTTGGAGGAAGAGGAAGAGAGGATGAAGAAGAAGAAGAAAAGGAAAGCACAGCCTGGAGAGAAGGATGTGGCTGTCAGTGTGTTGGAGGAAGAGGAGGAGAGGATGAAGAAGAATAAAAAGAAAAGGAAAGCACAGGCTGGAGAGGAGGATGTGGCTGTCAGTGTGTTGGAGGAAGAGGAAGAGAGGATGAAGAAGAAGAAAAGGAAAAGACAGGCTGGAGAGAAGGATGTGGCTGTCAGTGTGTTGGAGGAAGAGGAAGAGAGGATGAAGAAGAAGAAAAGGAAAACACAGGCTGGAGAGAAGGATGTGGCTGTCAGTGTGTTGGAGGAAGAGGAGGAGAGGATGAAGAATACGAAGAAAAGGAAAGCACAGGCTAAAGGAGGTGACACAGCTGTGGTCATACAAGAGACAACGAAGGAACCAAATGAGAAGGAGACAGTTCATTCAGGCAGTGGCAAGGGACAGTCTGGCAGCCAAGAAATAGCACCATCCAAAGGAAGGAGGAAGAAGAGTGAAGGAGGACAAGAAGAGAAAACAAGTAGCGAGGGGAGTGCTGTGATGGAGGACCAGGGGGGAGGCGTCTTAAACAGAAAACAAAAGAAAAAGAGGAGAAAGTCAGACGGGGACAAGGTGGAGTGTGAGGACAGCATGCGGGCAGAACAGGGGGAGGTGACCTTAACGTCGCAGAGCAGAAAAAAGCAGAGGGAAGGAACTCCAGCAGAAGAGGTATTTTCTGTGTAGTTTTTAGGTGAATTCTGCGATAGTGTTGTTAGTCTGACAGCAGTATGTGTGTTGATGAAATACAAAAGTAGGTCCTTGAAATGTGAACCTGCAGCCGTTTGGTCAAACATCCGATTGTTTTAACTGCTACAGCAGACCTCGCCTGGTGTGGTTACCTTCTGGGATGTTCTCTTCAGTAACAAGAATTAATCTTTCACAGATGGATGTGGTATTTCTATCAGAAAAGATGGGCAATAAAGATGAAGTCATCATTGACCAGGTACCGATCTGCCATTGTTAGCAAAACTGGCTTTTGATTTGGGTTCTTTTAAATGTGTATTTAGTTACATACAAACATCATAAACGAATACCCTGTTCCTCAGGAACGACGACAAGCCTTGCAGAATGAAATTGATAAGGTATCCTGTCCCAGGGGCACACAGGTCCGTATCAGCTGGCTTCCATAAATACTGCCGTGTGTTTTCCAGAGCATGTCCTGATTGTAATCGCCTGATTTGGTTTTTCTGTGCGCTTATTAGATGCTTGGGCAGTGGGGTACCGCCCACTTTGAGAATGCCAGCCAGCAGCAGAAGTTCCTGAGACTCATGGGTGGGTTCAAGAAAGGCAATAAGCCAATAGGGTCTGAGGAGGAGCGGGCCAACATGGCGCTGGGGAAGGAAGGACAGCAGCGCTTGCAGCAGGACCTCCTGGTGGAATTTGAGCGAGCCCAGAGCCGTCGGATGGACTTCCAGAACAAGGGGGTGGGCCTTGGCTTCTCCCCTCAATCTAATAAAAAGTTCTTCATTGATGTCAATGCTAGTCGGTCTGTACGGTTTGATGACTGAACCCAGGACCAGACTGGACAAATGGACAGGTCTCTGTGTGACAGCGTGTTTCCTATTCCGGACCACGGGCTGGAGATGTCAGCCTCGTACTGTATACCAGAGGAAGACGCCTCAAGGCACATTTCTGTATTGTTTTCTTCTATAAAGTGTTTTTTTTTTTAAATGTATCATGAACTATGAGTGCATGTATTTTCTTCCCTTGTTCTGTATGTATACATGCTGAAGGAATGTGTTGAAACACTACCATTACAGAGTGAAATCAGTGATGACTGACACACCAGCTCCGATAGATACAACACAGCTCAGGTTAACGATGGGGGTGATCGAAGTAAGAGCCAGAACATCGCCGAACCAACGGGAAGGCCTGTGAAACTAAGAGATACATGTTCGGCTTTCTTTGTCATGACACAGAAAATATTTATTGATGGATTTCTGAATCGTATCCATAACACAAAGTCAAAAAGTCCAAAAGCGATTTAGAAGCATTGTTCATATCTGGCGAGAACTAATTTCTTGAGGTGTATTTCTTATGCACTCGTCGCCAGTTAGGCTGATTAAAAGGCGCTTCGCCAGGAGCGGATGAGCAGAGGATCGGCGGCTTTGATTATGACTCGGCTTCCCATAAGCGGTGAGGCTGCGGCCGGAAATGGAGGCGTTACCCGCGGGGAGGGGCGGTCATATGACGGGGGAAGATGGCTGCTGTTCACTGGTGAGTGTCTTTAACTTCCATTCCTACCTGGTTTAGCCGCCGTGGGGTTTTCGGTGTCAGTATGTGTCCGGGGTGCCCGGTGGTGATGGGGGGCCGTGACACGGAGTGTGTCGCCGGGGTGGCGGATGCGCTTCGGCCGGCCGCGTCGCTCCGCAGCCCCTGACGTTCTGTTATTAATCCGCATCAGCTGCTCTGACTGCGCTCCCGAATGCATTTCTCGGTGCATCAGTGTAGGTGAATGCAGGTCCATGTTTTAAGGCGCTGTTCGCCTTCCCTGTCCGCCCCAGGCAAAGCCGCGTCCGGCGGTACGAAACCGAGCTGCAGGGCTGCCGCCTGGAGGCCGTGGAGGCTGGGGACTGCCACCCCTTCAAGCCCATCACGGTGAGTCGGAGCCCGGCTCCTCCCCGCGCCGCTCCGCGGGCTCAGCAGTGCGCTGGTTTCGTCAAAATGTAGCAAAAAACTGAAAGAGAAATAGGACACCTGTAGATAGTATGAATTCTATAAATAACAGGTGTAACAGTGTTAATCGTATATAAGAACATACGTTCTTGTGGGTCGTGGACGTAAAGGGGGTGGAGTGTGAACGAGTGTAAGGTTGTTCGTTAATATTTACTTCATTGTACGGAATATACCCTTATACACCGTGTGAGCCATTAGGGCACGTTTATAAAGTACACGGTGTGAGCCGTAAGGGCACGTTTATGTATTATAAAGTACACTTTGCCCCAACTCCAATATGGATCACAGCTGATACGGACTGGGCTGCGAACCCCTCACTGAGGCACCTGCAGCAGAGTGCGATCTCCCGTCCAGACCGTCCTGAGTAGAAGCGCGACAGTTTTATGAGGGATCTGGGCTTTTAGAGGCTGTGACCCGGTATCGCGGTGAGCTGCTCGCTGCTTAGCAGCGCATTTTGACGGTAACTCACTTTCTTGGGTGATTTTTCTGGGGGTGTAATCACACCCTCTACAAGTCAATTGAAAGGGCTTTTTGAACTTATTAAGTTAAATAAAATAACATTGTGAAGTCATACCGCCACGTGTCACCTTGTGTTCGCGTTTGCGACCTGGACAACCGGTCGCAAGTCAGTTCGGGCATAATTTGATATTGTAGCTGTCCGTCAGATATGCATTACTGTATGCATGCTGTATTACACGTTGGATTTGGACTGGGTCATTATATAGCTGTCAGGGCTGCCCGTTCTTCTGGACAGCCTTCAGGAAGCTCTTGACCAGTATATATTATTTACTATGGACCTCGGATGGGTCTCATCAGCTGTAACTCCATGTAAGACCATATTTGACATTGTGGCTCGTGTTAGTCATCAGTGCATAATGATAACTAATTGTAAATGTATTTACCATTTTTTCTTTACAAACGTATTTATTTGGATGAGTGACTGGTTGGGTCCTCCGCTCCCTGCCGGGCATCGGTGCTGGTGTCTCCTGGTGCTGGAGGTGCCGTTACATCTCCTTCACTCCTTACTCTGCCCCCTCTTCCCCCCCGGCAGGTGACCGACTCAAAGACGCGGAAGGGGGGCCGCAAAGGAAGCACCTCCTCTTCGTCCTCGTCCTCCTCCAGCTCGGCAGCTGCCGACCCACTCGGCTCCATGCTGGACGGCACCGATCCCCTGTCCATGTTTGCGGCCGCTTCTGCGAGTGAGACACCGGCGCTCTCACACAGCACCTCGGCCGGGGTGAGGCGGTACCCATGGTGACAGACTGGGGGGGGGGGCAAATGCTGTAATTGAAAGGGGCTCTGGTGGTTGAGGTTGGTATGGCGACCTTAATTGTTGTGAATTTTTGGGGGGGGGTTGTTTTATTCAGGAATTGGGGCGACGGCGGAGAGAAAAGGAGGAGGAGGTGGGGCCGGATTTCGAGCCTTGGTCGGCCAAGCGTGGGGAGATCCTGGCCAGGTTCACCACCACGGAGAAGCTATCAATCGTGAGTCTGCCAGAGAGGCTGAGCAGTTCTGGGTGGGGGGGCTGTGCTGGGGGAACCTGAGGTGCGTGTCAGAGGGGGGTTTGGCAGCTGTGGGGGGGTGACCAGGACCAGAGCTGGTGACCTCCCTCCCCGAGGTTTAAGTTTCTGTAACGACTGTTTGTCTTTTTCACAGAACCTCTTCATGGGCTCAGACAAAGGTAAGAACTGAGGGCCCATGATCTCGTCTTTGTCACCATGATTGTTGGGCATAAAGTCACACACGCCCAGAGCTACTGTTAAATTCATCTTAAATCCAGATGCTTAAATCACATCAAAATTGTTGAAACACAAGTTTCAGGAAGGGAGGTTTCTGTTGAGGTGAGAGCCATCATCACAGGTGGCCTCATGCCTCTTTGGGTGCTTCCAGGCAAGGCTTCCAGCCCTGGGTCCACGGTGTCGGAGAAGGTGCGCAACCGGCTGGAGGAGCTGGACGACATGGAGGAGGTGTGTGTGCGTCTGCGTGCCTCTGTCTGCGTGCCTCTGTCTGCGTGCCTCTGTCCGCGTGTCTGTCTGCGCGCGTCTCTGGGGACCTCCGGACCCTAACCCCAGCTGTGCTGCACCAGGGCTCCCAGCGCGAGATGCTGAACCTGTCCCAGCAGGACTACGTGAACCGCATCGAGGAGCTGAACCAGTCCTTGAAGGAAGCATGGTCCTCTGACCAGAAGGTCAAAGCCCTCAAGATCGTCATTCAGGTGAGGATGGTTTGGAGATCCGTGAGGTTTCTGCTCCACCTGACGCTGATCTCTTACGTGCGTGTGCGTGTGCGTGTGCGTGTGCGTGTGCGTGTGTGTGTGTGTGCGTGTGTGTGTTTTTTTTTGTACACATTAGTGCTCCAAGCTGCTGTCGGATACCTCTGTTATTCAGTTCTACCCCAGCAAGTTTGTCCTCATCACCGACATACTTGACACATTCGGTAAGTCATACTGCAGTCTGTGCCCTCTCTGTGCAGTCTGTGCCCTCTCTGTGCCGCCATCCTCACCGCGCCCTAGCTGTGACCTTGCCTGTCTTTGCCTGCAGGACGCTTGGTGTATGACCGGATTTGGTCCATGTGCTCCGATGCCGGCACCCCCCCAGGTGAGACCCGCTCTGCCTTTTCCTCTTAAACGCGGCCCCGGGTCTCTCATAGGCTGGAAGGAGCTCCGCTGGAAAAACTGTAGTAACACCATAAAAGAGAGATACCTGGGAGAGACGTTTGGTGACGACGCCATGGTGGTGACGGTGGAGATGCGGATGGTGGTGGTGACGGTGGAGATGTGGAGGGTGGTGGTGACGGTGGAGATGTGGAGGGTGGTGGTGACGGTGGAGATGTGGAGGGTGGTGGTGACTGTGGAGATGCGGATGGTGGAGGTGACGGTGGAGATGCGGATGGTGGAGGTGACGGTGGAGATGTGGAGGGTGGTGGTGACGGTGGAGATGCGGATGGCGGAGGTGACGGTGGAGATGCGGATGGTGGAGGTGACGGTGGAGATGTGGAGGGTGGTGGTGACGGTGGAGATGTGGAGGGTGGTGGTGACGGTGGAGATGCGGAGGGTGGTGGTGACGGTGGAGATGCGGAGGGTGGAGGTGACGGTGGAGATGCGGAGGGTGGTGGTGACGGTGGAGATGTGGATGGTGGTGGTGACGGTGGAGATGTGGATGGTGGTGGTGATGATGTGATGACAGAGAAGTGATGGCCTCTTGATGAATTTGCTGGAGGTACCTTCTCAATCTCTGCTCTCTCCCCAACCCCCCTGGCTCCAGACACCTTCTCCCCTGACTGCGTGAATGACACAGCGAAGGAGACCTGTCTGAACTGGTTCTTCAAGATCGCCTCCATCCGCGAGCTCATCCCGCGGCTGTATCCTTGGTTCACTTCCTTTCTCTGTCCACTGCTATCCTCCTTGTGATGCTCGTTTTACCCGTGAAAGGCCCGCCATTGTTATTCGCCATTTCATCCATGACTCTCTGCCTCAGATATGTGGAAGCAGCCATTTTGAACTGTAACTGCTTCCTGTCGAAGTCGTGAGTGTCCATCCCTGCAGTGGTGTCTGGGTCCTCCAGCATCCCAGAATGCTCTGCCTTTCCTACCACCATCAATCCATCCATCTTCTAGCCACTTATCCAGTCCTACTACCTGATCCCTTAATTACTTAATTTAGAGATATTGGAATCTATTTAAATTATAAGCACTAATGTTATTTGTTAGTATAAGTATTTCAAAAAAGGATTGATTGATTGATTGATCTTTGTTGCTCCACAATGACTTAAAAACCTGTACCTATTCATTCGTCTTCCAGCAAAGTATCCAATACAGTACAGGGTTGTGGCTATTAAAATGATCTAGTGCCTATGAACAGCTCCCGATGTGGGATTTGAACCAATACCCTCATGGTCAGGATTCCATGCCTTTAACTGCAGCAGAAGCAGTGATGGTATTTATAGGCTCTTGGTTTCTCATTGTCTACTAGGGGGGTTCAGGAGACGTTGCCCCGCCTCACAGCGATGGTTCGGGGAATCGGGGACCCACTGGTGGCAGTTTATGCCCGGGCCTACCTCTGCAGGGTGAGAGAGCTGTCACCTTTCACGCAGGCAAACCCATGTCTTCTGTGTCACTGTCCATGTAAGGTCAAACAACTGCATTCAATTGGAACACCATCATTTTAATAAGAAATATAGAGAAAGTATCTTTGACATTTTATGTCCAGTGCGCTTAATCACTTCTGCCCCCCCCCCCCCCCCCAGGTCGGCATGGCGGTGGCCCCTTACCTGAAGGAGAGCCTCAACAAGAATTTCTTCGACCTGCTGGCCTCCTTCCGTCAGACCCACAGTGACAGCGTCCAGAACCAGCTGGTTCTGCAGCGGGTGGAGGTTCCGGTTTACCTGACGCTCTACTCCCCAGCTATTCACTGGATCCTGCAGTGTGTGTCCTACCGGGCCCCGGAGGTGACCTGGCTCCCTCGCCGTTCGGCCCCCACCCACCCCCTGCTGTGTGTCTGTAATGGGGGTCATGCATGCATAGTCTTCCCCCTCCCCCCCCCCCCCCCCACCCCCCCCGCCCGCGCCCCCACGCCTCGGCACCCTTCCCGGGCCAGCCCC
>JABJVO010000093.1:1896615-1904115 GCA_026770805.1 Boulengeromyrus knoepffleri
CGGGGTCACGGGGTTTATTTACAAGGGGGGGGCGGGGTGGGGGCTTGACCTACGCTGCAGGGTGAATCCCTTACCCAAACCGGCGGGACTGACAACCCCCCCCCCCCCCCCCCAAAGTCACTTCAGGCCTGGGCAGGGAATCCACTGCAGCGTCACCTTTCCCAGTGAGGATGAGCACTCAAGCAAAAGGTAAAGAAAGGCAAGCGGCCAAGGCTGTGCGCGGAAATGCTTCTCCTTTCTCCAGCTGTGTCAATTTAACAAAAACGAACCAAAAAGAAAAAGGAAAGCTGACTGATGACTGAGGCCCGAGCATGTGCCCCCCCCCCCCCCGATGCTCACCTGAGGGGGGACGTCTGGCCCGTGTTGCCAAGAGGGGGCGAGCGCTGACACGGCTGCCGAGTCTCCCCAGCCCTCCTCGAAACACCCTGCGCAAGCAAAGGCAGCGGGGAGTCAGGTGACAAGGGGGGGGACCTGTTGCTCAGCTGGGACAGTGACCGTCACACACGCCGTCCCACCTTACAGCCGCTCTGACACACACACGCCTCACAGGGCTAAACGTCCTCCCTCCGGCCCAGGCACTCCAACGCCGCGTCACTGCAGACACTGCGCCGCGTCACTGCAGACACTGCGCCGCGTCACTGCAGACACTGTACTCACCTCCACGTTCAGCCCTACGGCTTCAAAGTTAAAAACCTACCCCCAGGCTCCGCCTGCCCAGCCCGCTCTTTCACTACCACCACAGACAGACACGGATAAACACAAACACCTACAAGAAACATGGTACATGAATCACGAGAAATCAGGCATTTTATTAGCAGCAGGGCCAGTGGTTCAAGTGCCAACCAATAGTGAGTGAGGAATGAGGGGACAGGAGCCCCCCCCCCCCCCACCCCCACCCCAGCTTCTTCAACAGGACACAAGGTCCTCGCTCCTTCCGCTCTTAGAGCGAAGCATTAAAAAGCCAGATCCTGTGGGGCAGGGAGGGGCCACACTTACTACAGCTCCCTGCCAAAAGCCCAGGTTCAGACAGCCTACAGGAGGCTGGGGGCCACAAATTATAGGGATTTTTTTTTTTTTTTAATAAAATAAAATAAAAAAAGCTGGATTACAGAAAAGTGGAAAGAGTTAAAGTTTAAACATTGCTTCCCAATTAAGTTTATTACCAAACTAACAAGAATCTCAAATTCTCCTCTGGTTTAAACTTACTTTGGTTTTTCTCTTCCGAACAGCAGCACCCGAAATCAACTGGGTCAAAATTTGAATATTCCTTCCATGACCCCCAAGTGATAATGGCGGATCAGAGTTCACCAATAACAGGATGCTTCTCACATGGGTATATTACAAATAGATCACGTTTAACAGAAAAGACCTCTGGAGTACCACAGCGCAAACATAAATCGGTAGCTGTCAAAAAGAGTACCTACTTGTACCTTTGCTTGTCACTGGGACTGTACCCTCAAGGCTCTGCCAATTGTTGTAGGTAAATGTACCTTTTAAAGTACAGAAATGGACTCTGAGGAACACCCCCAAAATACATACAACATTAATGCACCCTCAGTGGTAGAAATATGCTCCTCAGAGTCCATTTCTGTACCTTAAAAGGTACATTTACCTACAACTATAGGGTACAACTGGCAAAGCCTTGAGGGTAGTCCCAAAGACGAACAAAGGTACAAACTGGTACTCTTTTTTCGGACAGTTTAGTAACGCTCCTCGATTACAACATTTAGCCAAAAGGGAACAAAGCCGATTGCCACAAAAATAATCAGTCTTGTAATTAACTTTGTATCGTTGGTGTTACCGAAATAAAATATTCAGTTAATTCGGCCTTTCATGTACTAAAACAGAACTGATACCAAAAACAAGTCGAACAAGGACAACATCCCCCCACCACAAAAAAAAGGCTATGGGCAACATGCAAGGTATAGAGACCGCAATATCCAGCCATAAAACAAAGGTTATTTATACAGCTACAGTTTAAATAGCGTGGGTCTCTAGCAAACGAAAAATACATTAACCTGTAACCTTGGCCGTTCAAGTGTGATCCTATAGTACTCAGCGTTTCATAAGTACAACCTCGAGCAAAACGGGGTCTGATATTTAAATCCCGCCCTCATACTAGATCCTGACTAATTCTTGAATAGTAACATATGACTAAAAATAAATAATCGTTTAAAAGGGATCAAAGCGCGTCCACCTGCAGGTTTAGCTCGCTCCCTGGAGCGCGGTCCTGTCGACCGCCGCGGCTGCTGGAGACGCGCATCCTGATACGGGTGCGGGACGCCGGATCCCCGTACAGCCTCCACGGAAGACAGATCCCAGAAATGGAGGAGGACGTCAGTCAGCTGAAGGTTTGCAATCCTCAGTCATCACAGGCAGAGCTGCGAAGCGGCTCCCCACACGCGGAGAGACGGAGCCCGATCGATCAGAGCAGCCCCGGTTCCTCCCCCTTCCAGCGGCGTCGTGCGCTGCCGGTGTGACGCACGTGTGAAAAAGCAGAAGACCGCAAACTTTTCTGCGTTATTCTAAGATTTCGCGTTTACCGCTGCGCCAGGCTGAAGGGACTTTAGGTCTCGCTCTGCTGAGACCTACATTTTAGAATATGACCAAAAAAGTGTGCATCCGAATATAATGTTTATGAGCGAGATACACCTCAAAGCATTCCACAAAAACCCAGAAATTTCTTTTAGCATTTACAATTTAATTTTCCCCAGTCAGACAGAGCCAAATGAAATGCTGGAATACGATAATCCCAACACACCAGTTCACATTTGCTCCATCTTTATCTATTTAAACGACCCGGACTGACCGAAAAGGGGAAGTGGAAAAACTTGCCGTGGCATGACAGCTTATGCAAATACAAAAACACGGTGGATAATAAACAATTCACAAGAAGTGCGGGTTGAAGAGGAACATTATTAATTTAATTCAATATTACTTTTGAGCATGCCTGCCCGCCACAGGGGTGTCTGCAATTAAGTCACATAAAAAGGTAACCAGAAACTTAAAGCACTTGCTCAAATCCCAATGAAGCCGACGTGCTTAGCCTTAGCGTCCAGCCACCCTATTTGCATTTTTCCTGTCCGGGAGTTTCGTAAACTGTAAAAATAAAGTTCACTGACAGTGAACGCAAATTGTGTCAGAGTAGAAATGAGGGAGTTCATAACCTGTCTAACTGTTCTCGTTATCCTTTGTTAAAAAAAGATTCCATGATCTAGGCCTATAATAGTTGTTTTTTTCTGACCTTTCCCTTCTATCATTTTATTCTGTGTTCACAGCCCGTTGTAATGTACAAGTATTGTCCTTGACAGGGGAACCCGATAATTAGCATCATGGTCTTATAAACGCATTTAGTTCAATATATATACTGAATACCAACATCAGAGTTCCACTTAACATGCTCATAAGTTTCTGATTTATAACTCCAGCACGCTTCTGCATTAGCCTACATAACGACTGAAAACTCGCGCTCCCAAAGGTATAATTACCAATGCTTTCTGAACTAATTAACCAGAAATAATAGCGCTGCTATTAATTAACCCAATGAGTAGAATTAATCACCACTGAGCTAAGACATTTCCCCGATTAAGGTTGTGATTTTTAAGGGTAACACGGCGCAATAGCTCTCTGAAAAAACATTTGTAATTTAGGATTCCTAAAAAGGTGCCTCAGACTATGAAATCACAGCATCTCAAAAATGCAACGGCTCTCTTTTCCATAAATAGTTCGACAAATATGCAGGCTGTTGTAGACACATCAAAATAAAGTAATCCCCTGAATAGCTAACTAATCCTATAAATACGTGATTAAAACGCAAGCGAATAGCCAAGATAGCCATTTTACATAGAACTAGTCATTAGTTAAAGTACAATGCCACAATACAATGTCTTTCGCTCAGCAAACAGGCTAACCACAACATTACAGAAGAGTACCTAACTATAGTTACTTAGGATGTCCTGCAAAATTCAACCCAGCTCACATAAATTAAGATCTGGCTGACAAACACCGAAAAGCCACCACAGTCGTGGCAGTCAACACAGGGACCTTAATTAGGAAGTTGTTGCCAAATCACTTACTATATATATTTTTTGTGGTGATTCCAAGTCAGCTTGAGTTCTCTTTTCTGCCGTAAATAAACCGTGATAACTGAATATAGCTACTAACAAGGTACTTCACTTAAAATGTTTTAAAATATTCAAAGCGGCGAAAATATATGGGACCTCTGGTATTACACCGTTATAATAGTATATGACACAACTCTGGCTGGTTTTAACTAGTTATACTTCTAATCAATAAAATCCACAAAGCCAGTTTAATTACAACCTATTCGATCCAAGCTAAAGAGCAGCGATAAATGCGCCACCAAACGGATATTACGTTTCTCCGCCAAAGAGCCGCTTTAATTAAGCGGATGAAACATTGCTGCTCTTAATTATAAGAATGCTGTAAACTATATATTTTTTCATATTGTTTGTCACATCACGAGACGCTAATATATGTTTTGATCTATTTTAATTTGCTATTATATTAAGTATTGATTTTATTAGATGCCCGCCCCCAAACAAAAACTAGGACTTGGGATAAAATGTCATGTTATTGGCTTGAACATCAGCGTGCCTCAGCATTCGGGGACTGAGTCACCGCCTCTCTCTGTCTTTGCCCGCCGCCGTAGATACACTCTGCACTCGCACCTGACCCTGACTTCATTCGCGATATAGCCCATGATAACAAAATCTTATTTTACGAATGAGGCCTATTTTTAACTAGCCCGAAACACCGCCACCCTATTTCAAAACTATCGCCGAACCCGGCAACCCTGCCTGCGGTGGGCGGCAGCACGTTGTCAGTCACCGACTGTAAACCAATAGGAGGCAATATCTTCATAAGTGTAACGTCCAGGGGGCGGGATCATGGCGGTTGCTAAGAGGCGCTGTTGCCGCCGGAAGTTGACGTGCGGGAGCGGGAGTCAGATGAAGTACAATACGGACTGATTTAGCAATGCCAAATAAAATCATTTAGTGGCCCCGGCCATTTCATCTCTGTATTTCCCTGCCACCCTCCCCAGAAAAGAGACGCGACGAGCTAAGCGGCGACCTCGGCATGAACGTGGATGATCAAGCGCCAAGGTAAAGGAAATGCAGCCTTATTTATAATCAGTTCCGTGTAGGGCCGGCATAACTGTCAGAGGCATCGCGATCCATGCTGTCCCGGTCCGCCTTACTGTCAGACAGCTAGCTGGCTCTCTCTTATACCTATGTTCTGTACGCGTGGTTTCCCTAAACTCACTTAACGTGCCCCGCTTATTTCCTAATGCCGTATAACGCTCAGACCCAGTCAGTATTTTACTAGTCTTAGCCTGCGGGAAATGCCATGGCGATCTGCCACTTTAAAATGACTAGCCATAGCATGGAGCTGCTTTATAGTGCTATGGAAACAAAGGCGTAGCGCAGACGCAACTAATCCGGTAACTAGTGACTACAGGAGACATTCAAAGCAGATGCCGTTAGCCGAGCCGCACTGGACTGCAGCGCTCCTCCAGGTCTGGGGATTTCCCCCCGCCGCCTAAAGACACGCGAGCTAATTGGTATCTAAGAAATCCCCGTGTGTGTAGCTTTGTAAGAAAAAACTCATGGTTTATGGGATTAATTAAAATAGCAGGGGGTATTTGAGTATATGGTTACAAGAAGTTACACTTTACCCGCGTCAAATATACTTTTTAAAAATTAAGCTGTGAAAATGTAATACAATTACAAGAGAGCACGGGATATAACAGATGGCAAAATAAAATGTACAGTTTCCAGTGCTGTTTTGGGTTTAGATGTCAGCGTTTGCTCCTGTCACACGCTGGTGTGCTGCGTCATGCTCCTCTTTGTCCACTGAGGGACTCTGCTGGGCACCGTAGGACTTGCTGGTGTGCAGTCTGGGAGGGCAGTCTGGGAGGGCAGCAGGATGTAGCCAGTCTGCTTCTCCCTTTGTCGCACCGTGCAGCTCGCCGGCTGGGGGGCCGCGGATGGAGAGCTACGAGGAGTTCTGCTCACGGAGCCTGGCCAAGCTGCAGGTGGAAGCTGAGCGTCCGGAAGCTGAGCATCCACCATGCCGCCGCTCTGCTGGGCCATGGGGGGCGTCGCGCTCCAGCATCTGTTTCCACGGGGTGGCTGTGCTGTCGCCTTTGGTGAGCTCCAGCCCGTTCCCATTCAGCTCTCATCTTACCCATCAGGAGCTAAAGAGTCAAGCCAGTGATGTCTACCTTTATTTAAAGGCTTCTGCAGATCCTTGACCTGTTCTCAGGGTTGGTGATCTCCGTTTATTCATGCGTAACAGAGCACTGTTGTCTTCCTTCTGTCGCCCCAGTCAGGGGGTGGCCATGTCGTGTTCCTGTGCTGTTTGGGTTAGTCTCCAGGCCCCCAGTTTAGAAGCTGGATGGATGTTGTATTTATTGTTAGAGGAGTGTATCTCTCTCTCTCTCTCTCTCTCTCTCTCTCTCTGTTTGGTTCTGTCCTTATCCTGTTGCCTAGTAACCAAACATGATGCTCATTGGTGTAGCTGTAGTTGATACTATAGCAGTTGTAGGCGGTTTAACCGTAGTTGGACACACTTACCGACTGCCACCCTCGCGCACCATCGCGCACCATTGCGCACACTCGCAGCCTGGTGCTGATCTCTCTCATTAGCCCGAGGTCAGCACTGTGGTTTCCAGGGACACCTGCAGGTTACTGACTGCTAACCTGCACTTCATGCATTCATTATGCAGAAAAATGCAAGTGGCTGTTGTGTCACCTTAAATCATAGATGGGAACATGATCATTTCTTCCCCTCCCTTTCCTGCCCGGTGCTGCTACATGCTGCTTGGTCCTGAGTCGAGCAGCTGATCTGTTTGTCCTGCCATTATGTGACAGGAAGCAGGTCACTCCGCGTCGGGTGGCTTTATCTCGCATCTGTGTGGCGTGTGACAGTTGGCAGTATGCCGGTCCTGTTGAGGCGTCTCCCGTGTTGCCGGGCTGGCAGTAGGTCGGGCAGTAACTGCCCTGCGTGTTAGACAGGTCCCGTCTCCCAGCGATGCTGAAACGGTAACTAGCAGACGCAAAGAAAGCTCTCCTTCCAGTTGATGTCAGAGGTCTGGCCAAGGGGGGTCCTCACCGCTGGGAGGTAAACGAAAGCTTTTAATGGTTTCTCAGTAACTGAAATGGGGGTAACGACAGCGTGTGTTTAAATTACTCAGCCGTGACAGAGCTTAGGGGGAATGGGACAGTCACTGGAGGGGGGGGGTCTGGGCTCCCGGGGATCCATCTGGAAGCTTCTGCAGTGTGCAGTGTTCGGTGTTGCTGTGGAGAGCGAGCGTAGCTGTTGCTGCTGCACTGACATGGTCTCTCCCTCCCTTTCCCCCCAACCCTCCACCCTCAGCTGAGCGAGCAGCAGCGCCTGGAGATGAAGCAGCACCGGCAGAGGGCCCTGAAGCTGGAATCCGACCTGCAGAGTCTGCGCAGGACTGCGCTGCTGGCG
>JABJVO010000093.1:1966925-1978178 GCA_026770805.1 Boulengeromyrus knoepffleri
CCCCTCGGATGCCGGTCAGCCCTCCTGTTCCCGGACGGCCCCGTGCCCCTCACCACCCCTCTGTTTGAAAACACCGAGATATAAATACCCCCCCGGCCCACAGCTTGCCGACACACAGCGAGCGAGCAGGGGGGACTTCCTGTCGTCCCGGAGAGGATCTGCGGCATCAGCCCAGAGGGCAACGTTGGGAAAAGCCACCTGACCGAGGGAGCCGTGTACGGGTGCGATGGAAGCCGAGACCACAGTGCCCCCCGACGCCTCTGAGCCCCTCTGCCCGGGTTGCCAGGCGGGTGACTCAGCCCTGCTGCCCTGTGGGCACCGGCTGTGTGCGAACTGCCTGCAGCAGTGCCAGCGGGAGGTGGGCGCTCAGGGCTGCACCGTGTGCTATGGCCGCCAGCTGCTTGATGGCGTGCTGCACCGCCTGCTGGACTCCCTGTTCGAGGGCCAGCCACGGCGAGAGGCCACCACCGGGGGGCCCCGCGGGCTCTGCGCCCACCATGGAGAGGAGCTCACCCTCTTCTGTGTGGATGATGAGGAGCTGGTGTGCACCTCCTGCCAGGAGAACGAGCACGAAGAGCACCAGTGCTGCCCTCTAGAGGAGGCTGTGCACGACTGCAAGGTGAGGGGTACGAAACCTGCTCGAACTACACATGATCGCACACACAAAAAACAAATTACACGTCTGTTTAAATGTGCCAAACTGCTGTGCTTTTGAGGAAAGGGCTCCTTTCAGTGTCCAGCTGTACACACAGCTGAAGGTGCTTAGATACAACGGGTTAGAGCAGGAATGGGTTAAACCGCTGTACCCGTCAGGCAGGTGCTGTGAGCCCAGTCCAGCTGAATGCATAATCCTCCACACCTGTCGCGAAGCTGTCTTTCTCACTGTCATGTGTCGGGTCAGAGGGAGCTGAGGGCCGCCATGAAGCCCCTGCAGGAGAAGCTGGAGGACTTCACTGCAGCCAAGCAGAGCTGCGAGGAGCTGGCAGAGCACATCAAGGTAAAGGCCTCCGGCTCAGCAGCCCAACCTCATGGCAGCACTGCGGGCCAGAGCCAGACCCCCCCCCCGCTTCCTTTACCACCCTCCCTTAGGACCAGGCCCAGCAGAGCGAGCGGCTCATAAAGGACGAGTTCAAGAAGCTCCACAGGTTCCTGAGGGATGAGGAGGCGGCCATGTTGGCAGCTCTCAAGGAGGACGAGGAGCAGAGGAGTCAGACGACAAAGGACGAGATGGAGAAGTTGGCCGGAGACTTACGGTCTCTGACAGACGACATTCAACTGATGGAAGAGCAGCTGGCTGCTGATGACATCACTTTCCTCCAGGTAAGTGTCCGTCATGGAGCTGGTCAGCCCCTTCGAGCTCACGGCTAGGCACAACAGGGATTGGTCCATAGATCAGAACTTCTATTTATGTTTCTCTTGGTATCTCTTTATGTGTGAACAACTTCTGCTGGCCAAACTGCACCTTTCATTTCCCTTCTGTTCTGCAGAACTTCAAGGCAACCATCCAACGGTATGTGTTAGATAACCACTGTTCCCACCACGTACCCTGAACCCAGTCACACTGGGGGCCGTCACCTTGATGTGGCTTGCTATTGGCTGTGATCATTTGCAGAGCACAGCACCCCCTACAGGAGCCAATAACTGACTTTGGTGGCCTGATTGATGTACCTAAACACGTAGGGAACCTAAAGTATAGGGTTTGGGAGAAGATGCAGGACCTGGTCCAGTACAGTGAGTGAATCTGTGAATGTGGATGACTTGCATTATGATTAACACTAGTTACCTATGCCAGTGGTCAGTATACTTATATATAATCACCACTACTTCAGATTTCTCTCCATGAACATTCCAAGTTGGAGGACTTGACCTAATTTCTCAACCCCCCAGCCCCTGTAACACTGAACCCCAACACGGCAGACATCTGCCTCTCCGTGTCCGATGACCTGACGTCTGTGAGGTACCTGGACGAGGACCAGCACCTTCCCGACAACCCAGAGCGGTTCCGGTCCTGTGAGTGTGTGCTGGGCTCCGAGGCTTTTGACTCGGGGCAGCACGTCTGGGACGTGGAGGTGGGGGACAACTCGGAATGGGCCCTGGGCGTGGCCCGGGAGAGCATCCAGAGGAAGGAATGGTTCCCTCCAAACCCAGAGCGGGGTTTGTGGAGCATTGGCCTGTCGGCAGGAGAGTACCGGGCAAGGGCCCCGATCGCCACACCCCTGGTGCTGAAGAAGAAGCCTCAGAGGGTCCGGGTGCAGCTGGACTTGGACCGCGGCCGACTCACCTTTTCTGATGCCACTGACAACACTCTCCTCTACAAGTTCAAACACAAGTTTGCTGAGAAGGTCTTCCCATACTTCTCCAGCTCCTGCAAGCGCCACCCGCTGCGAATCCTACCAGAGAAGGTGTGGGTCACAGTGGACTAGCGGCAATGCACTACTGAGTTACAGAGAAAACCAGATGCTAGCGACACACTGCTAGCAGCCTTTGTTGACATATTCTTGTCAACGTCTAAAAAGAACCAAAGTCTAATCAGGACTAATCATCATATATTTTGAGTTTTAATTTGAAGGTGACACACAGCACATCCTAATCTGAAAGGCAAAGCTTCTCCCTTGTAGGGGTGAGTTTTGTAAACCCCAAGATCATAGCTAGTCTCCTGGTTAAAGGAGGCAATCATCAAATGGTTAAGGTGAGCAGTATCTTTCTGGAGCCAGACCGAACTACCACCAGTAGAAGGTTCTCCAGAATGTCTGCAGAAAGCCTTTGACCGCACTCCGTAATCTCTGTGTGACTATACCGAGTGCCTGTCCCTTTAATGATTTCATTTTTATTTTTAGGGTTCGTTTTCTCTTTCAGATCTTGCTTACATCTGACGCAATTGCCGCTACTCTACAAATTAGCGTTTAAGTATTTTCGCATTATGTAGGGTAAACCTTAGGCAGAACTTCATCACAGCAGGTTTTGTGAAACGCTTGCCTTTCGCTCTGTTTTTCAATTAGTTTATGTTCGATTGTGGATTTGTTCAGATTTGTGATTTTTTTTTATTTGCTCAAATATGAAGTGTGTCGCTACTTTCTTTCCCGCGCCGCCCCTGAGGTTTATAAGAAGCAGCATTTAATAAAAGCTTTACGCAACGCCTCCGACTTTAATCCGTTTTAATGCTCATGGCATCCACCCCCGCCGCCCGGGCACCTGCCCTCGCTCGTCTTCCTCATGTCACCCCGGGACTCAGGTTACACTCGGCCCGAAGCAGCCGCTTCAGGATCAGATCCCACCACCCGAATGACCGCATTCGCAGCGTTCAGCGAACGGTGGCTCGGCCGCTCTGGCGCGTTGCCGCGCAGTGACGCAATGCGCGTTCCTGCGTCCCGCTTCTCTCTTTACGGACCTGCTCTCCTCATCACGCCCCCGCTTTTTACATTCGATTTTTTTTGTCACTTAAGCTTTCAATGCTGCCAATGCAAACTCTCACGTCGATCACTGCATATTGTTTTATTTTACGTGATAATCCAGTTTATTCTATTCGGCCTGTGTCCCCAACAGCTTAAATACTTCATACTTAAATAGCCCACTTGCATTACCGAAAGGTCGCGTTATTCTTAGAAAGAGTGTTTCTGGATTTGTAACTGATGACAGTATAGTTAATGGATATAGATTAGGATAAACATTAATTTAGCCTAAGATGCACAAACTTTCAGTGCACAGTGTCATTCAGACGCTTACAGCTTCTGACTAAGACGTCGCTGAAGTCACTCCCTCTTTCTGACTTTCAGTACTTTTGCTTCAGTCGTCCCACCTCGGGAAATGTTAGTGCGACATATTGAAAATTAACAAAAAGTACTAAAACAAAATAATTTGTAATAATACCACTAATGTCATATTGTAAAAGACCTTACAATGAAAAATGTGCAAATGTAAACAATCATCTTTGGATAAATTATACGCTCTATGATCGTAATATTTGATTTACTATTTATTTCATGAATAGTCATACTAATTTAACGTTTAATACCGTTCAAGCAATAACTCACGTTATGAGATTTTGTTTTATCTCTTCTGAAGTGCTTCCAGCTTTTTAATAAAGGCGTGAATAAAATCTATGTGTTTGAGCAGATTTTCTCCTTCGTTCATTCTGTATTCAGAAGCCGGTCGTAATACGCTGTGAATCCCGTTTCTCCTGCACCAACAATCTCCACACACGGGACTCGGCGCTCAGGAACAACAGGTTTCATGAGTGACACAGACAACCTGAAGCTGAAAGCAAATTTATTTAAATGACGGCAGCTCTGAAGACACATGATTCATTTATCTGTGCTTTTTCTAGCAGACGGTGGCCGCTTCGCAGCTTCATCGATGCCAGACGTCGCGTTCGATTCATCTAACAGGAATGTACTATTGAGAAAGCGGGGTGAGACCGTCCCTGGAGCAATTAGGGTTAACAGCCTAACTCAACGATCTCTCTGATGAACCTGGGATTTGAACCAGTGACCTTCTGAGCTACATCCCTCCCACGACATTAAAAAGCCAGACCTGCCTGTGTGCCTCAGCACAGAGACTGAAATGATGCTCTTTTATATAAGAATGATGATGACGACGTTTTGGACACATACCCCCCACCACCCATTTGTTTTCCGCAAATGTTCCATGCATGCTGGGAGACGCATCAGCACCAGTGCATACTGGGAGACGCATCAGCACCAGTGCATGCTGGGAGACGCATCAGCACCAGTGCAGGCTGGGAGACCCACAGAGATGAGCTCTGATAAATCACACACTGTGCAGTTAAGGAACATTTATTGTTCAGTGTTTTAATACCCTCCTTTATACATTCCTTAATTAATCTCATATCGGCCATATGTATTTATCATATTGCCATTTAAATCAGATCAAAAATAAAACTAAAAAACTTCACCCTAGAGGAATTACTCTACATCAGAATCAGTGCAAACAGCTAAGCAATGCTTAAAAAAAAGGACTCTATGTACATAACTTCTGCCGTGGATGCAGCGGAGACCCGTCTGGGGGTTAAAAGGCCAAAATGGACAGTAAAATGAGCAGGGCGGGCGTCTGGCGGACAGTCCAAGCCAAGGGTGCCCCCCCCCCCCCCCCGCCCCGGGCCAGAAACAGCGTCAACAGAAAGGCAGTAGATGAATGGGCTTCCTGGCAGGGGGGTGGGGGTCTCGTTGTGCGTGCTAAGATGTGTAGGGGGGTGCGAGGCTTAGGGTTTCCGGGGAGAAGGGGGTCCTCAGTCCAAGGGGGGGGGACGAAAGGCAGCCTGGCGGCTCTGGGTGGGCCAAGCGTCTCTCTCTCACGCACACACACACACACACACACACACACACAGTATATTATTTTCCACACAGGATTGTAGTTTTTGGTAAAACCTGGATCTCTGCCGTGCACCATGAAGCCACGGGAAGCCTTCAGACCTGCCAGCGTTTGAGCTGCTTCTGGATAAAAACGGTTTCCTGTTATACTGCTCACTATCGTGTGGCGTCATGGAGTTGAAAGGTGGAGGTTGTCAGGGGTCAGGGTAGAGGTCAAAGATTCACCATACCAGGAAATAAGAACAAAATAAATTAAGCTTCAATGAGGTCGGGCTGCAGGGGGCGCCACCTTATGGCACTGTGTCTCCGAGGCGCTTTTGATCAGCTCATCCCAGGGGAGTTACCGGCCCGGCCCCCCGTCTCTGGCTCCGGCCCCCCATCTCTGGCTCCGGCCCCCTGTCAGCAGTCGGATATCTCGGAGCAGGTGTTGGAGTCGGGCAGCTTCCTCCGCTGTCGCACTGACTTTTCTTCGTCCTAAACACAAAAAATACACCACCTACTGACAACTGTGTGCAACTGTCTCCTTATGAAACTCAGTGTAAACAGTCCTGCAGGCATGAGGGAATGTCAGAGCCGGCGTGCTGCTCAGAGGGAACGGGCACCACAGGACCCTGCGTTTACCGTGTGGAAGACCCCGTTTGGCCCCCAATCCCCGGGGGACTGGTCCTCGGCTTCTTCTGCCTCCTCTTCCTCCTCCTCCTCTTCCTCCCGCACCGTGTCAATGCCATCCTCCTCAAACTCAGTCAGGCAGTCAGACTCCTCCGCTGAGGGGAGGGGCAGCAATGGAGGCGGTCACATCACATCAGAAAAGCTGAAATGGCTGCCACCCCCCTGCCCCCCCTAATATAATGATGTCAGTTGCACTGGCACCCCTGAGGTGTTTTGCAGAAATAAAAGCAGCTCAGGAGCCAGAGTGGGTGTGATGACAGCTGGACTGAAGAAACTGGTTTAATCGACAGTGAGCGATCTGGGCTGACTGGGTTCTGACTGGGTTCTGACTGGGTTTGGGCCGGGTTTGGCTCACCCTCGGCGGACACGTAGCTTTGCACCGGCTCGATTCGGGACACGATCTCAGCCAGGTCGGTGAAGTCTGCCCCGGGACATGTGCAGGTCTGAGGGAGGGGCCAGAGTGCGCTCAGCGGGGCGTGCTCACAGGCATACACCAGGAGATGGGGTTACGCAGCGGGGGGGAGGAGGTTACTCACATCCGCCTTCTTGCCGTCATTGTAGTCAGCAGAGCGATGGTCTTTCAGCATGTTGTTGATGATGTCACCCCGAGCCCAGCCGGAGAACAAGACTTTACCGTGCTGTAGGCCGACATCCTGAGCAGGGAGGGGGAGAGAGAGAGGGAAAGAGAGCGGGGAGAGACGGAGGGGAGAGAGGGAGGGTGCAAGGGAGAGGGAAGCGAGAGGAAGGAAAAAGAGAGAAAAGAAGGGAGGGATAGAGAGAGTGGGGGAGAGAGAGGAAGTGGGTGAAAGGTAACGCAGGAGAGGGAGGGAGAAAGGGATTTGAAAGGGAGGGAAAGGGAGAGAGAGACTGATGCATAAGAATTTACTCCAGTTTAATGCTGATGTTTCCAGTTACAGGAGACATCAACAGTGCCTAATTCACAGAGAAGTCACGAGCCCGTCCATAGAATAAAGACTTTTCATTTTATCTCCTGTTTGTCTGCAGTTACAGGGAGGAGATGCCTGAGATCATTACAGTGCCAGGACTGCGGTTAATGCAGGGGGGGGTCAGACACAGAAAAGGAGACGCTGAGAGGGCAGGGGGGAGCGCCGAGGGCATCCACACTCACATGGATCTCGTCGAACTTGCCGAAGTCCATGGTCTTGAAGCGGTCGATGGGCGGCCGGATGTACTCACAGTAGGCGCTCTTCTTCACCAGCTCCAGCTGCCGCACGCACGACACGTAGGCCAGGCGAGACTGGATCTCCGCCATGTCCGGGACCTAGGGGGCGCCACCGCCGAGCCGGTCACTGGGAGTGAGTCAGCGTTTGCATGCGTGTCTATCTACGGATTCCGGCCCACAGGAACCTCAGACAGTCCTGCTAGTCGTCAGATCAGGATATGGGACACGAAACCATCCAATGTGGGTTTGCCATTTAGGCAAAAAAGTATCTGAACATGCTCAACTTGGCCAACATGCAAAGAAAGTTCTAGTTTCTTCTGGTTGTCATTATTTACAGACACACGCATCTATGTAAACTCATGAGGTCACCGCACAGAGGACGCTGACAGCCCACCTTGACTTTCTCGGCCCAGGGGTTGATGCGTTTCCAGAGAAGCCACCAGCCGGACAGGCAGTCGCCATAGTTGCACAGATCGGTCTCATCCTGGCTGCCCACATCAATGGCGATGACCGTCTTGGCGCCCACGCTGCGGGCGATGTCGGCTGGGGACGTCGGGGCAGAGAGACGGATACAGCAGCCGGCGGGGCGAGCAGAACAGCGCGTCGCGGAGCAGCGCGTCACGGCGCAGGTTCCAGAGCACAACACTTTGGCTTCATGCGACACATCAACTGCTCTCACATGCACACGCACAGCCGGTGAAGGACCCGGACATTCGGACCTCAGTTCAAGGTTTTAAACTACAAAAAAACGGCCTTTCAAATTAAACATGAACTGATTCTGTTTTGAGACGTTATCTGCCAGTGCAGTAAGAAATGTGTACTTGGTATGTTTTGATGAGTTAGCCAGTTTATTTATTAATGAAATTAGAATTTTGTAATTTAAATTTTTTGCAGTGTGCCACTTTAAGTTACTCTTTGGCCAAATTCCAGGGCTACACAGACATGACTCGGCTCATAAAGCCGACTTCGGGAGGCCGTTCCTACAAGCACACTCACAGTTAGAGATCCAACGATCTTCTCAAATAATTGGCTGGATTGACTTGACTGAAGCCTAGACTTGGACTGAGGATCCTCCTGGGCCTTTGCTGTGTGATGTCAGACCGGGGCCCTGGCAGGAGTCGACAAGACGCTCGGCGATGCAGAGCCGTTAAACAGGCTTGCCCTCCCCCCAGGTGCCGGTACAGTCCGTAATGTGAGAGGAGTTACCCAGGCATGTTAAACATGCCAGGAAGTTATGAAACCAAAATGTCTTCCTACAAAACATCACAGAACACTACATCTGGGGTGGGGACACAGACAGACACTGACATTTGGGTAGAAGAGGATCTATCAGACACAAGTATACTCCACTGGATCACAGCTCCCAGTTCCTCAGCTACTGCATTTACACAGGTGTGCAATTCCTGCAGCCACAGCAGAGGGTAGAGCAGACCCTAATCTTAATAGCCAGTGAGCATGTGCCAATGGTGTCTGGTCTAGTGTTGGTGGACTGGGGAGTATATCCGGTCAGACAGTCAAGTTTCATCAGAGCAGTTCCGTAAAGTACACAGATGCTGTCCCAAGCAAGCGCGTGATTGGCCACTTGATTGGGTTCAGCATGCCCAGCTGACCATTTGTAATCTTCCAACTGGAATAATGTGCACAAGCCCCTCCCAGATACATTTAAATTTAGTTTGCTAAAGGTTCCGGGCCCATTGCATTCTGGATGCCCAATCGGACATCAGATAGCTTTGATGTGGAAAAATAGCACATTCATCTCCAGTTGCAGGACCTCAAAACATAAAGATGCGGTGATGTGGCTTCAGCCCATCGGCAGGGCTGCTTGTCACCAATCGCCAGGCCTGTGTCGCACTCACAGTGTGAATATAACACGGCCTTCATGGACAGCCCCCTGGTTTCAACAATCTCCGGGTCGGCAGGACTTTTCAAAAGGTGCCCAGACAAAACAAAATGGAACATGTGGGTGGGAATAATCTGTCGCATATTTAAAACGACGTCTCAGTCAATCACTGAAAATCAGTTTATATTTGACACAGATTATCTTTACAGAGAGAAATCTGTATCATAATCAGAGGCAGAAAATTTTTTTATCACAGGATGGAGTTTACAACATCCTAAACTCCTATTGGTGGGAGTATGTCAGGTGACATGTCTGCCAGCCAATCATTACACAGACCCTTATTAGATTCACACTGTAATGCAAACTGTAGTAGTCAGACTCTCAAAATTCACAGCACAAAAAACCTTAATACCTACCTATGTGCCAAGTGGGGCTCAGGGGACCCAAAATGGCCTCCCCCTCGCACCCCCGGCAGACAGGTGGGCGGCTCTACTTGCCTGGGAGGTTGTTAGTGTACCCTCCATCCATGAGCAAGTCGCCGTCTTTGGGGTCACACAGGGGAGGCAGGTACCCGGACAGGGTCATGCTCGCCCTGACATAGCGCCACAGAGAGCCTGGCACACACCGGGGGGTGGGGGGAGGGGGAGGAAGTGAGTGGGAGGGGCTCCATAAGGACCCGGCAGCGTCAGAAGAACACACCACGAGCCGCTGACAGGACCTGTCACACCGCGCCCCCCTGTGGCACTCTCCATTCTCCCTCCCTCTCCACACTGGCTGTATGTGTGTGTGTGTGTGTGTGTGGGTAACATTGATCAAAGCCAGGGTGCGGGGGGTGGGGGGTCACAGAGAGGTTGGGCTGCGAGTAGCAGGGAGTCTCAGTCGACCTCCAAATCCCATGGCATGGACCTTCTGCCATGTGTGACAGTCACAGCCACAGCCAAGCGCTGACGTCCAGATGAGAATGAGGGCAGTCAGCTTCGGGTCGCGTGGCTACAAGTTCAAAGCCAAACTCAAGAGTGTTTAGAAGCCAGGCGACCCACCATCACCGGGGCAGAGGGTCTCGGCCGACTGGGTCTGGAGATCTGACCGGCAGCTTGGGCCAGATGGCTGTCCCTTGCCTGCAGTACCGGTGCTGACCAGGAGGAGGAGACAGGGCACAACATGGATTGGAAGGAGAAAGCAAAGCTTCAGTGGACATGGGGGGGGAGTGGGGGGTGGGCTGGCGAGTGATTTCACAATCTGTGTGTGATTTTCAGGGCGGGAGGGTGTCTCTGAGCACTAAAGTAGAGAGCCTGCTAGGTAGGATCCAGAACACACACGCTGTGCCTTGAGTTACACCTTTAGGAATATATACACACAAGTGGCCGCACTTTTGTGCGTATTAATTTGAGCGATTGGATGGAAGCCGGCGGGAGCATCACGGAGGCCGAGCGGATTACAGAGCGAGGTGGCAGGGTCCAGGCGGGAAACTCGGCAATACAGACACACCTGATACTGCAGACCAAATGCTGGGAAATATGATCTGGCCCATGCAGAACCAGGCCACCAGAGAGCCAGGACCCGTGACAATGAAAATGAACGCCGGAATGCTAATGCTAACCTATACCTCAAGCTCGCGGAAAGACCGAAAAAACTAATTCTGTCTGCTTTTCGTTGCCGTCGCTATACCCCACAGATCAGTTCACCTGACCCCTTACTACTTCTTATCCACAGTGACTGGATCCCCAGAGGCGCCGATCCACGTGTTCACAGTCCGCCAGCTTCGCTAACGGAGACCGCGGGGCTCGGGAACTACAGCCGGAAGCTGGTGAAGGCGGTGCGGAAAGCGAGCCAGCGGGCCGCCGGTCCCGGGATGGAGAACGGCAGGCTGAAGACGTACGTCACAACGAGAGACAGAGAGAAGCAGCACAGAGCCCGTGCACCACACAGGGGGTCGTGTCTATACACACTTATCCGCATTCAATCTACACATATATCTACATGTAAATACACGGGTGGAGACACGGGTGGAGATCGGACACCTACCGATGGACCCAGAGATGGCGGTTGGAGGGGAGAAACCAAATCAGGATAGGTTCATGCGGGGTGGGGGGTGCAGGGGTGCGCACCTGCATGAGATGGGTCAGGCCAAACCGAGTCAAGTTCGGGGGTGGGGTGGCTGCCAATCGTCAGTGTTCGAGTCCAAATGGTGGGCCGGGGGGGGGGGGGGGGGGGGTACGCCCACCCTCACGTGC
>JABJVO010000093.1:2007279-2019020 GCA_026770805.1 Boulengeromyrus knoepffleri
GGGGGGGGAGGGGGGGGGGAAGGGGGGGGGGGGGGGGCCCGGGGGGGGGGGGGGGGGGGGCGGGGGGGGGGGGGGGGGGGGGGGGGGGGGGGACCTGAGGGGGGAGCTGGAGAGGCTGGCCTTGCATTGTACTGAATAGAGGAAAAGATTTCTCAAGGAAGGCCGAAGAAGAGGAAGGGGCCAGAGAGAGGGACGGTCACCCTCTTAAGAAACCCAGCTCACCCTGCCTTCCTATTGGCCCTTCAAAGCAGGAAGTCCCACCCAGACAGTCATAAACACATCCCACCCGGACCTGCCACATTTTAAGAAGCTGACACCAAGTGAAGCAAGCATGCATTGTCAGAGCAGGTGTAAGAAATCCCTTTCCGGTGTGATCTTATGTGGCTCATATTTCTGTGTGAGGGATTTATCCCGCTCAGTGAAAAAAAACCTTGAAATCTTTGTCTGAAACTAAATACACCAGGAAATCAAAACCTGTTCTGTAGGCAGTAAAACTCGTAGTCTCCGTGTTTTTATATTCTCTCTGGCTTAGTGTGTAGTTCATGCATGCCTTTCTCCACGGGTGCTGTTTATGAAACATCTCTCTTGGTACCTAGCCCAGCGGAGACCTATCTTCTGCCGCCGGTTGCTTGTCTAGCGAGTACTTCGGATGGGCTGGGTGTGCAGGTGCAGTGGTGAATGTGGGTACATCCACGTGTAAACACGGGCATGGTTTGGCATGGCCCGGCGTATTTGGTCAGCAACATTTTTCCTGAGTCAGGGATAAAAAATATTTAAAAAATAACACTGCAAGGATGTTAAGGTCACATGTCCTATGGGGCGATGCTGGTGCAGGAGGTAGTGCTATCGTTTGGCAACCGGAGGGTTGCAGGTTCGAGTCCTGGTTCCTCCTGACTCCATCAAAGTGTCCTTGAGCAAGACACTGAACCCCAAATTGCTCCCGGTGTGCAGGTTGGTGCCTTGCATGGCAGCCTCTGCCACCGGTGTGTGAGTGTGAATGTGAGGCATAACAGTAAAGTGCTTTGAGTGCTCGAAAGAGTAGCAAAAACGTGCTATATAAATGCAATCCATTTACATGTCGTCATGGTGACCTGCAGTGGGTGACCCCACATTCTGGGTACCCCTGCTTGCTCTGCCAGTCAAAAGTTTGTGCACACACTGAGGCTTTCTCTATTTGCATGTTACTCACTTAACATTTACTAAAAATACACACAATAGTATTTGCAAACAAATTCACAGGATGTTCATCATTTCATTTCAGTACCTTTATTTGCAAGAAAATGTCATATCTTTGATTCATCAAAGTAGCCTCCTCTAGCAGTTATAACAGCAGAGAAAATCTGAGGCATTCTTTCTATAAGGGACATTAAATACTGCTCTGTGTCATGGGATGAAACAGTTAACTAGTGTATTTAAAGTTAAAGGACAGCCTAGAATCTGACTCTGCCATCACAACACAACCAGTTAAATAGCATGTCAGACATGCACTGTTACATTATCTTTCCATGTTATGAAGGACACTTATTTTACTTATTTATTTATATTTAAATATAAATATAATACTTATATTTTCATTACAGTTATTCACTCAACTTCCCAGTGCTTAACAAGAATAAAAAATCTGCAGTCTATGAAATAAATGGAAAAGCAGTAAAATCCTGTGGTGTGAAAAGGCTTTTGACTGGTGCTGTAGATCACAATCTAATACAGGGCTGGGGGACCTTATCCGCAAAGGGCCGGTGTAAATGCGGGATTTCACTGCTTCTCCCTAATCAGTTCACTAATTACAGGACTGATTGGCTGAAGAGTTCTCACACATGGGTTTTAACAGCTGACCTAAACGTTACCCCAAAAACCTGCACACACACCGGCCCTTTGTGGATAAGATTGCCCCCCCCCTGCAGCCTCAAGCCCCCAGTGTGATGTTCATAATGGTGGCTGCTGCTTTCACCATATTCTCCCTCTTCTTCCACATCAACGAACATTCCTAATGTGCTCCGTTCTCCTATTGAGCCTCTCCCGGCATGACCTTTAACCCGTCACTCATTTCACTCCATCCATGGATGTCTTCGTCCATCAGCCTGGAAGGTATGGAAACTCTGAACCTTTACTGGCGTTTGCAATGCTGTGTGAGATTTAAGTTTTACTGAATAGCGAATTCAGTATTGATTGTGCGGAAGTAAAGCTTCTTTGACATTGGATGGCGTGATTCTCCTCCTTTTTAAAAAGCTGCTTTTCCAAACCTTATAGATGAATTTTTGGTAAAAGGCAGGCATGATGTAAAAAGGATAATTTTGTGTATGTCTTAAAGTTAGGTTAAACACAGTGTGTGTTTCATAAACAGCGGCTGTGTCAGAACTAACTAAAATCAAAGGAAAAAAGTAAACAGGAAATATGGAGGTAAAATGGTAAGTTTGGTGAAATCCGGTGTACAAGTGTTATAGAACAGAAACAACCCAGGTATTGACAGATACTACACTTCCAAACAATTCACTATGTGAGCAGGTGTGTATGCCAACTACAGCCCAAAGCTGCCCCCCCCACAGCAGACAGCAGACGGACAGAGACTGCCCCGGGAGAGAGTAGGTGTCTCGATCTCCGTCGAGGCGGAGGTGTGTGTCAAATGGGATGTTTCATCAGAGGCATTCCTGAGCTGTGATGGATCGCCCCATCTGTTAGAAAGGCTCCAGTCAACTCCCAGCAAACGGCCGTCGACTTCAGCGACACCTGACAGGGACTGACAAGCTCGTGTGTGGCGTTACAGGGACCACTCCGTACGGTAAGGGCCATCCAGCTGCCCCCCCCCTCCGGGGATTTAGAGCTACGGGGTTCTGACCTACTTAATGCTGTGCTGTCACAATGACTGTCAGCTTTTTCTGTGAATGGGGAGAAATCGAATGAAAAAGCGGGTGAAAAGCGACTGTTACCCTGCACTTTGAGTACCTCATGCAGCAGTCAGACAGCTGCAAGGCGATTTGCTTTTCTAAGTAGGATTAACGCTTTTCTGCAAGTTTCTGAAAACAGTAACAGTGAGTGCCAGGGACCCGTTTGCCAAGATCAGTGTGTGTCTGCCGTCTGTGGGCTGTTACCTGATAGTGATGTACCAGGAATGGTGGGGGGAGGGGGGGGTCCAGCACTTCACACCGATGTTGGTCTGCATATTTTAATGATACTATGCTGCTTAATCATTATTATCATTTTTACTTTTTGTTTATTAATGTATTGCTTTTTCGGGTTTATGGCTGGATGTTTGAATTAGGCAGCTAACTTGGGGTGGGGAGACCCCCCTCCTGGGCCTGGGGGGTGCGCTTCACTCTCCTTTATCATTGCAGTACCTGTCACTCCTGCTGGCGTCCTCAATTCTCACAAGTTGCTCCTGTCCCGCTCTTTCCTTAAACTGCAACAGAAGGTGCTGTGTAGCTTAACACCTTATTCTCACAGAGATGTCACTGACAATCGAAAGCCATAATGTCAGGGCTTTAACAAAACCCATACAAAATACCAATGGAGCCAAACTAAGTACTATTTAAATGACAGTCAAAAAAGAGCAAAGTTACTAGAGAATGGACCCGTGAAACTAAACAGAATTTTAAAACAAGTTGTTCCACATTCTGAGAACACGGTAAACATTGTGATTTTGACATTAGTCGTCCAGTTTAACACTCTCTGCCGTTCATAGTTCAAATGGGTGTAAAATATGGTTTAGAGATATAGGCTATTGTGTTAATCACTTTGTTGAAGGTTTTAATAGAATTTTTATATAGAGCTTTTAAACAAAGTTTTAATAGTTTTTAAATAATTATTATACTATGATAATTTGAATAATGTGGACATGCGTGGTATTCGGGTGCAATACGCACTCTCCCTAGAGGCAGACACAGTATGTTCTGTGTTATGAATTAAACAGAGAAGCGTATTTTTCTGTAAATATGTGTTGCTGTATTTTTCATGTAGCCAGGTCATTTTTGGTGACTGGTGTCAGACTGCGTGTGTGTGTGTGTGTTAAAGACCGAATACCCCCACAGCCTATATGTACTTGCACCGGTGCTGCACATTAAGAGGAGCCGCCTTTCGGAAACCGGGGTTCCGAAAGTGGGAGCTTGTCGGATTACCGGGCGCCGCCAATCACCAGGAAAACTTCAACCCACTTGCTCGCTTCAGCCGTCCTCGACGGGCAGCCGTTAAATCCCACGGTCCTGAATCCGCCCAGGTGACCGAGCAGCACCAAACAGCAGCAGAGACGCAAAGGTGCCGGTGTGAGCCCCACTTAACCCGCCTAGATCCTAAATAGGATATCCGGGTATAATTCGGTAAAACTAAGCGTATTTTGGAGAGAAAACCGATTTATAAATGTATAACACATATTATTCCATAAATGTGTTTTCACATTTATCGGTGTAACTTTAACGATGTAATATAACTTTAAATTAAAATTTAGCAAACATTTCTTGTGTTGCTTGAATATCGGAGCCGTTTTCCGCCCGTGATCATTATTCAGCTGCGCGGTCAGTAACCTGCTGCCACAAACAAGCGAAACTGTTCTTACACGGATTTCGCATTGCAAAAGTGTGGTAAACAAGAGTCCGGCCAAATGCGGGAACCAGCCACGGCAGCCCGGCACTGCGCTCCGTTACCGTGGAGGGGGCCGCGGGCCGGGGACTCGCTGTACTCCGGCGCGCTGTTTGCTGAGGACGGCTATGGAGACCCTTTAAACTCACAGTGACAGCTCACAGTCTGTACATGTGGGTCTTCTAGTGAGTTAACTATGTTTAAAAATATACTTTAAAACGTTATTTTGCACACTGAAGTTCTCCAGACAGGTGAAATAATTTGCGATGCTTTACGCCTTTACTGACACACACACACAGAGCGAGAGAGAGAGTGCTGTGCAAAAGTAGGCAGTCAAAAGAAATGTTGAAACCTATTTATCTGTGTAGTAAGTGCATGTTTGCTCAGAACAAAAAAAAAAGTTAACATTAGAACATATGAAAATTAAGAGTAACACAATAAAAACTAGTAAAAATTCTACTGTTCTCCAAAAAGTTATTGATTTCTAGTTGGACGGCTAGATGAACACCACTTCATTTCCCAAAACTGTCCGGAAGGACACTTTAGCCATTCCATGTAATTGTTAAATGTTGCCACCAACTCATTTTAGTAATAAATTAGTTTTTTTTTAAAAGTCAATGAACAATTGATTGCAATAGGAGGTATATGCCAGTGGTCGAGTCAAAAAATACATGCTGCATTGTATGGATGCTGCAAATAATGAGCCGATTTTAGCAGAGGCTTTGAAATGGCTAAGCTGCCGGCCTAATCACATAGTTTTACACCAATATGAGGACCATTTAAACATCATTTTCTTTGGCTGCCTAAGACTTTTGCATGGTACTGTATGTATATGTGTGTATATGTATAAAGTGGCAGCTTTTTAATTTAGCTCCTTGCCTCATACTATACAGTATAGTCTGACTGTGTGGTGATGGTGATCTGGGCACCGCATGGGTGTGGCTGAAGTGAAGGTACACACACACACACACACACACACACACACACACACACACTTTGTTTTCAAACCTTTGTGAGGACTCGCCATTCATTTCTATGGGCATAACCCTAACCCTAATTCCAATCATGACACCCTAACCACCACCCAGGGCCTAAGTTAACCATAAGTAACCAAACAAAATAGAAGACTTTTGGCATTTCCAGTTTTTTGAACGTGATCACAGATTTTTTTTTTTTAATAATAAATATAAAATTGTGTTTCCCCTTTGTGGGGGCCGGAAACATCCCCACAACATGAAAACAGGTTTTTATCATATTGTAGGGACATTTTGCCCCCACAATGTCATATATGCATAACACACATACACAAACATCAGTATAAATCAACAGGGGGTGGTGAATGAATCCGAATCAAATATTAGGCTGTACACGTCTTCCCTGCCCCCAACCACCCACCCCAGGTTCGTATGCCCATGCAAACACATACTGTTTACACACATAATAGTGGTCGCCGCCATTAATTCTGAGGGGAACGTGTCCCCCTCACATTTCATAATTATTTGTTTGGACCCCCCCCCCCCACACACACACACACACACACACACACACACACACATATTTAACATTAAATATTAGTTTTATGCCAGTGTGTCCCCCCCACATTCAAAATGCTTCTGACGCCCCTGACACACCGACGGGCTCCCTCTCTCTCTCACACACACACACGGACACGTCACACGTCTCCTCCCATCAGGAGCTCGACCGCTTTCTGCTGGCTAGCCGCTTCTCACCGCGGTCCCACTGTGCGAAATGGACGAAGTTAGTTCATGTCCGGGATGATGGAGGTGAGTGCTTCCCTTACGGCCGCTTCTTCGCCGCGGTCCCTCCGGCGTTTGCCGGCTCGCTGCACCCAGTAAGCCTGCATGACGCGTCTGGTAAACAAGCCTGCCTGCCTCCTACAGCGGTCTGCTGCAGTTTTCAAAACTTTAATCTACTGCACTTTTTAAAATAAATAGCATTCAAGAATTAAATAGCATTTTAAGTTTAAATAATTTCGGAGCTTCAGCGAAGCGCCGTTGACCAATATTGAGTTTAAACGGAAAAGACTGAACTAAACCGTTTCTTCTCAATATTTTAAGTTCACTTTTTAAAGTACCAAATACGTCTATATACAGACAGCGTTTCTTGTGTACTATTCGTCCATTTCTTCGTATGTACATTACTTGGATGACCAAAATAAATGCACGAGTTCGCAGCCAGTTCAAACTCCCGTTTGTCTTTACTGTACGTTAAACCCAGTTCAGCAGTCCAGTACATGTGCCTTTCCTCAGCCAAGCAGGAAACCGTGAAGTGGAGATATGGAAAAACTCGGGATTTTTTCATGCTAACCTTCGAAGTCTACAAAACAGAGACATCACTGCTGTTCAGGTCTCCGCACACTTTCAGCTGATTATCAACTTCCTGCAACGAGTGTATTAGATCAATATTATATTAATATGACATCCTATATATAAAGAAGAGGCGTCGCATCATCATAAACGTGCAGATCGCATTTTTGCGTGCGGTTTACTTAAAAACACGCCTTTCACGAACAATTTCACCCACATTATAGCGCCTTTCATTTAAATTGCTCTCTTCATGTGTTTGCTTGTCAATGACCGCCCCGTTCCTATAGGTACAAGCCTCTCACATTTCAGCAAGACCTGGGAGTATGTGCAAGCTTATCTGCAAAAAGGGGGAAATGTAAATGAAATACAATGCCTACCGAGTGGCGTAATCTTGTTTAAATATTTGAACCGCTGTCGATATATTCCAGTACATATTGTGTATTTTTAATGATACGTGTTCTTGCTTCGCTTGCTAATTTAAATTCGTGTTTCCCGATTAATTGTTCAAACAGGATTATTCGGGTTAATATAAATCAGGAAAACGCTGCCAAATGATAAAATACGCAATAATAATAAATGACATCAACCTAACGGTTAATTTTATTTTCTGTGGTTATTCTTTTACAGTTACATTACGCACTTAAAGCACAGTCAGGTTCAGAAGTTTAGTGGATTGAGTACAGATTCCTCAAAAAAGTATTAAGAGCACCAAGAATGTTTCATATATCTCCGTTGATCATGATTCCGTCTGTGCTCAATGTTCAGGGGAGAGAGATTGCAGTCTGCTTGGGAGTCACTGTAGGGAGGTCTGTGCCCAGGTAGTGTGCAGACCAGTGATCCCCATTTGTCAGCAGACGCCGCTCCCCTGCTTGACGCCATTGAGAGTGGTGCTTTTCAGCAATATCAGCAAAATAAAAGTGGTGTTCTTTTGCAGTCCAAGGAGATGGGAGACAAGGTGGAGAGCCCCATGGACGGCACCCTGGAAGAGGAGGACCAGCACAGTAATGGGGCCGCGCAAGTGGAACGGCGTGGCCAGTGGGAGGCGCCGGATGGCGGCTGGGGCTGGGTGGTCCTGGGGGCCACAGTCCTGGTCCTGGCCCTGACACTGGCCTTCCCATCCTGCCTGGGCATCTTCTATAGCGACCTGCAGATGGCGTTCCACGCCAGCAACAGCGAGACGTCATGGGTCCCCTCCATCATGACGGCCGTGCTGCATGCGGGAGGTATGTGGGGGTGGGGGTGGGGGATGGGTGGAGGGGGGATGACTGACACGGTGATCCAAAAGGCACTGAAAGGTGGGTGGAAACCCTGCAGGCACTAGGACCCTGACAGGGAATGGGCTTCCCATCAATGATAGGCCATGTAGATCAGCTATAAGGACAGAACTGGATGGGGTTTCCACTTCAAATGCATGGTGATCATTAGCTGTGACTTAGATGATGAATTTGCTTATTATAACCAGGCACAGGTTCTGAAAGAACAGTGTTAGGAGGTGCAGAATGACAATCTGTAAGACAAGAGCAGCTCCGGATAGGGGCACTCAAGCCAGTGGGGCATTATGGGAAGGGCAGGCATGGTAGGTGGAGAGTACTGTGGAAGACCAGACCCGGATTAACGCATAAGGCCGGAGCGTGACTGCTCTTCTTACCCCATAAGGATGCGGTGTGATATGCTGTTTCCGTGGGCCTCGAGCGGCGCCTCTGATTGGCTTGCGATAAGACAGAAGTAACATCAGCTGTAGTGAGGAGGTCTATACACACAGACGCGCTCGGCTGAGGGTGCGGCATCAGAGTCCAATTCGAGTGTCCCTACAGGATTGGACAGCAGGCAGCAGCTTATTGCATCATAATCCCTATATTCTGCATGCTTAAGTAGGAGATTAACGTTTATTTTCCACATGCTAGGCTGCGTGAAGGCAGCCCCACCAGTATGACCTCTGGCAGTTGCTCAGCAACCCATAATAGTAAAATGGTGATGAGACTCTGTCCTCTGGTGATTCGCTGGCTGCTTAAGTAACTGCCTCAAAGTCCCACTAAGGAAAAGTCAGTCAGTATATCAGCAGATGTCAGCTTCTGTTTCTTTGAAAAATTAAACAAAATAAATATGCACTGGTCCCCCAGCATCGTGCGGCGGCATTGGCTGACACCCTGGTGTCCCAGTGGTGGCTATGACTCTGAATGTAGTGTGAAGGAGCAGATGGACAAGTTATGGATCGAATGGGGGGGTTATTCTACATGCCCAGGGAAAGTGTTCACATAGGTGGAGAGCTGGTTAGATACACTATATCAGGGGTGTCAAACTCCAGTGCTGGGGGGCCGGAGCCCTGCACATTTTTGGGTTTCCCCCTCATTTAACACACCTGATTCAACTCCTTGCGCTAATTACCACACACCCCTGGAGTGGAATCATTTGTGGTGGAACATGGAAAGAACTAAGCTACACAGGGCTCCGGCCCCCCAGGACTGCAGTTTGACACCCCTGCAATATATGGACAAAAGTATTAGGACACCTGGCCATTACACCCACAGGAACTTTTATCACATCCCATTCTAAATCCATAGGCATCAATATGGAGCTGCTCCCCCTTTGCAGCTATAACAGCTGGCACTCTTCTGGGGAGACTTTCCACAAGATTTCGGAGAGTGTCTGTGGGAATTTTTGCCCATTCATCCAGAAGGGCATTTGTGAAGTTGGCCACTGATGTTGGTCGTGAAGGCCTGGCTCACAATCTCCATTCTAGTTCATCCGAAAGGTGTTTGATGGGGTTGAGGTCAGGGCTCTGTGTGAGCCACTCAAGTTCTTCCACAGCAAACTCGCCCAACCATGTCTTTATGGACTTTGCTTTGTGAACAGGGGCACAGTCATGCTGGAACAGAAGAGGACCTTCCCAAAACTGTTCCCACAAAGTTGGAAAACTAGAATTGTCCAAAATGTCTTGGTATGCTGAAGCATTAAGAGTTCCCTTCCCAAGCCCAACCCCTGATAAACAACCCCATACCATTATCCCTCCTCCACCAAACTTTACACTTGGCACAATACAGTCAGGTACCATTCTCCTGGCATCCGCCAAACCCAGACTCATCCATCAGACCGCCAGACAGGGAATCATGGTTCATCACTCCACAAAACACGTTTCTACTGCTCCGGAGTCCAGTGGCAGTGTGCTTTACATCACTCCATCAGACACTTGGTGATGTGAGGCCTGCATGCAGCTGCTTGGCCATGGAAGCCCATTCCATGAAGCTCCCAGTGCACAGTTTCTGTGCTGGAGTTAATGCCAGAGAAAGTTTGAACTCTGCAGTTAGTGAGTCAACAGAGCGTTGGTGACTTCTGTGCACTATGTGCTACTTTCTAGTAGCTAATTAAAGATTGTTTTGCATGCATTAATTATTGGTATATACTACTTTAAAAATTATTAATAATATATACAGCATAAATATACTACTGTGTGTGTGTGTGTGTGTGTGTGTGTGTATATATATATAATATTGCAGTGAGGCTGGGTTTTGAATATCCCGGCATGCTCATGAGCCATGAGCCCGTCTATGTCATGTATGTAGTTGATGTACCTTTTTCCTGCGTGTTGCGTGTTCTCGTACTGGTGTCCTGTACAGATTTGTGCTTGATTCCCATGTGTTTGGCTGTGTATGGAGTACCCCCCATGTGTGTGTGCCTTACCGTGCTCAGAGTAACTAAACTGCGTCTCCCTACCGTTTACAGTTGCTGTGTTATTGTTGCTTAAGTGCGGTCCTTTTAAGGACTGTTAAAAGAGCATCTTCGTGTCAGTATGCGCCTCTTCGTGTTTGTTCGCTGCTGCCTCGGTCTGCCCATCGCCACAATATTAAAATATTAAAGTAAAAAGAGCTCTCGTATTGGTGTCAGCAGATGTGTATCGAAATCGGATCGGAATTGAAAAAAGGTGGATCGGCCCATGCCTACCGCGCGCCTCAGGTGGATCGGCCCATGCCTACCGCGCGCCTCAGGTGGATCGGCCCATGCCTACCGCGTGCCTCAGCACTCGGCGACCCCACTCTGTTACTTTACATGGTCCTCTACTTCGTGGTTGAATATTAAGAGGTGTGTCCTGATACATTTGCAATTATATCTTTTTGGGGGAGTCATTCGTTTCTTTGTGGAAAACTCTAATCCCAACATGACGACCTTAACCCCTACCCAGCCCCAACCTTAACCATAAGTAACCAAACAGAATATATGAGACTTTGGCATGTTCCGTTTTTTGATTGCATTCACAGATCTTTGTGGGGAAAATGGTCCCCACAACGTCAAAATAACAGGTTTTTATCACATTGCGGGGGAACTTTTTGTACTACAGGGCAACCCCTATGATGAGACGGTGAGAAGGTGCAAACTCCACACACAGAGAGCTGGGGCCGAGACGCCAACCCCTGTGTCGCCATGCTGCCCCCATTCTGAAACCACTGGGCAGTGGTGGCTTAATGGTCAGGGAAGCACACTTGTAATCGAAATCGAATCCCCGACCAGCAAGGCACCACTGAGGTACCCTGAGCAAGGCACCGCCCCCAAGCACTGCTCCCCGGGCGCTGAATTAGCTGCCCCCTGCTATGTCACATATGGGTTAAGCGCAGAGGACACATTTCGTTGTGGTGTGTCGACACTAATCGCCAAATTCTAATTCTTAATATGAAGTTGGCACTGTGATATGGCCAAGTGGAAAATCACTAATCTCCTCTGTACAAGCATTTGCTCTGCTGCTAAGGCTTATTGCAGGAGATCACATCTCTGTATGTTAATTATACACCCGTGTCAGTAATTCTGCTGCTAAGGCTTATTGCAGGAGATCACATCTCTGTATGTTAATTATAC
>JABJVO010000093.1:2028748-2040429 GCA_026770805.1 Boulengeromyrus knoepffleri
GTCCTCACACCTGGGTTTGAACAGCTGACCTACAGGTTATCCCAAAAACCTGCACACACACCGGCCCTTTGCGGATATGATTGGCCACCCTGGGTTTAAGATAAGTTTGAGTATCAAATATATGAATTTTATGTGAGATTGGAGATAAAAAAGGATTACATTGTAATTTTGGTTTGAAAATAGAGGGTAGGCATTTATAAGCTTGGGGCTCAGTGTTCACCTTTCTGCATCTCAGCTGTTGGTTTTATTTGTATGAGGTTGGATTTGTAATATGTGGAAACTGTTATGATTTTGATCATAATACATAATACATATTATGATTTTGAAGTTACTGTAAAAGAATCGGGATAAAAAAAAAAATCATGATCAAAGCACATACCAGTCCAATAGAAGTAACTTTCAGCCCAGAAAATTCCAGCGAGTTTTAAGTTGGTTATCCAGCCATTTGCCATTTGCCCAGCAGCTTCCCCATTGCAGGTCTGCAGGGAGTGTGGAGTCTGTATCAGACAGCAGCATTTCATACACAAAGGATGAGATTATGTCACTCATATAATAACTTCCATTTTGCAAAATGTTTTGCATGTCCATTCCCTTCATTTGGTGTAAGTGTTTCATCCAGTAACAGTAAAGCCATTTCTACTTAGAAAGTGCCCTCTAATGGACTGATAAGGATGCAGCAGGTGTGCAGTTAGCGAAAGAGCTGTAAAAACTACCGCCCCTCATTTCCGCAGGAGAGACTTTCGTTCCCTATGCCACTGGGAATGTGATTGACATCCTGAGCTCACAGTATGAGTACAGCAGCTTCCTGTGGGCAATTGGTGTCTTTGGGCTCCTCTCAATGGGCAGGTGAGCTGGGGGGGGGTGGCCAACCATGAGAGCGACAATACTGTACTCAGCATACAGTAGTATACCAAATATACTAGTATATTCGGTATACTGCAGTCTATTTTACCATACAGTTTATATTGCAGCATACTTTACTACAGTACTACTACTGGTCTATTTTACTACATTGTTTGAACTGCAGTATACTGCATACAGTACTACTACAGGTCTATTTTACAATACCATTTATACTGCAGTATACTGCATACGGTACTACTACAGGTCTATTTAACAATACCATTTATACTGCAGTTTACTGCACTACTATAGTGCTACAGGTGGATTTTTACTATATTGTTTGTTTTACTAGTTATTCATGGTCCCTTTGTTTTGTGTCCACGTGTGTCCCACAGCTCCTTTTGCGCTGGAGTCCGAGGCGGCATGTTCAAGTGGAGTCTGGCCCGTTTGAATAAGAGAGTCTGTCACATGCTGTTTGACAGCTTAATGAAGCAGGAGATCGGCTTTTTCGAGGAGACTGAGCCAGGTGAGGAGGAGGGTCAGAAAAAAAAACATGACAGAGAGAGAGAAACCAGATAGAGAGAGAAGGAAACATGGCAGACAGAGAGAGGAGAAACAGAGAGGGCGTCAGAGAGAAGGAAACAACAGAGAGAGAGAGGGAAACGGGCAGAGAGAGAGAGGGAAACAGAGAGGGCCTCAGAGAGAAGGAAACAATAGAGAGAGAGGGGGTAACAGGCAGAGAGAGAGAGAGAGGGTAACGGGCAGAGAGAGAGAGAGGGTAACGGGCAGAGAGAGAGAGAGGGTAACGGGCAGAGAGAGAGAGGGAAACAGAGAGAAGGAAACAATAGAGAGAGAGAGAGGGAAACGGGCAGAGAGAGAGGGAAACAGAGAGAGAGAGGGTAACGGGCAGAGAGGGTAACGGGCAGAGAGGGTAACAGAGAGGGCCAGAGAGAGAAGGAAACACGACTGAAAGATGGAAAATGTTCCGTCGTCAGCTCAGGATAAGGAATTGTTGGGTAGCTGGTGAAACCCACTTCAGGCACTGGGAGCACTGGGAGGATCAAAGCACCAGTATCGGAGCCCACAGTGCCATGAAGAAAACAACTTATTAAAGACAACTTCTTGTTTTCTACCCCGGCAGGGCACCTTTGTTCTCGTCTGGAATCTGACACCAACAAGATGAGTCTGTCTGTGGTCCTGAACATGAATGCTCTGGTCCGCAGTGTGGTGAAGACAGTTGGCATGCTGGCATTGATGCTGGGCATTTCCTGGCAGCTCACCTTACTCACCTGTGTGGAGATGCCTGTGCTCGCTCTGCTGCAGAACGCCTACAGCACCTACTCTCTGGTATGGAGAGTGCCATCTTGTCTTCACACATCCTGATGTACTGTGATGGCACAGGCCATCCAATTTATGATGTTATCTAGGCTGTGATGTCATCTTCCTGGGACACACTAATGCTGGCCATGCTAAGCTGCATCATCATCTTGGGACACATTCCCCTTGCCATACAGGGCTATTGTATACACTGTTCTGGGACATAACAACCTAGTGCAACCTCCCCACTCCATATGATGTCATTTGGTATCCACATATACTGTGTGATGTCATCCCCATAACACCAACCCTAACTTAATTGGTTGTTTGTCAGACTTACTCTCAGCAGGTGCAGGACTGCAAAGCCAGGACAACGGCGGTGGTGGCAGCAGCCCTGGACGGAGTTCGGACGGTGCGCAGCTGCAGTGGGGAAGCCACTGAAGTGAGGAGGTATGAGGAGACCCTGAGAGAGATGCGCCGCATCCAGAACAGAAAGGGCGGCGTCAGTGCTGTATACCTCCTGTTGCGCAGGGTAGGATGTTCCCACCTCACACCTTTGCTTTGGTGGACGGCAGGTGACTGAAGACATGATTTTGTAATCTGAAGGTCTTTACCCACAATGCTCCTCTTTCCCCAGCTGGTCACCATCTTCGTGAAAGTGCTCATGCTGTATTATGGACGGTGGCTGATCCTGCTGAAGCAGCTGACTGGAGGAAGACTGCTGTCTTTCGTCATCTACCAAAAAAACATGCTCAGCAATATGAAGGTGCTTCACAACCCTCTAGTCCTCCTCATAGTGCATATTTCCAGAAGCTTCCTTCACATAGATGGGCTTTTCTTAGGCTAGAGTAACAATCACTCTCTCACTAATAGCGCTGAACATATTGGAAGCAGCTACCTGTGGGATGCAATTTAATGCTTCGGCTGGTCACGTTAATGTCACAACAGTCTTGGTCCCAGCTGTTAATCTATGGATTAACAGTTAATAGTTTCTGACAGATTAAAACAAACTACTATGATTCTAGTCAGCGATGACTGTAGAGCTGGTTAAGTAAGTGAAAGCAGCGGCAAGCCGGGTTCTCAGATGAACGGGTGCGGATCATGTTGGCAGGTCCCTGAACACACTGTCCCAGAACGTTGTGCACTCCCTCACCTGTGGGACACATGCAGGTGGTACGGGCACAAAGCAGGGAAAATAAAAGATCCAGCCCACCCCAACAATCACCTGTTTGGCACTACAGCTGCCTGAAGGCCAAAAGCTATGAGACTGTGAACAAGATTCTCCCCTCTGGCTGTCTGAATTAATACTGTGAGCGCAAGCAGCAGGTGGAAAAAGCAGTTCACTACACAGCTGTACAGTGTATGTTTGCATATGTGACTGATAGGACTTGAAACTTGAAACAGGAGCTGGTTGCCGTGTGCGGAGCCATGCTAACCTCCGTGGGGGCTGCTGCCGAGGTGTTCAAGTACCTGGACAGGAAGCCGAGGCAGGAAGAGGCGGGACACCTGGAGCCCGTCAGCCTGGAGGGACGCGTGGACTTCAGGAATGTCACCTTCAGCTACCCGTCACAGCCGGACAAGCCCGTGCTTCGGGTGAGCTCTGGGGAAAGCTCTCAGCGGTGCCCCCAGCTGGCTGCACTATGAAGCTTATGGTAGAACTGAATGATGATTTTAGCTCAATTAGCTGACCTGGAGCACACCATCCCACCAAAGGTCACAGGAAGCCTGTAGTTATTCAAACGGATGTCAGAGGGCAGTGTGTGGCTCAGCAAATTACAACATTGTGATCAGAAGGTCACTGGTTCGAATCTTAAGGCCAGCAGACTGATACTGCTGTTGGACCCTAGAGCTAGGCCCTTAACCGCTATCATTCCTGTGGCTCTGCACGCCCCCCCCCCGCAAGCTTGCTCTGTCTGTCTTATGGAGAGCAAGATGAGACAGGCCAGAAGGCAATTTCCTAACAGGGGTGGATAAGGTATCACTGTTCTATTATACTGACCTAATTCCAAAAAAACAATAACTTGTAGGCCATCCTTTGGCCAAAATAGCTGTTTCAGTATGTTGAAGAATTTTCTCTGGTTTCTGGAACAAAGTGGCATTAGTAATTTTCTGCTGCTTTTAAGTGTTTGAGGTAGCGATTGTAAAATGAAGCCTCATGAACCATTTGCTGTATTTTCTGAGCTCACTAGATGGTGCTGTTCTAGGGTGCTCTGTGCTCTCTGATAGAGTAGTCCTTGTATGAGCCTGAGACAGTATGTTAGCACCGTTACTATCTATGTGGTAAGCAGTGATGGACAAAATAATGCGTCGTGAACCATTTGCTGTATTTTTTGACCCCACTAGGTAGTATTCTCTTTTCACAAAGCATGCCAGAAAGCAAACCAAGATCACCATCTGGTGGGGTCAAAAAAACACAGCAAATGGATCATGAAGCATTATTTTGTCCATCATTAGTAGTAACCAAAATTTTGAGCCCTGCAGTTCTGGAGGACTCTGGTATAGCCCAAGTGGTACTTAAGACGTTTTAAATTATTTGGGTCTGATGTTTACATTGTGCATATTGTGATGTTGACTGCCCGGTCTTGACCCTTTGGCATGTCTCTCCAGGGGCTGACCCTGACTTTGCAGCCTGGGAAGATGACCGCTCTGGTGGGGCCTTCGGGGGCTGGGAAGAGTTCCTGTATCTGCCTGCTGGAGAGGTTTTATGAGCCCCAGGAAGGGGAGGTCCTGCTGGACGGAAGACCCCTGCACCACTACAGCCACCAGTACCTGCACCAGCAGGTGAGCGCCTGCCTCTCTGTGGAAAAATATCTGTGTTACGGTGGCGCAGTTACTGGTGGCAAAAAGCACTGTGAATGGACACGCGGATGTAGTGAAGCAGGTGATGCAAGGACTGGCTAAGGCTCCCGTCGTGTTTGTCTCCTAATCTGTCTTGGGGCAGGTGGTTCTAGTATCCCAGGATCCTCAGCTGTTCTCCAGCTCTGTGAGATGCAACATAGCTTACGGTCTTGAGGAATGCTCCCTTGAGAAGGTGAAGGAGGCAGCTGTAAAAGCCAGCGCCCACGATTTCATCAGCCAACTAGAGCATGGCTACCACTCAGGTAAACGTACCAGTCTGACACGGGCACGTCCTGCGTGGATCCTGGGTCATGGGTCATGGGTCATGGGTCATGGGTCCCCCATAATGCCACGCTCTGTGCCACAGACATCGGGAAAGGCGCCGCCCAGCTGGCAGCCGGAGAGAGGCAGCGGCTCGCCATCGCCCGGGCACTGGTTCGAGAGCCACGGGTGATCATCCTAGATGAGGCCACCAGACACATGGATGCCAGCACGCAGCAGGCGGTATGCTCCCATGGGCTGTTAGTGACACGAGTGAGGCTCTAGTGTCCCCTAATATTGGGGAGCAGGTGTGTGGATTTGGAAATAGATGAATTTCGCAATAGGGTTAGATTAGCATGCATTTGGCCAGGTAGTCATGAACTAAAGTGAAGATGTTGGTTCTAACAATACCTACACTGTTCACAAGGGGGCGCTGCAGTGAATTTAAACACAAAACAGTATGCAAAATACAGCCAGCTGTATTCCCTCAGGTTTGTACTTTGGTCTTAGGGTTTATGCAGCAGATGTTGATGCAGGAGTTTTGAAATGTTTCATTCCTAACTGATGTTCCACCGCAGGTGCAGGACGTCCTGTCTGGATCCGTGGGCCAGACGGTTCTGGTAGTGGCCCACCACCTGCAGACTGTGCAGAAAGCTGACCACATTGTTTACCTGGAGGACGGGGTGGTGGTGGAGCAGGGGACGCACGCACAGCTGATGGCCCTTAGAAGGCGCTACTATAGGCAGAGGGAGAGGCTGTTTGACCTGCCAGTCGGTGCTGGAAACTGAGCAGGCCAGCAAGTGGACTGCAGTTGGTGGGGCTACCACTAGGGGGCATATTAAAACACATAATGTTAAATAATGTCATGGTGACTTAGTGGTAGGGACTGTTCCCTCATGCATCCAGGGTTCGGAGTTTGAATCCCACCTTCACTCTGTGTTCTGTGTCACAGTATGACTGTTGAGTTTTAATGTACCTGTGTGTAGGCACTTTCACACTGCTGGAACATTTTTCTGGAACCAGGGACTTTTGTCGTGTTCATACCACAGGAACTCGGCCTAATTGTAGTTCCTCAGAGGCAGTTCCTGAACCCTTTCTTAGTACCTACTCCAGACTCGGTACTTTCTGTTCAAACATGAATTACTGGGGAGGCTAACCGGCTGATTGGGTGACCACAAATGCTGGCACTAACTTGGAAGTTAGAAGTGTAGGGGAGGAAGAACTTGAGCAGATGGAATTATTTTTGTATCTCAATTACATTTTATGCATAATTTAATATTTTCTGTTTGTGTCTAAATATTTCTGCTTTGGAAAATTTGATCTAGCATACTTTTAACATCTCTAGTGCTGCCGGTGAAACTTGCCAGCGCTTATTAGCGTGATAACGTTACATCGTTTTTTATTCTGTGGAAAACTGAAGGTGTTATTTTCATTAATTTCATTTTTAGTATGGATATGGAAAATTATCTGCTGGTCCCGCAAGGGGGAAGCAGAGAGCCACTTAGGCGATGGTTCAACTTTACCAGAAAACCTCATGTATACTTATATGCATGGGTGGCAAATTACAGGATAAACCTCAAGAGGTTTGTATTTTACTGTTTAAAAGATAATTAAACCAACTTTAAAGTGATTTTCAGAGCCTGTGTTTAACTTTCAACTGTGATTTATGTAACAGCCACTTGTTACTTTTGTGAGAACCAACGAGGAGCAGATTTGGTACATTTCACTTTACACACACTCACGCGCATACACACTTTCTGCTGATGTGAGTCAGTTCACCCTGAAAAAAGACCTTGTGTCTGACAGCACCTGCAAAGTATGTCAAAATACAATGCACAGAAAAATAAAAAGATGGCCGTTGTTATTTACTGATTAGGTATTTATTGGAAAAGAAAGACCCATTCTCAAGACGATAGTGCTCAATATATGTAAAAAGATGCATACAAATCGATACTTTAAATAGTCAACCTTGCTCCCAGAGTCTGGAAATGTTTGCATGCTAATGTCCCATGCAGTGATTTGGAAGGTAAATCGTGCTCTCTTTTCTTTATTACTTTGTATTTATTTATATTAGATAAAATGTCAGAGCCATAACGCTGTGAAACCTCTGATTTTTTTCACGGATGAAATAATACAAGCATTGCCAAAGCAGGAGAAATGGAAAACATTGAACCTTCTCGGTTTTGTTTTTTGAAAAAGTTTTGTGTATGAAGGCGACACACTCTCGCTTTGAATGTTACAGATACTTCTGTTACATTACGGGTGGTATTTATCCAATTAGCGCTTTAGGTGCCTGATTATTTTCCACGTCTCCGCGCGGGTGTGGGCGCGTCTACGCTTCCGCTGTCCGCGCGCATCCGCGTGCCCGGGGAGTTCCTGCGTAGGGTTCGCCAGTCTTTGGTTAGAAGTCCGCCGAGACTCTTGATTATGTCGGGTTACGCTTCAGCTTTGTGGGGCATTACTTTAATTTTAACGGTCCAGTTAGAGTGTAATATAACCGTTAACCTCAGGGCAGGGCGGCAGTAACCAGCTGGGAAATTTCGGTATTTCGGAAGTTCATGAAAAAAATGCCGCTATTTTAAAAAGAGAAGGTGCAGAGGGTTGTGTTTGGCTGTAAAATGTGAGATACCTGTGCTTTTCAGCGCGCATAAGCATGTATGCGTAAAACACGTGCATTTAAAAATATATTCATGAGTTTTTCGAGTAAGTGTGTATGCGTGACAGTAGCGGAGGGACAATCCCTACCCATTACGGGGGTGCTCTTCGGCGAATTTTACAGAGCGAGATCCCCCACGATTTTCTGGATTTCCCGCAAAACAAAATTATCTGTTATAAATTTACCGTTTCAAGAAAGATATTTCTGTCGTGGGGTTAGGACCCCCCATCGACAGAAAGGCAGGTGTGCGCGTGAGTGTGATGATGTGCTGTGCTGTGTGCGCGTGAGTGTGATGACGTTCTGCTCTGAGTCCTTCTCCCAGCCTGGACTTGTATGTTGTGTCGAGATGAGAGTGAAGTGGCCATACAGCTGGGTGTAGCGGTTAGCGGTAGCATCCCTCCTCTGTGCTCGTCGCCGGTCACTCGGACACGTCCTCCACCCGCGTCCCCTGTGGAAGCACACAGACCGCAGGGACAAATCATTCTGCCGGTGCTCTGCTGCTCGGTGGAAAAGCACATGGAGTGTTTGTGTGTGTATGTGGGAGGTTTGGAGGCCGGTCCTGCAGGGCTTCTATGCGCAGGCTTTCAGCCTGCCAACGCTCTTTAGCTATGGAGTGGCCCATTACTCTAATGACAGCAATTTACATACCCAGAGTCAACTCGAAAGAGACGGCTTAACTAACCCTGATTGCCGCAATCACCGGTAAATGGTACTGTACTTCGACGTTGGTTATGAACTCTGTTAGTTGACAAGAGGTTTCTTAGTATGTGTAACTCGCATGAAAGCGGTAGTGTCTGCATTGCAAACTAAGGACGCTAACTAATGTGGCCTTTTGATAGGTGGGCAATACTACTCCTTCCCTCGGTAAACGCATCGAATATCGCTATCGGGATAAAACCTTGGTATTGGATCAAAAAGAAAATCAGTTGTATCTCCCACCCCTACTGTGTAGTCAAAAGGCGGCTTTTGTATAGGGTAGGTTTTTGGGTGACATACGCCTGTTTTAATGTGAAAGCCTGCTCGCGGAAGGTTAGGCGTGCATGGTAAATTATCATGACGATATAGCCCGTTTAAAAATTAGTTTTTAAACTAACGTGAGAATAAGCTTAAAGAAGCCCCGCGAAGCCAGGAAACCTGCTTGGCGACACCCCTTACGGCTAAGGTAACTGGGCTGCAGCCCAAACATGCTCCGTCTCTGTCTGCCTACCATTTGCTTAGTAGATGCTTTAGAAGGTTAGATTTTTCGGTTCGGTTTCTTCACTTTCACCATTCACATAGTTTGGGATGGTTTTTACCGATGTGTGGAAATGTACACTTAGGTGTGCACATATTTAAAAATGAGCACTTTTTCTGTACTTCTTAGGCTATAAAAGTGTACAGTCCTTAGTGTTTCATTAAGCATGGATCAGATACAGAATTGTTTCAAAACATGGTTTCGCTGTTTTTTTTTTTTTTTGAGCTATTCTTTACTGAAAACTGATGTTTTTGTGGGAAAGTGGAAAAATCCATATCTTCCTTGCTTTCTTCACCAATAGCAAAGCCTTAACCAAAGAGTTATCTGCTGGCAGCCTGAGATGGAGGACCACTGTTTTTTTGTGTGAGGTGAGGTACTGTCTCACATCCCAAACTGGAATGGACGCTGTCCCAGCCCCAAACCTCACTACCTCATCCAAAGGCAATCCCATACTCTTCCTGCATATAAGTATACAGTTCTAGTCCCAAAATACTGTCTCTTGGTCCAGACTCAAACTGGATATGTCCCATTACTACGTTCCAGCTATGTGGGTGTATATTAAGGTGGGGGTGGAGTGCATATCTCACTTGTTTTTGAGAGATACTGGTCCCTTCTTTGCTTCATGTCCAACTAAAATCCTGCTGAGGTGCATGACTAATTTCTAGCTTACTGGAAACATTCTAAAGTAGAATTTAATATTTAATTTACTGATAATGTGCGTGTCTGTTTTATTGGGCAGAACCTGACAGCGCCTAAGTATGGAAGGCTTCTGACAAAAAGAGTGTTTGTACTGAAAATGTAAGAAGGACCAGCTTTTGGGCAGCACTGTGGGTGAAGCCATGTGGAGGGTCTGTCTGCAGCAGCTGTTCCTATCGCACATTAGCAATGGGGATTTTGCTGAAACGTGTCTGTTTCATTTTGTGATGGTGACCACTTTTGATCTGCTTTTGGTTTCCTATTGAGGTATCTGTTTGTTAACCCATGTATTATAAATGTGTATACTGTTTTTTGTTTTTGTTTTTGACTCGGTCCGGTGGCCTGTACTACGAAGCGGGATTACTGGCTTATCGGGGTGACTTGTCAGATTTAACGTACCATAGTTTAAATGGACTTCATATTTGTTCACTTACATTTTGCCCAGACTACCTTAAATCCGACTGGTTACCCCAATAAGCCAGTAACCCCGCTTTGTAGTACAGGCCCCTGGTCCCTCTATCACAGGGGTTCTCAAACATTTTGATTACAGGTCTACATCAGTCAGAGGTGTGGAACAATTTTCAATAACAAAACAGCATTTCATGAACTTTAATGAATAAGGGGCGATAAATTTTGATACTAGACATCAATATACAACAAAAATGGGAACTTTTAATGCTTGCTGATTGTTCTTGACACTCTGTCATGGAGGAGGTGTGTGTGTGTGAGAGAGGGGGGGAGGTTGGTGGTTCTGCATTGTATTTCTGTACTTCAAACCACATTAAGCCTTATGTTAGCCATATTGATTCATGAGGTGCATTACTGGCTGGGTCCGGATTAATGTGCCGTTCAGTCTGCATCTGGACTTTGAGAACCTCTGCTCTAGTACCTGCCTGGTTCTCTATTGGTTGACATTGGTGGTCTTGTGTTCACTTGGTCCTGCTCGCTTACTTGCTCATCGGCGCACCCCCTTCTTGGCCTGTCTCGTCTTCACCCTGCAGCTGCGGAAGGCGGAGGTGTCTCGCACCTGTTTGCCCCTCATATGGGATGGCGAAACGCATATAGCATCTGGGCGCTGCCGGCTGGTGTCCATCCACCTGGGGGTAGGGCAGGGAGAGTGGCCATGAGGTCCTCAGAGTTGGGGTTGCTATGATGTCCACAGATGTTTGACTAGTGCATCTTGGTTGTGCAATATTACATACAGTATCAGGCAAAAGTCTGGACACGACAAGCAATTTACAGAGGACAGTGATAGTGTCGCATCACATGACCTGGCCACCTGACTTAGATACAGTAGAAATGGTTCTGGAGGAGTTTGACCAGAGAGTGAAGGAAAGTGACCAATGAATGCTCAGCATATATGTGAGACCTCTTTCAGGACCGCAGGAAAAGCATCCCAGGAGGCCATCTCATGAAACTGGCGTAGAGGAGAAAGTAGGGCCAGCCAGTTCCTGGAGCAATTGGGGTTAAGGGCCTTGCTCAAGGGCCCAATGGTGGGATCACTTGCCCGACCACAGGATTTAAACTGGCAACAAATTACATTTGTTTAATGCTTTTTTTTTGGTCAGTGCATAATTCCATATATATTATTTTAGTTTTGATGTCTTTATATGAAAAAGTGGAAAATGGTGCAAATTAAACTTTCTGGTGGTAGGTGTGTCTGAACGTGGACTGGTACTGAATTGTACCTATTATTCTGAGGTGTGTCTCCTAGTGCAGGGTACTTCAAATCTGGACCTCGATTCCAAATCCAGGCCTAGTTTTCAGTTCTCCCAGGTAGGTAGTTTAATAATTACTGATTCTGATTGGTCAGAGGCTTCACACCTGACTGACAGG